>CM055208.1:3980113-4387613 GCA_029224185.1 Karalla daura | reverse complement strand
TCATTTGTTTCAGTCACACACACACATGGATTTCCCAGAACGCTGCACATTGGTCCTTTGTATATCTTAGTTACGCCTCAGCTTCCAAGAGGTTGTTGCAAATGACATTTTAAGTGAGAACGCGAAACATTTGTTACGTCTTGGCTGTCTGTCTATGCATTAGACATTAGCATTAGCATTAGCATTAACAACGCCTAAAACCAGGGTTTAGGGTTGTTTTAGGGTTAGGGTTAGTGTTAGGGACACACTCCAGAGTGTAAAGATCTGACACATTTTCTCCTCTTTATCATCTATCATATTCCAATCTATTGATAGGAGGGAAGTATCTCTACACATGTATGAGTGTAGAATCACAGCGCCTACTACTGACCTGGCATGTGCACTACAGTGTTCCTGCTGTTTTCTTTTTCTGTCTGCATGTGAAACGATTTAAAAAAGGGCCTAAAAACGAAACACAACGTTGTCGTGTAAACAAGACCTTAGTTCACTGTTGCAGAGTCTTTTTTTTTTTTTTGGTCCGCCACAATAGTTGTTGCTTTTGTCATTTCGGTTCTCTGTTTTTCTTCAAAGCCCCAGCCATAGGGAACTCGATGCAAAGAAACACTCTCTGTCAGCTTCTGACAAGTCGCTGCATGCCAGGGACCATGTACGTGTAATATATATTTGTCGGTTGCAGATGTAGAAAGTCAGAGCGAACTGCAGGAGCTCGGCAGCTCTGTCGCAATTTCCACATCCATACGGGTTGAATGAATGAGGACAGCTGCCTCAGGTCTCTTCTTATTCCACTATACTCTAAAAGACACCTGTCAGTGACATCATCAGGGAGTATAAACATAATTAAGTAATCAAGCAGACACATTACATATGTAAATGACATTAATTGCAGACATGGGTTTGAAATATTCATTCAAATTAGTCGCATCATTCAGGCAGAGATCTCTTCCCGGCGAGCGTAATCATTGGACTAATTAGGTCAGTCAATGCAAGTCGAAACAATTTGAAAAGCAATTTCGGTTTCCAATTAATTCCCGACGCGGCGAATGAAAGTAATATGGGATGCAGATGTGTGAAGCAAATAGTAAAAGAGAGAGAGAGAAATACCTCCTCACAAATCAACGACGGGAGGCGAGACAAAGGCTCACCTCCAAACCTGAACCCCGGCTGTTATTATTTCCCAGGATTTATGGGTCAGGACGGGCGTTTGTCAGGCTGACAGTCCGTATGGATTTTGGAGGAGTCTCAGGAACGCTGCGGCGCGGTGAATGGTGTCACCGCCAAGCCAAACACTCGTTCAACATCCTGATACAAAACAAACCACTTAGCAGGCTTCATAACCAGCTGGAAAGCCGAGGAGCCGAGTCTGGCATCACACAGAACAAAAAAAACCCCAGAAAATGTGTTGTTTTAAACACGTGTCACGCTTTTTAAAATCATTATGTCAAAAGTAAATGAAGAGACACAAACAATCAGAGGTTATTTTGTTTTTGACATATTTCTTTTAACATGATCGCTGTTGATGTTGATACACAGTAAGTGGTAGTAGAAACACTGTGTGGAGCCGAAATAGCTGCTGGATTATGTTGAGCTGAGTTGAATTTTGTGAATATCTATGCGTTCTGAATTTGAGGACACATCTCGCGGGCTTCAAACAAATTTGGAGAAGGAGGAATGTCAGGCTGGAAAAAGTCTCTTTGGATCAGTCATGATGCATTGATAGTGACAAGTTCAGTCCAGTTCTCTTTTCTCATTTCCCTCAGATTGGACCACTGCTGTGTCATGTTTTAGCCCCTAGAGGGACATTAAGGCCTTTTTCTTTATGCCATTATAGAAAATGCCTTTGGTCTTAGTTTCACATTGAGACTACAAAGCCAAAGTTTGAAAGTTTGGCTTTTGTATGGATAAAATCAACAGTTAATTAGTTGAGGTACCGGTAGACCAACTTTCTGGATTTTTAACAGAGCCAGAATTATGGTTTCCACATATCCCCAGTCTTTGTGTAAAGCTCAGAAAATTATGATTAAGCAGATTCACAAAGTTTCAAACAGTCCCCAAACTTTGAAGTAAAAACATAGCTTTCTTTCTTTATCTTCAAACTTCTTGATAAGTTGCTGATTAGTTCAGACTGATGAGACTGATTAGACATTAGTCACTGGCTGCAGTGATTCTTCTTTGCGAAATTTTCTTGAGGTTAAGGTCAACAAAATCAGCTGAGAATCCCTTAAAGTGAGCAGCTTTGAGGCTGGAGAACAAGGAGAAGGAATAGTTCAGATCAACTGGATGGTCATTACACTTTCTGAGCGCTGCCTGGACACTAAATAGAAGGTCGTCTCAGCTAGTTTCACCCGGGGCGTTTTAACCCAGGAAGCACTTTTTCTGCCTTGTCTTCATGCCGTTTTAATAACACAGGTGAGGGCCGAGGGTCAGCACTTTACAAGGACTCCGGGATGCCTTCTAAATCAGTGGATTCTGCCTTTATTTATGTCTCAGACCACTCTTCTGCTCGTAGATAAACAAACAGGATATTTACAGCACTCTGCCCGCCTCTCCAGCCTCCACATTTTCCCACACTTTCACCTTCAATCTCTATTTCCTCCTCCCTGCGGCGCTGCCCATTTCCCCCGTCCTCCGACTTCACGCCGCAGGCCTCCAGAAAGACAGATGCTATGTCCATTTATTCAGTAATTACATTCCGGCGCCAGGTCCTTGCAGGCTGATTATTTAGCTGTCGGTCCCTTCTCTTTATCTATTGGCAAAGCCACTTCTTCCGTGTTCGCTCCGATTCAGGCGGCGAGGACAGTGGCACATCCACAGATAAGACTCGCATCCAGTAACATCCATCCTGACGGTGTTAAACAATGGAAAAGAGTTGAGAGCGATTGACCTGCCAGATTTAGGCTCATTTTAGCTCCTTTCGTGGAGGGGAAAACAACAGTCGCTTAATCACGAGTGACAAACGGATCCAAAGTGCTTAACAGAGTTGGACGTAATGAATTTATTAGAGAAATGCAATATGGGAAGCGGCTCAGCGGTAACATATGGAGGATGCTTGTTGGCGAGCTGAAGTGATTTATCAAGTGATATAGGCTGCGCAGTCACAACCGGGCGTGTTTACTGTGAAAACAGAAAGTTAGTTCTTAGAAAAATGAGAACAAATGCCCCAGGGCTTCAGCTCTTTCCTTTTCTTTTACTTTTTTTTCATCCTTTTCTCTGCGTTTATATCACAGCATCAGCAGCTGTTGTCGCAGATGGGCAGCGCAGCAATTTAGCTAGGTTTCTACATTCAGGCACACTCTCTCACTCTCTCACTCTCTCACTCACTCACTCACTCACTCAGTCTTACCAAGATGTCGTCTGATCGTCCCCTTGTTTCTGCGGAGAGCAGCATCTTTGATTCCCTGACACGCAGAGTTGCCAGGGCCGGCCTTCCAGCGAGGCTGTTAGCATCCAGCAGCACAGACAGGCAGTGAGGAGCGAGTGAGGAGCTGCAGGAGGTGAAGAGGAGGCTGGAAGTGTCTGGAGATGCCATTAGAGTGAGGTGTGGCGTCCGGAGGTAATGGCAGGGGAGGCAGAGCTGAAGGAGATGCTGCTCACAAGTCGCCCGGGTCGGTGTTTAAAGAACAGCGAGGTGTAATTAGAGAGAGTCTGTTGAGCCGCCTTCGACTCTTTTATCTACGCAGGGTTTTCCTCTAACATCCAGCAATCCCTCCACTGTATCAGACTGCAGTTGTTTGTTCTTCATCAGAAGCAGTGTGGGCACCTCTGGCTCGGAGCCACGAGCCTGAAATGCATATTTGGAAACAGGAAAAGCACAAAAAAAAAACAACACACAACTTATATTTAGCCAGTGAGGCCGACTGTGTTGCCATAGCTTTTAGTGCCTTTCTCACGTCACAAGCTCTGACTCATATGTCTCGCAGCCCGTCCAGCCACTTGTCGTAAAGTGCACGAGTGGGAAGAAGTGGAAAAGGTCACTTTGATAATATTTGTACTGACTGGAGCCTTTTAGTGTGAAAAAAAGAGGAAAAAATGCTGCACAAACTCAACAACACCGACTGTGTTGTTTTAATCAATGTCAATTCGGAGGCACCGCAGGACGTCAGACGATTGGAGGCCGCTGCTTCTTCTTCTCCTTCTTCCTCCTCCTCCTCTTCCTCTCTTTGGATGCGGGGCAGAGAATGTGATCAGGAGCAGCCGGGGCTGCACACACACTGTGCAGACAGTCATGATGCATTTATTGTGATAGCAGACTTGAACCCTTTTCACATTTCCGTGCAGATTGGACCACTGCTGAGTCATGTTCTGGCCCCCAGAGGGATGTTTAGGAAGGCACTTTAGCTGCTTTTATTTCTGCCATCTTAAGAAATACCATAGAAACGAGAAATAACAGAGAGAGAAGAGAATGCAAAACCACAATATGTTGGTATGTTTTGGTTTTTGCACAGATTGAACAGTTGATTAATCAATTTAAGAAGCGCTAGAAGGCCAACTGTATTGATTTTGGACATGCTGTTTTTTCTTTTTTTTTTATTCGTCCCCAGTCTTTGTGCAAAGCTCAGCTAAGTAATGATTAAGCAAATAATTTTAAAGGGTCAAACTGCTCCCTACACTTTACACTCAGACATGAGCTTTTGTATCTGAGCTCCAAAATTTTATCATAGTTCTTCGATTTTATGGATTAGCACTAAAAAGTAACTTTCTTGCTGCGATGACAAGAAAACAGTAGCAGCATTAATCAAATGAGACCAGTAAGTCTGATTAGACGCTTATTGGCAGCAGTGACTCTTTTCCATATGCGCTTTATGGACCAATTTCATCAAGATGTGGTCGAGAGAAAACAGCTGAAGAGTCTTTAAAGGTTGAGGCTCAGAGGCGAAGGAATAACTCAGATCAACTGGACGGACGCTCTTTGCTCTTTCGGAGTCGTGTGTGGACACTGAACCGACCGGGTCGGTGTTTTGTAGCCGAGAGCAGGTCAGACTCTGTGCCAGAGGGGGAACCGAGATTGGCTCTGCCTTCCAGATATTTACACCAAACTATTCCACTCCAAACATTACATTCAGTTAAAGTGGAATTTATACCTTTTTCCTCCCAGCATGTGCTGTAGGAGTAAAGATAACAGATAATCGAGCTGTGTTTTAATATTCAGCGTATATGTGTAGTATAATTGGGTTGCTGTGTGTTTATATCCTGTAGATAAATAATTTTTCCTCGGAGGACACAACGGCCTGGAGTCTCCTGGCCAATTAAAGTCCTTTTTTATTTGAAGTAGACTGCAGGAGCTGATGTGATTAAAGGCTGTCCCAACTCGACCTGTTCCCACCACATTTCTCCTGTTAATAATGTATTCATCCGGCTCCAGCCTCCTTTAATTTATGTGCAGAGCTCCGGTCTGTGCCACTGGTCACTAACACTGCAAAAAGTGTTTTTTTTTTTTTCTCACACATTGGAAAAGAATCTAGACAAGCAGCCTCAGTGCAACCGCCACACACAGTCCTCAGACGATTTAAAGCAGTAATGGAAAATGTGCTTGTTTTTCTTTTAATTACTTAGATTGTTCATATTTCATCCCTCAGCATTGCACTCAGTTGTGTTTTATGTAAATCTCCATCCCAACATGAAAGTGCTGTTTTTCAGCCATTCCCACACAAGAATAAGACAAACACTTCTGTATTTCTTATTTTAGTCGGTATAAACATAGAATTTAAAACAGCGCAGAAATAGAAGTTTTGTCTTATTTTGAATCCCCTGCCTTTCGATAGCTGATCCAGAATGTGTAAGAAAAAACAATCCATCCAGCATTTACCCAGTAAATGTAGCGAGAGAGAATAATAATGAATGAAATCCTAAATGAATCGCCCAAAGCGAAGATATGGCAGTGAGGTGACGCTCAGTGCAGAGTTTTGTCAGCAGGACGTGTCTCCCAATCGAGTTGAAAATATTCCTTCAGTGTAGTTGAGGCCACGACAGGTTCCAGTTTCTATATAGATTAGAATTAGGAATTTGGATTAGGGTTAACATCTGTGTTGCACTGTTAATGGTGGGGAAGTAATCATGACCTGACATCGAGTCAGAGCTGCACACTAAAAGCCACTTGAAGATCTATGACATGGTAAGAGATGGCCTCTCTATCGTATTGCTATCATACATCCTTCCAAATGTATCAGGATGCTACATCTAATAGCAAACCTATGCTTTGTGCATGGTACTGTAATGACATGGACTGTCTATGGTCTCAGGAGTTTCAGTTGTTTTACGTCCCATTTTACCCTTCACAATAAAAGCCCAGAGATCTAAACGCTGCTTTTAATAGACAGACTTAACTCAGAGTCGTTAAATAAAAGGCAACGGCACTCAAACAACAGTCAGGCTTTCACTGAGAGTTAATTGAATTGCTGACAATTAGGCTTTTCTCGATTGGATCATATGATACATTTGATGATGGTCGTACAAATACATTGTCCCATCATTACTGTAGCATTCGCACATTGTCTGATGCCTTGAATGGCACAGCAGTGATGAAGCAGCTCAGAGGAGGAAACCCTGGGATAGATCCAGTCTAACAGGAGAGACAGATGGGGGTGTAGCTGTCCATACATTTGATATGTAATAACAAAAGTTTGCAGGGAGCAAGTCACGTACCACAAGCAATAATCTTTCCTGAATCAGAGACATTTTGGGCTCAAAAGCTGTCCACCAGACGTCCATTTGAAACTGACTCATTTTCCTTGTATTAAAGCGTACATTTCTGCGCTGTGCTGGAAGAGAATAGATCACAATGAGGTCTGACATCACGTCAGAGCTGCACACAAAAAGCTGCACTTTCCTTTTTCACATTTCAGATTTTTTTTGACTCGTGCCACTTGTAGACTCATAACAGGGCAACAAACAGCCTCAGCGGGGATTCGTTGTGTGTGTGTTTGTGTGTGTGTGTGTGTGTGTGTGTGTGTGTGCGTGCGTGCATGTGCGTGGTGTCGTAATGTGAGGTTTACAGTTCAGATCAGAGATGGCAATCCTGCAGCCCACATCTGCAACTCCAGCAATCGCTTGCATCCCAGGCGAGCTGCCTCTGAAGTGAGGGTAAAAAAAAAAAAAAAAAGGAAAGCAGAACATTATCGAGCAGTGCTGAATCATATGGGAAATCAACACATTTAAAGCGGCAGAAATGCTCCGTCTGAGCTCTCAAGGCCTCGTTGTGCTTTCAAGTCTCTTCTCCAGCCTTGGATCTGTGCCAGTGTCATAGTAATGTGTCAGGATGTGTCATCGTCTTATCCAGGCGACGCTTTGCAGAGGAGTGTGTTCAGGGCTCCCTGTTTGTGCAGGATCGCAGTGCTGCAGACACGCCATCGGGAGGCTATTTTTAGACGACCCGATGCTGTGATTGTATTTTGAGTGTCGGGAAATGTGGAGAAACTTTGCCGGGTTTGAGACATCACCTCGGAAAGGTCAGCGGGAATTAGCACGAGTGGGCGGGAAAACTTAACCTTTCCCTGCAATGACGGACGGACGGACAGAAGTGGCTTGATTGCAGCCATTGTGTACTCGTCTGTTTGATTATAATTACACATCCTGTTGTTTGCCCGGCTCCATAAATATTTCACAAGCTCTTATCGTGAGTTTTAGAAAGGCCAAAAAGATTTCTACCGTCCAATAGCAGAAAATAAATCATATATCAGGGAAGTGGATGTTTCTGAGACCGCAATGCCTCTTTCCCCCCACTCAGTCCCAGCACAGCTCAGCCTGGTGTGATTTTCCATTACATTCAAGATTCATGCTTTATATTGTCATGTGACAACATGATAATAGTATGATAAAAGTGATAGCACCTGGTAGTCAGCTCCTCCATCAACCCCTGGTATATTGGATGTTTCAGCCTTCAGAGCATTTCCTGGTTGTGTTGCCTTGGCAACCACACATCCACAAAAGGATAATTTTGTGATAACACAAACAGTACTATTGCTATGACAATACACTATGTTCTTGGTACTAGTATTAGCGTATTTTTGATAATTGATGTGATGTATTTTAATAGAAGCTTAACATCTTTTCAACATCTTTTTTTAAACCAATTCTTTCAGTTTAAAAATGAAATATCTCACTCCCTCGACTTGTGGTCGCCATATTGAATAGAAAAGAGTGTTAGGATACGGGAAGCTGATAAAGGATAGGCACGGGCCAGTAATGGGAAAGGAACAGTACTGAGTGGAGCCGAACGTAAGAGAGTGGTGGGAAAGGGCCATTATGCTGACCACCTCTAATGTCTTCTTCTGATGTTGATATTTTAGGCTTTCTGATCATTTTGGAAACATTTTGCTATAGTCTTTGCTTTAGCCTTTGAAAAGCTATTGTTTACTGTGGTCCTCTTATTATCGGCGTTCTGACACGTCTCCACATACTATCACAACAAAGAATGTCGGCCGAGCGTGTGTTGAGAATACGTAACCCTCCCGGCATGCAGAATAAGAATATCTGTCATAATACTGAAATAATTTGGAAATCATATGAGATGAGGAGGTGTATTCACTTTCTTGTTGGATAGGAGAATCAGTCTTGTACTCTTGTAACTCGGTGCCCAGAGTTACAGCTGGGAGTTTTGTAGCCTCGCTCAGCACGGAATCAAAAATACACCCAGCAGCTCCTTATTGATCAGCATTAGTAGCAGGGAAAGGTTAGAGCCTGTGATTTCCTTCGCAACTGCTGCTCGTAGGTGTTCGTTTATAGTCCGGGCTTTCAATTGTCCACAAACCTGTTAGGTTTCCTGCCTTTGCATGTGAGAATCCATCCATCAAAGTTACATAACTCCAAATTGTATTCCAAGAACAGGCACACGCAGAAAGAAAAATCCCCTCTGTGCCTTTAAAATGGTTTGGATGTAACTCTACACCTTTGCCTTCATTTCCTATGCACGGAACTATGAATATGCAATTGGTCTCCACCTCTGCCTCCACCCAGCCCTCTGTCTCCTAACAGCGCTCAGCAAAATGATGGGTTGCTTCCTCTGGAAGTCTGGGTGTTGGATTGCCAGACCCTGCATTAGCACATGAATACTCATTCCATCATTTTCTGCTTTGTAACCAAACCGGAACGCGTCAGTGTTCAGAAAGCTAGGAAACATATCTCCCACAGTTCCAGCGTGTAGTGAAACAAGGCCGATATGTTGCATGTAATAAAACAAGTGTAGCTTTTATGATCAAGCTACTGCGGAACAGCAATGAAATCATTGTGATCCGACTCTTCCTGGTTGTTGCTGTAGCATTAATTCGCATTGTGCGGCAGCTCTGCAGTGCTGAGTGCGTTCAGAGACAGCCGGCTGCAGGACGGCTGCAGCAGAATCACTTTCTGCCTGCTCTGTATTGTTCAAAGAGAATTCTTTACGCCAGCAACTGGAGATTTGCGTCTACCATATACACTGCATAGTAAACACGACCCAGAGGCGCCGACCAGCACACCTCAGCACTCTTATTGATTACAGACTGAGGGAAGGAAAAAAAAGGATACAGCGTCGGGAGACATGGTTGGGTTTTGATGAACGCTTCCCCCTCGGACTCCTACCAACCTGACGATAGCATTCGCTCATCTTTCTGATGCTCTGTGCAGCGTTTTAATGAAGAGGAAAGCCTGGGACTGAGCCGTATCGACAAGGGGCACAGTATGGGGCGTAACTGTTCACACACTTGATGTTTAATCACAATAATCTGCAATCCAATCTTATACCACATTAGTGAGGGCTGCTAGGTGGTTTAATCTGCTGCAAAGCCATATTTAGACAATTGCTTTATTGTTCTTACCCGGGAGTCAGAATCAGTCCACTTGATATCCCTATAGTATCAGTATAAATATAGGAAATATGTGAATTTGCATATTTTCCTTTTGAAGGAAGATAAGTCACAGTCTGTGCCGTTTGAGTGAGCTGAATGAGTGTGTGTAAGCCCCCTCGGATCAGTAGCATTTGTGAGTCAGCCTGCCTCGAAACACACTCAGGATGTGATATTTACATGGGGCACAGAGTAACCTGTGTCTCCATCTGCTCGTATCGATCACCTTGTTCGCATTATTCAAACACATTTCAGTTTAGATCTGCTGGAAGAGAAGAGATCTGAGGTGTTCAGAAAACCCACTCTCACACACACACACACATAGACCAAGACCCTAGAGTCTCAGAGTGTGAGTGAGCACAAACTGGATATAATCCAAACCTCCCATTATTAGACACCATTCACAGTAAACTCTGAAGAAAAGGAGCACAAACAGTGCTAGAAGTGTACAGTTCAGAGCCAGGGCCGCAAACAAGGCCGACAGGAGAGAGTACGAAAAGACCTGACACACATCTGATTGTCACACAATAGTTAACCCTGAGACCTAATTGGCTATTTATATATTTATTTTTAGTAAGGTATGAGGTAAGTACTGGCAGAAACCAAACAAACAAGTCTGGTCTAGGAATATTTTCGTCCTGGTGGGAGTAAAGTCCATAAGATCCAGACTCTCTGGGCCCATTTAGAGGAAAATAAACACTCTGAGGGATTAGAATCAAAGCGTTCTCCAAAAGTGGAAGAGAAAGCGGGGCCGCGCTCTTCGCCTCGTCAGGGCTGGAGGCAACGATAGTCTGCCGCTTACAGTCTGTTACAGCTGCCATAAAATCAATACCTTGGCATTTTTCCAACTCACCTAGTGGCCTAGTGCGAGGAACAGAAACATGACTGGGAAATGTGGCATCACATGGGGTGACGAGCGTAGGGAGGGAGGGGGGGGGGGCGTCCTCCACCGGTGACCCCGTCCAGCAGCAGTTACGTCCTGTGAATACCGAGGCGCCCCCCCCCCCCCCACACACACACACACACACCCCTCTCGATGTCGTTTAGAGGAGCGGCGGTATGTTTTGTACTCCGCAGGCGCGGCTGTGCGGCCTCTGTTTCTTCTGATGTCTGGGGACGACTCCGCAGACTAGACCTGAGGAAAATGCTTAAGCAGGCAACTCGGTCTGCGGGCTGTGAAATTGCAGTTATTCACAGCGACTTCTGAGGAAATGTTCCAAAACATACTTTTTTTTTTTGTATTTTAGCCTCGCTCGCTGCTTAAGGACAGCTGTACTGCTCAGTTTGACTTGTGAATCGTTTTCCATCAATTTCCACCAATACATAAAAAAATACATGTACCATATAAAATGGTTAATATATGTGAACATTCCCAAAGCCACAAGCAATACAGCAATATGAGAACCAAGCCCGGATTGTGGCAGACCTTCATCATCACATATTTTTATACAGTTTGCAGCTTTTTGCGCACTAAATTATTCTTGTGATGAAAGAAGTTTGCACAAACTCTCCAAACCTGGTTCCATAAGTTTACAAAAAATACCAAACAATTCAGACTGAATTTGGATGAATTGGGTTTAAATGATGCAGAAAAAAAAGAAGAAAAAAGTTTTGCAACGTTTGATATTAAAGTGAATTACCAGCCTTGGCTGTTTGGATTTAGATCATTTATCGAGCTCAAATATGCTTCAGGGGAAATATTTTGCTGCCAGAACTCTGCTTCACCAGTCTCACAATACCATTATGATTTGCTGTATTATAATTAAGCTATTAATTGTGGCTGAATCACAACCACCATCCCAAAAGTCATTACTGATAAATAACATTGTGGTATTGGCCCATAGGGGGCGCAGAGCTAATCAGAGAGAATTTAACGTTCGCTTCATCTTGAGAAAAAATTTTACTGGCAAACTATTAACGGGAAACAAAAAGCTCTACTTTCTTTTTTGTTATTCATGTCGACGTTCTGAAAGTGACAAATCAATTTCAAAGGATTTTTCATCATATTCCCTTTCATCTCCCGTCTATTACATCGAAATACGCTTTCATCAATAAGGTCCCGGGTGAGTTATTAGCAGGAGAAAGTCATTACATGTCTTCTGCATGCCCAATAATGAAGATGGCCCGAGTCATCTCTGTCATTAAAATGTTCATAAGCAAAGATGAGTCAGCAGAAACTCTGCAAAAACACTTCACTCATTGTTGAGCTGCCTTTCAAATTGATTGAAATTGGGTTCTTAGCAGTGATGTTTGTTGACTTTCATGCCAGAATTGCAAATTTATGCTCATAATAGCTTTTGTTTCTGGACGCCCTTTCATATTTTCTGGGCTGTAATGAATACAAGAAGTGACAGCGGTGCTGAGAAGACCCACAGATACACATCGATGATGATTCACGCTAACGTCTCTCACTTAACTCATCAGCCAAAAACTATTAAATCTCAGAAACAAAACCTAAAACAGATGACTAAAACTCTTTTTCCCCTTCTCACTCTTTGCCTCAGGAATCTCAGGTAAACACGACTGAGATTTCTTCAGCCTCGCTGACGTGCACCCACTCATCCTGATCTGACAAAGAGCAGTCCACACGTCCTCCTCTGTATTTCCTGTTACTCAGGTTGTTTTTTTAGTTTTGTTTTGTTTGTTTTTTTTCGTCACAGGAGAGATTGAAGTCTCTCAGCTTCAGTTTGTTGGAGCTGTCGTCTGCTTTTGTAATGACGCTGTCATGAGTGATAGACTTGTAGATCTGTGTCATGTAGACGAGACAGACAGCAACCCGAAATACCTCCCAAGCCAGTGCACAATGGAAATAGCGCTAGACTATTATTTTGATTATTTTTCCTCTGTTTGGAGCGAGGTTTGATAAGCAGGAAATGGGCTTTGGGTTGAAAATGCTGTTTGAACAAAAAAGTTGAGAATTTTCTTTGGGAAGTTTATCATCTTATTCATCCTATTTGGACTGTTTTGTCAGGACAAGAAGGAACCGGTTCGAATCCTTGCCTGTAATTTATGTTCGGAGGTCGGACGTTCTGCCTACGTGTTTCTCAGGGTACTTCGGTTCACCCACAGTGAGAAGGTGCTCTGTCATTGGCCCTGCAACCCCAGTCAAAGGAGGGTGAATCTGAGCTGCTTATCTAGAGTGTTAAATGAAAAACATATGAATGAAAACATAGAGAAACAGCAGACTTCACAGGGTTAAAAAGTATCAGTGTCAATGATGCTGGCATTGTATGTACTTGCTATCAACACTGCAGACTAGCAGCTTGTTTTCCAGAGTACATGGTTGCTGTTCTGGGAGCACAACCTGACGTGTCATTGCTGATTTCTTTTTACCAGAGACAGCTGAAGAGAGTATTATATGTATATATATATTAAGCACCTGAAATTCCACTGCAACCTCTTATGGTATAAAATGTAAGATAATGAATGGATAGTAGATGCTTGTCTTCTGTCATGATAAGTCTGAGTTAGCTCAGCATTTCCTATTTTATACTATTTCTGTTCACCTGTCCACACCCTCCTCCCAATGTCTTTCCACCGATCGCCTCCTGTCCCTCTGATCTTCATTTCTTTTATCTTTTTGTCACTCTTTCACAGTCTTTGGTTTTGGTCCCCTTCATCAGTGTGTTGCCATGTTTGAAGCCTGTGCTCTTGCATGTTGCTGTGTACCTATGCAGCTGTGCTGCCTGCTGCCGGGTTTGTGCAATGATCTTCTTTTGTTCCTCCCTCGTTGTTCCCAGTTGTTGTTTTTCACTTTTTTCCCCAGATTCTTTGTTTTTTTTTGTTGTTACGTTGCCGTGCTACAGACCACGCCGTGGTTTTTGTTCACGTTCAGTTTTTAGCAGCAGCTACTCACACTGAAGCATGTAATTTGTTTGAAAAAGAAAAAAAAAACCTCCTCTGAGAAAAAAAACCCTCAAACCTGTCATCTTGGTTCTTAAACCCAGTAGGTAATTTGAAGTGGAAATCCTAGCAAATATGACCAAAATGATTCCCCCTGCTGTTAACCTGTCACCTTCTCTCTACATCCTCCAGCAGAGCAGAGAGGTGGTGTAGAAGCTGAGGCCTTGTTAGTCTCTCGCCTGCTTTGACTCGTTGGACCTCTCTCACTTTGCCGTTTTTGAGCCCTGAGACATCAGTAACCGAACTGTGCTGCGTATTGATAAATCCGCGGTGCTGAGGTAGCAGATGGTTTTGTAATCGAACTCTTTATTCTGCTGCCCCGCGGTCATTTCCATCTCCAGCCTGTGATGTTCTCCCGGCTTCTCGTCTGTAGATATTCAGTTCTTTGCTTTAATGCAGTCCACAGCCTCTGTGAAGTCGTGTCACCTTCATGTTCACAATGAGATATAGTATAGAAGAGCGAGTGGATCCCGGCCGCACAGCAGCCTGCAGTTTTTCCCTCCGTCCATCCATTATCTTACCCGCTTTGTACATAACTGTGTCTCAGGGATCTGCTGGTCTCTGGAGCACAGAGGGCAAAGATGGGGAGCACACACTCACATCTCATTCATGTGTGTTTTTGGACTGTGAAGAAGAAAAACCCATGAAAAGAAAGGGGATTCAAGCCAGGGACCTTTTTTTTGCTGTGAGGAGACATAGTGACCCACCAATCCACCGTATCGCCTGCCTGTGTTAATATTAGAACATAAATACTAGAAATAACTAGAAAATTCCCCCACAAGAGTGATACGGTGTCGTGTAAAAACATCAGTGAGAAAAGGCGGTTTGTTTCACTTTGTCCCATTTATTTCTTATGGGACATGTTTTTGCAAAATATACCAGGAAAAATTAGGGAAAAGTAGTAGGAGAGGGTCCAATCAAGCAGCTAGCTCATGCTATATAACATGGGACTGTTGGGCTCTATTCTGCTCCACCTGGGTTGATGAGATTGTTATAAACTAACATTTTAGGTAAAGTTGAATTGAAGAGAATTATGTTGCTTTGGACGATCAAAATAATGTAAGGAAGATGGACAGACTATGTGAGCATCTCTATATGGCAGTGGAATGGATGAGGCTGATGGTTTTCTGTAGGTATCGTGTGGAGAATGGATACGGGGGGAGGTAAGGGTAGGGTGGAAGATGGTTGGTTTGCAATAAAATAAGTAACAGTAGTGATTTAGCCCCCCCGGAGGATCAGAGGTGATGGGGAGGAAAGTATCAGGCCTGTCTGTGCTCGCCGTCCGAGCTCCTTCAGAGGGAAGTGAGGAAGTAAACAGCGAGCCGCCTGCAGCTCTCCGTCTCGCACATTATTGGGTTTGCTATGAAGCGAAGGCGGGGATTAATCCCCCCTAAACCCTGCAAGGCGAAGCGGGGAGTCTCCGTCACGTGACGCCGTTTACAGTTTTTATTAAAGCCAAGCCGCAACTTTGCAACGGGCACGTGACGGGCCCGGATCTCATCTCCATTACGGGGTTGTTAAAACGCAGCGTCGAGTGGCCAAACAAGAGATTCCAGGGGGGGAGCTTGTTATTGTGTAATACCGGTTATTACCCCACCCGCACGGCAAATTAACCGGCTTCATCCTCCCGTGCAAAAAAGCTGTTTATCTGGGTGTTTTAACCTCCCCAGGGTTGCTGTGGCGAGGCCTGTCATCCGTCCCCTGGCGATTCTTTGATCATCTGGTGACCTCCCCGCGCTCCGCCCCCGCCCTGCCTCTCCCCTTTTATTCACATGACGATTCATCCGGCGCTCCATCAGCATTAATAATGCAATCCGACAGATATTGTATAAGGCTGAGTACGGCGTGTCACTCACTGCAACAAACAAGTGAGGGGAAATGGATGATGTGATAAGGCTTGAGAGGGGGAGACGGAGGCAGCGAGAGGAGGATCAGGAAGGTTTAGCAGTTCACTTCACCTTAAGTTATTTTAGTATTTGACAGATATAGAGCTCCTAATCCTGCCGGATAAGATTGCATGAGGGCTGTTTTTCACCCCGTATGCACACCCATTCTGTTCTCCAATACAGTTTTTTATTTTTTGCCGCATTTATCATTTATAGATATTTTTAGGAGGAGTCATTTTAAGTCATCTTTATCGGGGGGAATGTGGGACGCGAGGATAGATTTGACTTTTGGAATGAGGAATTGCCGTTTACGCTGACAGGTGACAGAAAAAACGGCGTCTCGGTTTTTAAAGGTGCAGCAGCGCTCCTCTTCCCCGCTTTTTTGACTTCACACATCGCTCCTAAGAGGAGCTTACATCCACACCTAGCATGTCATCATCCGGCACTGCCTTCATCCAATAAGACGACAAAAAAGCAAATGTGAGCGTCCCGGTCATTTTGAGCGCTTGAAATCCATTTTGCTCAGATATAAATAAATTCTTAGAAATGATGTTTAAAGCGTTTTCCGGTCGCGCCTAAGCTTTGCCTGTGTGTGACAGCAATCATTCTAAGAGAGTAATTTCCATTTATTTATTTATTTCCACGACATATTGATGTCTTTATTCTGAAGAGAAACTTACGACGATGCCACTTTCCGAACCCGCTTCCACGCTGGTATTTTTCTAATGTCTATTTTTATATACAGTTTGACTCTACCCGTGCCGGAGACGTTATTGGAGCGTGCGTAGGGCTGCCTATAAAGCCATAGGATGTGTCTTACTGAAAGGAGAGAGGTGTCGGGGGCCGCAGACAGACTCCATCTTCTGCGGCACAAAAGACGGCGTCTGCTGTCAAACTGTCAGAGCCCGGGCTTGAAGGACTGTGATGGCACGTCGTCTGAGGTCCTCCAAAGCTTTCATACCTGCTGTGCTTGTGCAGAACCTTGTCTCTGTCATGAGCTTATATGTCCCGGCACCTGTGTGTACTGTATACACAAGTGGATCCACGTATGATTCTTTTTTTTTTTCCCTTTTTGCATGTTTCTGTATATTCGCTTCGTCTGCTGCTTTGACACTGATCCATTTTAGCGAAGTGTGCAGCTCTTAGGCTGCGCGTCAGTAGACCTGATAAATGGAAATATGCCAGGGCGCCAAGGAAAGAAACACTGCCGCACTTCATGAGGCATGATGACGGCTTCATTGCCCAGGGAGGCCCTTGAGGGTTCCCTTGGGTTCCAGCAAGCGGAGGCTTTAAAAATCTACAACTGCGCCCTGCAATTACTGCTGGGATTAAGCGAGCGGCAGGTCTGCCTAGTTGAGAGTAGATAGAATTAGTGGTAATTACCAACTGCTGTGACTATGTTTACAGGTGATGTACAAAGACCAGTTGAGGTGTCGGCCCTTTCATCTCTGTACGTCTGTTGTTCCTGTTTCTGAATTATTGAGACTTTGAATGATGGAGCGATCGTACTGTGTTGTTATAATCCATCCATTCATCATCTCACCTGCTCGGGTTTTTTTGGTATCTAGTGCAAACAGGGAAAAGACAAGGAATAGGGCCCCTCAGGTTCCCAGAGCACACACATCATTCACTCCCACATTTGATCCAATCCACCTGAGCATGCGTGTTGTTCAGCTGTGGGAGGAAACCAGACAATCCTGAGCAAAGCCACGCACACACGTTCCAACTCCACGCTTTTACTGTTCCCGGGTTGCTGTGGAACAGAGACAAACATTGAGATTGTTTTACCCGAGCTAAAGATGAGCCAGGATGCACAGCTTCATCACATAAGACAACATAATATATGAGTGTGAAGAAAACCATGTGTTTCTTCATCCTTGAATTGAGTTTGCATGTACTGTACCTGCCTCCATTTAGGAATGTGAGTACAGTAAACGGTTAAACATCAGACTACAGTACATGCTCCTGGTTCTTCCTCAGCATATCTTTTTCTGATTCTGGCATCATATAGAGGAGCTGGATGTAGCTACACTGTATATCTCCTGTTACTATGCTGTGTTGTTCAGCACCAAACATATAAGTAAATCATGTATTTGTTCATTTGAGTGGCAGGCCAGGCAGCCAATGGGAGTGAAGCTTATGTGAACTAGCCAGACGAGCTTAATATCCCCACACTTGTAAATAAGATTTCGTCAAACCTGTACGTAAAAGCTCATCTGAGGCACGTGTATGTTAGCGCCAGAGCACAAGGCTAACTACTTGATTTAGCCATCCCAGATCTCGCCTTTAACTACAAACCGACAGAAGCACAGCTGTGGTAAAGAGAAATGAAAGGCAGACACGCAGAGGCTGGCAGCCATTTTTAATGCAGCCGGGCAATTAAATAAAGCTGCGTGTCGAGTTTTCACTCCCTAAAACACATTTGCATCTCGACAACTCTCACGCATTCAGATTCACAACGTGCATCAGTGAGAATATGAGAGGTGTCAGGCTCTCAGCAGGAGCACTGTCGTAGCTCTTCGGGGGAGACTCTCGGGGTTATTGAGATTCAGCCCTCAGCTAAGTCTCCTTTGATTTTTCTTTTTTTCTTTTTCTTTTTTTTTATGTTGGGATGGGGAGCTTTGCCCTTCACTCCGAGCAGCCCTTCACCACAAGAGTCTCCTCTGACACTGTATGCACATTCTAAATTGAGAGAAATCAATTGAATTGAACACCAGGCGAGTTCTTCTTTTGTCTCGTCATTGGTGCCAGATTTGATACACTCAGCCATAAAATGAATGTATGAATACAGTGAATAAATGTTTTTTTTTCTTCTCGATATAACTAATATCTTAACAATGCATCCAAGCATGCACGCTTTTATCGGGTCGGACCTCCAGAACTTATTACCATCACATAGGCTCCGAGTTCCTGGAAAATGGCTCAGGCTGCATTCTGCTTTGTGTCTTCCTCCATTTGGAGTGGATGAATGGATGAGAGGAACCTGTACCTGTCATGAAAGCTGAATTAACCTTTAAAACCAGAGAACAAAGCCTGACTGTTTTCGAGTGCATATCGAGATGCACTCAAATGTTGCTCATTTCACCAGAACTCTCTAGAAAGATAGCTACAGATTGCATTAGGTACAGTAAACTGCACTTCAGATTGTCTGTCTTTCTCATGCTATTCAGGAACTGTGTGTTGCCAGCCAGTCCATGCATTCACATCGAGTACTGACATCTTCACATTCAGAACGTGAACCCATCAACAAGGGAAGTATCACAGCGTCCGAGTAGTGGGGGACGGAAAATGAAAACACCTGAACAAGATGATTTGTGACTGAGTGAACATGAGCAAATAATCCGAAAAAAATATCGGTTCAGTCTGGTTTATCATGGACTGCAAAGTTTACTGGCAGGTTTGCAGTTTTCTTTCCCTTAGTTATTTACTGTAACACACAAAAGTGGCCCAGATATTTGCTTATATGTGAACCATATCTGATGTTTTTATGGCATTCTGTGACAAACATCTGATTTATTTTATGAGTCAGTCCCAGGTCACTTTCATAATGTGTCCCGAATCAGATACTACTTCAATACATCAATACAAACCTATGGCTGCAACACGATATTGTCCACGGGTCAGGGGCCGGGGTCAATTAGCAGGTGATTCTGATGTAAGAGAAGCCGGAGCCACAGGTGCATAACTTAGAAAGTCTATATTAAGTTACACTCTCAAGGCCGAACATCCAAGGCCAATTTTTCTCAAGATAATTCTTTCAGATTAGAGCTCGGCACCGGGCGGCGCAGACATCAGACAGATCCACTGTAGGCTCCGCAGCGAGCGGGAATGAACCTGCAGGATCGGCAATAATTCTCCAATTTACCTTAATGTCTGGCTTCAACCGCTAATGACGCTCTCATTCGACTGGTGGCGGTCGTAATTACCAAACGTCTTCAGCCGGAGGCTTTGTTCTTCTCACAGGCGACGGACGGACTTTGTCTCAATTAGCTCAGGGTTTTTATCTCCCCCTCTTCCCTTTCTCGGGCTGCTCACACCTCAGTGGCGCTGACAAGGATGTTTGTACCTGCTACACACAGCGGCACTATCGGTTCAATCCTTGGCACGACTTTGAAGATTAGTCACCGAACCATGAAGAAGCTTTTGAAGTGTTTGGGGATTCTTTGAAGTTTTTTTTTTTTTGCAGCGTTAGATTTTTTATTTATATATATATATAAATATATATATATTTATATATATTTTTTTACCCCCTCAGTGCGTTACACAAAGTTTTCGCTCCCTTTGAACATTTAGCCTGGCAATAAGAGGACGGAGCAGTCACAGGTATAAACATAACATGATGGAGATTTGTATCATCAAAGTCCATCTGAGGGCTGTTTCAAACCGATGTCTACGGCGTTTGGATCCTACAGGTCCCCTCACACACAGCTGTCAGGCCTGCTTTCTGTGATTAGCATCTCGTCCGCTGGGAGGCCGCAGGAAGGAGAACTATATATCAGCTCACTTCCAATTCACATCAGTTTAACCCTCCTGTTGCCTTTGTTCCAGGTTACTTACCTCGCCTCAAAAGTTACCAAACCGGAGCTGAAGTCACTAATCACCTCGTCAAATGTAATCATATAAGTATTTCATAGATTTAATTAAACAATTTAAATTTGATCAATTAAGTCAAAATTCTTTGATCTCAGCTTCATAAATGTAATATTTAATGAATATTGAATCACATTGCCTCAACAATCTCATACAACTATTTTAGTTTTTTTTCAGACAAATCTTTTACAGGATATTGCTAATTTTGCTAATATCTTTTTTATAAATCCCACATATGCACAAACTACAGTTCTGGTGAAGATCTTCTCAGATGTAGTAGCAAACGTCAGACCGGACCATGCAGAAGGTTCTGGATCCAGCAGAGGAGAACAAGACTCCAGGGAACAGGTTAATGTCCAGGACTGATGATGATTCCCAGCTTCCAGTCACCGCTTTGAACAGCTTCAACTTTTCCACATTCACCTGTAAATTATTAGTAATGAGACTGCCAGAGCAGAGGGAGATGGCCTGTGGGTCGGAGCCCGGTTGCCTTTTCACAGACATTTCTTGAAATTTCTGGATGTTATTTTCAAAAATGAAAGGAATCTACTAAGGTCCACGTATTGTAGTTTTGAAGAAGCCCTGTTTGACCAACAAGTGCTTGAAAAAAAAAAACCTCTAATGGCGTAAAATAGACTTGCCCTTGGCTCCGAACACCGATGTTTATTCCTGTCGTTGGGGAAGCGATGAATAACTGGAATAAACTTCTCATCCATTCTGCACTTGGCAGGCAACATGATTATGAATAAAAATGAAGCCGACATCGGAGACAGCGGTGCGCGCGGCCCTGCTCGTCCAAGCCTGATGGCCACGTCAAGAGAGCGGCGGCCGGGTTCCACTTGGCCCGGCTCTGCGCTCCTAGCCCGCTCCTCTGGCCAGTCACCTCGATATGGAATTAATGAATTTCTGGGCGAACTTTGATTGATTGCGCTGCTCTCGATGCGAACGTGCGGCCCCGGGGACGGGGATGGGGGTGCGGATGCAGACGGAGAGCGGGACGTTCCCCTCCCCCGTCCCTCCCAGGCCACCGACGGGAAACACGGACACGCGTGTTTTTTTGTTTTTTCAGAGCCGGGCCGGACGCTGCAGGCAAGGGCAGACACACAGGTCACGGCCCAGGCTGCAGATGGCCTACCAGCCATGGCCCCCCCCACCCCCCCACCCCCCCCCAACCACCACCACCACCAGAGAGGAGCCAGAGCCAAACATTACCCTCCCATAACTCACGGCGCGTAGAGCAAAGAGCGTATAATTTGAAAAATTACGCTTATTTTGATAGCGTTATACAGATAATGCTCCTGCTACTTTTTTTTTCTTTCCCCCTGCATAGTTATTCCATAAACGAAACCTGTGAATTTTAAGGTCATTTAAATTCCACTGAGCTGTTGCCAAAGCCTTTGAAGCCAAAAAATTACCTGTCATCCTTTTACAATCCAGGCTATTGAGCACGGCGCGGCTCACCGGGGCGCCCATAAATAAGAAATATCCCTCCGCAAACTCTTAATTGTGGAGCTGAGAGTGAAATTAGATGTAATGTTGCTTACTCTGACAGAACAAGCTGCTGTTTCTCCTCAACGAGTCTGCGGCACTGTCTTTCCTTCTCTTTCTTTAAAGCATAGATTTTCACTCCTAATGAAGGGCTGCGACTTTGTTTTACTTTCTCCTGCAGAGTGGATGTTAACAAATCCTAATTAGCCCGATTTAGCAATTTGTCCAAACTGAGGCTGCAACTTTTCAGTGCTAATGATGACACATCCCAATTTAATTACAGGAGAAGAGCAGTCAACGCCTAAGCACATTAGACCTCCAAATCCAGACGGGCCCCTGCACATTTCACACGTTGGAGTTGCAGTATTTGGAAATCTTAAGATGATCTGCTGATCGTTGCAGGCGAGTAGCCAAAGACAGCTATAGGCAATAACCTGACGACAGTCATAACAGCAGTGCTCCACCTGCTTCGTTTTCCTTAAACTTTTAATTAAACGCTTACGCTGTGTTTCCTCATTATGCTCAGAGTGACAAACGCAGTCTCCTTAAAACAGCTGTGTTTGCAAACCTTCAGATGTCCATTGATTTAAAGCTGCAATCGTCCATTTTAATATCGAATATCCTGCAGTGATGAAGCCAAAGAGGATCATTAGTGGACTCCATGGAACTTTACAGCCTCGCGCGGGTCATTGTGTCGGTTTTCCAACGTGACTTCGCTTTTTTTTTTCTTTTTTAAGTCTGGTAGAAAGCTGAAGCAGCACTCTACCAGTCCTACCTCACACAGTAGGTGTAGGGTGGTTCGGCAGAATTAGGATGTATCCGAAGCCAAAATCACTCATTGATTTCATTTGACTCAATAAATCAGTTGTTTTGTGTTCTGAAGTTGTTTTTATGCTAGTAAAAAGTTGTTTTCATGCTAGTATGATGAAAAACCACTATTCATTATTTCTGAGCATCTATGGCAGCCCCAAAAACACTTCCCTAACCCTCATTCATGTATACATTCTGGATATTGTAACAGGCGAGATGAGATATGACGTAAAATATGAGGATGACGCAAAACCATCCCAGCTCAGAGCCGCGAGGCAGTGTCTTTTGATTCCTCAGTCTCTGATTCCTCCTCTGGTTCTGGATGAAACATAAAAGGCTGGAGGAGTACGTGCTCCATAGCTGCATCACTGCATTTACCACAGAGTTCAGGTAAAAGAGAAGCTCTGTTGTTGCAGGAATATAAAATGAATGGCAGGTGACAGAGCCAATCAGAGTAAAACCTGTGTGAAAATGACAAAAATAGCATCTGACACACTCTTCTTTGGTATGCTAACACTTAAGAACAAGGACACATATTCCGTTCAACCACTCTATAACCTCTCCAAATGTCTCCATTTGTCCAAGACATGTTATTGTACTGGTAGAGTGAATGCATGTGGTGTTAAACTCTGAGAAAACTCAGCTTGAGAGGGAATGGAGTGTACATGGAAACACAGAGAGAAAGAGAGAGAGTTTAGAGTTTATTTGCGGTTTATTCCCAGGGTGGTAGTTAAACACACTTTGCACTCGTGCGAATCGTTTTCCATTTTGCGTCGCTTCATTGACACTCTGCCACATAACGACTTCGCATTCAAAACATCTGATGTGTATAAAACGTGATGCATCGCCATGGTAACCAGCAGTATATAAATTAGCCCGAGCCGGCGCCGCCGACGAGTGTGGCGCACTTGTTGTTTTGCCACTTGTGCTTAACAGACGGATTGCAACATTTGCCCAAGTGTGTGTGTGTGTGTGTGTGTGGTTGTTGATTTTATCCGACGAAGCCATATGCCTGATGTGCTGGTAAACAGCCCGCTCCTCGGAGGCGGACGCTGCTCGTCTGTGTGCAGCTTCTCTGAGAGGAGGGGAAGCTCTTAAACGCTGCGCTGCATCGGCGACGAAGCTTTCAAAACAATCACGGAGAGTGAGTTTTATGTCATAAAACACCCCGGCGCTATCCTTACCAATCAAATTGGATTAAGGAGCAGGCAGAGATTGATCTGTTCCGCGCTGGACGGCTCGCTGTGTTTGACCAGATTAGTCTCAAACTCTGTGCAGCCAAATGTGACCACAGGACGAGATGAAAATGTTTACCTGCAGACCGAGAGGCCTCTTCAACCAGCCGGACATCGTCCCGGTTTGTGTGTGTCTTTAACCCACGTCCACACTGCAGGAGAAATGGCTGCATTTGCATCTTAGCTAATTTTATCATAGCTCCAGGGCGTTCTGATGCCTAATGAATTTTCTTACTTTCAAAAAAAAAAAGGTTAGAGCTGCAGAGCATCCAGATGCTGTTTGTCATGAAATGAGATTTGCTGCAGGTAAGAAGAGAAGACAACCTCACAGTATCACAGTTTGAGGGCTACACGCTTTGGACCTTCTCCGAGGAACGTGAATATGTATAAAACCTCCCAATTAGGCATCCGGAAAGAAGGAAAGACAGTCGAAACATTCAACAGACTTTGAGCTACGCTAAGCTACCTCTTTTTACATCATATGTAGGTGATTTTGCAAAGGGAAAAAGCTCTTTATCTCCCAGATTTCCCCCTCCCATCTCTTGGGTTCCTCTGAACAACCCATCCTGCTTTAAAAAAAAAAGATCAGACAATTTCTCTCTCTCTCTCTGTATCTCTCTCTCTCTCTCTGTAAAAATATGCAAAAATATAATCCCACACTTATGACAGTCAGAAATAGAAATGTTGGGTAAATACCCCACTCACATAAGGACTTCAGGTGCCCTAGAAATGAGAGTTTAAGCAAAGATGCTCCTATATTTTTTTTCCTCTCCCCCCTTGTTTGCTTTGACCTTTAACGCCAAAGGGGAGCAACTGATCAGAAACACGGGGCTTGGGCGGGGGGGGGGGGGTGAAATAGCTTTCCTGGACCTCTTATCAAAGAGTAAACACACCTCTGGGTGCAGGTAGAAAACGTGCATCACCCTAGTTTGGCCCTTCGCCTTCACATTGAATTAAATCGTAACTGTAACTGCAGAATCGTTTCGCCCTCCGACCACAAAGAGAAAAAAAAAGCAAAACACAAATTAATGGTGGACGTCGCTGCCACAGTCGCAGCCGCAGACAATACAAATAACAGCATTGATTTACAAATAGAGGGAATTTATTTCCCCGCTGTACGCTGTCGCTTCCGCCGGGCAGGGAGACACGTTTTAAGACAAGATATAAATGGAAAGGATTCACGGAGCAATTATTCCACCTCTGCAGTACGTGGCAGCAACAGCGGTGGTAAAGGTGCATCAGGACACCTCTCCCTCCCTCCCTCCCTCTCTCCCTCCCTCTCTTTCTCTCTCTCTCTCTCTCTCTCTCTCTCTCTCTCTCTATGTGTCTCTCTGTTCTGTTTCAGTGAGCAGCTTCTCCAGCCTTCCCTCCCGCCCGTCAAGCTGCCTTGGCAACAATCAGAGCGGAGTGGCTGAGGCACGGAGGTAGAGAGAGAGAGAGAGAGAGAGAGAGAGAGAGAGAGAGAGAGAGAGAGAGGGAGAGGGAGAATCGTACACACTGCTGGAGTGGTAGGAAATTACAAAAGGAATCAATTCAATGAGCTCCCCTCCCACCTCCCTCCACACCCGTGAAAAAATGTCTATAAATCAGGCAGGTGGCCAACCTTTTAAGAGCCTGTCCACCACCACACAATGCTACTTTTGTACAAAATCCTGTTTTTTTTGTTGTTTCTTTTTTTTTCTTTTCCCCCACTGAACCTCTCTCCAGACACAGTGCCGCTGTCAACCACATGACCTTGGTGTTTTTTTTGTTTTTTTCAGCTGACCCCAGGCTTGTCTTCTTTTAATATAAATATACATATACATATATATGTGTGTGTGTGTGTGTGTGTTTATACAGCTGGCATGGGATTGTGCTGCGTTTTCATATCGTATTAGAAGCAAAGGCGTGTGTAAAGACTTTCTGCGGTGTTGGGATCCAAAATGAGACGTCCACCTATTGAAAAATGTGACACCTACTCTGACATGACTGGGCTGGCATGAAAGTGAAAATGAAGA
Source organism: Karalla daura (assembly GCA_029224185.1). Lineage (NCBI taxonomy): Eukaryota > Metazoa > Chordata > Actinopteri > Chaetodontiformes > Leiognathidae > Karalla > Karalla daura. Next base: position 4,361,892 of record CM055208.1, on the reverse strand, counting down.
CTTATCTGTCGTTGCCTGCTCGCCGACAAAAAGCCCGTACTGTAGAAGAAGCTGTAATCATTTTTAAAGAGCGTGCTTTGAGGCTTTTTTTCCTTTCTCCCTTGCTAAAAGCTGTTTGCAGACTGCATTTCTGGGCAGGAGCTCTTTATTCCTGATAACAAACGTCAGGTCGTCCGAGCAATTATTTTGCCAGTTACACTCCCAGAGACTATCATTTTGCCAGGTTTTTTTTTTTTGTTGTTGTTGTTGTTTTCACCTCATTGGAAGAGAAGCCTAATGGACGTTGTAAATAAACTAAATGGCAAGGTCAGCAGGAAATCCACTCATGGAATAAATTAGTGTCCTTCTCCAAAGAAAACAACGGGGAAGACAACATGAAATATAACAGTATAGGGCGGTAAAAGGGCTCTGAGACCGTTAGCCCCTCCTGATTTATCCGACGAGAGAAGCAATTTAACGCTTCTTCGCTGATTTGTCATGTTCCCTGTGACCTGTCCACCAACATCAATACGGACCGGATGTCAGATCGTGGCTTTAAACCACAGTTAGGTCGTCATTGTGCAGCTCATTTCAGGTAGAACACGCATGTGTGTGTGTGTGTGTGTGTGTGCCACAGTAATTCCCAGTGTCTGCTGCTGATAAATGTCAAGGCCACTTGAGAGATGGCGAGCTGCAGTTTATTCCCACCCACACGCAGGAAGCAACACGCGTCGAGGTAAACACAAATCGTGGGGAAGTTGCCGGGAACGCGGCTGGCATGATGCTACTGTACCGCAGGTGACGTGACGCCGAAAACATGTGCTGCCAAGTGAAATGATACGTGTTTATCCATGGATGAGCAGCTGAACGTCTGGCATGATCTCAGTCCGGGGCGTAATGGATGCCTGACAGGAGATCTCTCTCCTCTCTCACTCACACGACCACGCTCGTATTTCCTGGATGAACACACTCCTTCCTGCGGCTTCTGCCGTACCATTCAGACCAGCACACCTCCAGACAGAGGTCAACAATTACACGCTCTGTAATTAACCCTCCAATTTAACTCCAATTTATGTGTATTCTCGCTGAAAAAATTGCCTATGGTTGTCCTGAGGTTCTCTGACTTTCTTCACATGTAGCATGTGAACTCACATTGAAAAAAACAGATTTATTTACCGTCGTAGGGAGGTTTTTGATATTTCTTAAAATAGTAAATCTCAAGTATTTTATGACCTTTCGCAGCTTCATGTGGTCCCTCTGTTTGTGCACTGGTATCAAAAGTGTGGTGCAGACCATCTCTCATCTCTACTTCATTTTAACCTTCTGGTTGTGCTCTGCTTAAATCTAACCATGTTTTCTGTCTCTGACCACAAGAAAAACCAATACATTTCTGCCGTTCCTAGTCTAAAACAGCCAAACCATTATAGATTATTACCTATGATAATATCTCTAATTATCTAAGGCTGTGTTGTATCAGCTCAATTTCATTCAATTTACTAATTCAACACATTATTATAAAAGTGTTATTTCGTCTACAGATGCCCATATGAACTGCACTTTATTGTTATTCAATGGGTTCAGTATTTGTAAACAGAATGAGTCTTATTACCTCAGGTCATTGTGCCCTACAGGCTGTTAACACTGCACTGGAGATAAAAACCAGTAATGTTGCACAACATCCCCCCAGGCATTCATGAAGTACTCTGGTTATCCTGATAATCCCTAAATCTGAGTTGATCAGACGTTACGACACGGCATACGGTCATCAAATGTGTCATCTAAATCATCTGAAACCGTGCCACGCCGCAGAAAAACGACCTGAAATAGACTCAACAGGAGGCTCGAGTCGTGGAGCCCTTCACAATGAAACCACGTCATGTAACTGTGAAGCTACTGAGGCCGCAGTGTGTCTGTCACGTAATCTACAGGCCCTGCAACAGCAAATTAAGTTGGATAAAGCAGTAAGAAAGGCTGCTTGTCACAAAATGTGTGTGCGTGTGCGTGTGTGTGTGTGTGTTTGTGTGCGCATCCATGCGGTATTCCAACATCAGTGTTACCTTGGTTACTAATCCTATTTACTGAGGATTGGATCCATTATTCAGGTTCTTCGTCTCAAAGCTGAATAGTTGTTATCGCCGTGTGTCAGGGACAGAGACTCAGAGGAGGCAAATATTGAATATTCACTGTTTTCTTCAACATATTTCACAGCATTAAATGGACTAAATGTAATCCTTTTAGGAATGTAAACTGTGATGAAAACCCGGATTTCCACATCCATAAGAATGAAAAGAACGTGCGAGAATCGAAAAAGGAAATCAATGAGCGAAGCAAACGGAGAGGCAGCCCTGGCAGCGTCCGTGCTGGTGTGTGTGTGTGTGTGTGTGTGTGTGTGTGTGTGTGTCTGCTTCAGGTTAACCGCAGCACCAAACAGACGATGGCTTTATTCAGCAGTGCATCTTTCCCTGGGAGTCGCTGTGCCAGCACCCCGATCATACAGCCCGTCATCTTTCATAAAAACCCAACACTGAGGTTATGAAAAGGTCAGGAGGAAATAATTGCAGGGGAGGCCCACAAAAGCAGAGGCTAATTTACGCTGATAACTTGACAGCGGCGGGGAAAAGAAAAAAGAAAAAAAAGGGGCTGAATAAAAAACTGTAACATGAATTACAGCCCACGCAGTCTGTGAACAGTGAAAACGACACACAAAGCATTAGGGATGCAACAATATGGGTATTGAGATAGCAAAGCTTTCTCCCTGACAGCTTCTGCCTTTCGCTGTCTGACAGAGCAGAGGAAACCGCTGTGACGTTGGCATATTGTTGCTCTCTCTAATTCTCCCGCCCGGGCGTCCTGTTGCAGCCCTCTCAACCATGCACAGACATTGTGACTTAGGTAAACAGTTGACTGGCCAGTGACCCTGTGCATGAGTTAAATGAAGTGAGGGAAATCTCTGTCAACAAATCAATTCCTGATAAGAGATTCAGGTACAGGTACTTGTGTAGGAATGTGTCCAGAATTAGACATTATTCGATATATCAGTGTTATTAAATTGAAGAAAATGGAATCTAAGAATCTGTATATCAGAAAAATTGATATGTAAACTCTGTCCCTTTTTTTCTAAACACAAATGTTCTTTTTTCAAGTGCTACTTAAATTCAATGCCACAATTTACAACACTTGTCACCACAGTGACGATTGCCAGCCCCAGCTGAGACTCAGCGTCATTGGCAACAGGTTAATTCAACAAGAATAATACAACCAAATCTAATTATTTACCAGCTTAGTGGCTCATTGCATTATTTGAATTGAGACTTGAGATTGAAAGATGATTGTGTACTATGGGGTTACGTAGCAGTTAGCAGGTAGATGGAGTTGGCCTGTCTAAGACCTCTAAGACCCCCCCTCCCCCCTCCTCCCTCTTCTTTCTGTTTCCCAGGAGGGAAACTGGAGGAGAATGACTGGTAAAACCCAGACCAGCAACGTGACCAACAAGAATGACCCGCGCTCCCTCAACTCCAGAGTCTTTATCGGCAACCTCAACACAGCCATCGTCAAGAAGACCGACATCGAGGTCATCTTCGCCAAGTACGGCAAGATCGTGGGCTGCTCCGTGCACAAGGGCTACGCCTTCGTACAGTACCTGAACGAGAGGAACGCCCGGGCAGCCGTGGCTGGAGAAAATGCCCGGATCATCGCCGGACAGCCTCTCGGTGAGTCTCTGTCTAAGATCTGACTGGAAACCTGGTGAGACCAGTTCCTCAATGGTGAAAACTAACATCACGTGTCACACATGGGCAGATATGAGGGTCTGGAGGTTAATGTTCTTATGACTTTCTGTTTATGAATGTAAAAAAGACTTTTATTGCCTAAACTACCATGAGTTGAATGACTGAGAACCTAGATCAACATTATCCAGTTTCCATTAAGTCATTACAGCATTTTCCTGATTTCTCTTGAAGGCGCAGACATCTGTGTCCTCTGTCTCAAGGACAGACAGTGTCCCCTGTTGCTAAAGTCTCATATCTGCCCATGTGTGATGGGGTGGAAAATTCACACGTGATGTTATGTAAAATTCCCCTCATAGAGTTTTACCAGTTCCTTTGGATAAGAGGTTGCAATTGCTGTTGCTTTTTGTTTGTCATATTGTGAGGTATAGTGTTACTAACAGTAAGAAAGAAGAAGATGGAGGTACTCTTGCTTTAATATGGTACTTGAGTTACTATATTTACTGTTTTCTTCATGCTTGGTATTATATTCCCTCCGAACATTACTGCACTATATGCTCATGGTCAAATGTTTGAGGTATCTTTGACTCTCCAAAAAGGGACGAGCCAGAGAAATGGGAAATTAGAGAATGAATGTGAATGAGAAATTCTGAACTGGATCCACTTTGGAGGGGCTGGGGGTTATTTTTCTGCTTCAGGACAATGAGGAAGAACACAACCTCAATGTCACAACCAGGAGGACAGACATAGTTTGCAGTGTGTAAACTGGTATGCCCTGCTAGTCTATCGTGTTCTTTAAGAATCTCTTTGATTGCAGTCATTGAACATGAGGATGTGACAGAGTTTTGTTTGCGTGGCCTGCTATAAGACTCTCCCTGTAACAACAATAGCAGAATTGAGGAGGGAGAAAGAATATTAACACCTTCATCCTAAAACATCATGGGCTCCAGTTTACTTCCTCCACCTTCAACTGGACTCCTGATTTAAAATCTATAACAAACCCCAGTAAGACACAGTCAACAGCACTGCCAGCCAGAACTTTCCCCGCTCCAAAGACGCTGTGTTTTGTAAAAGCCGGTCCTTTGCTAGAGGACTGGATTGTCTCTCTCGGGAACATGAAAGGCCTGGAGCATCTCTCCGACTCTTAGCTCAGAACTTCCTTCAGCTCCTCAACGCTGGAGTAGCTGTGTTTGTGTTGTTTGGAGAAAAACCCCTGCTGAATTTGTTAACTGATCCACCAGCCTGATGTTAACACTTGCCATGCAGCAACTTGTACAAACTGTGTCAAAGTTCTGGAGACAAAGTGTTCGAGCGGAGCAGGACACGTCGCGTAGCATGTGACGCTGCTAGCAAAAACGCAGAGTCAGCACTGATTTTGTGCCTGCGTGCATGCTATTTAGGGCTGTTTATTTGTGGAAGTGTGAAATGTTTTCACCCGCATTTGTTTTGCTCAATTGGAATTAGTCTCATCGGTGATGGGGAGGAGCATGTGTGTGGGGGGGGTTGTCTCCAGCCTTATCTTTAGGAGGCCTGAAGGGATTAATTGCGCAGACTCAGCTGAAAACATTTCTGAACACGACTGCTTTAAAGCAGCATTTTACAATGGTCACGACATGAGACCTTTGATGTGCTCGGTGTTTCAACTAAAGGAGCCTGCAGTCCAGAGGGTAAAGAGAGCAAATATCACTGGGTGTCCAGTTATAAAAACATCAGCATGAGATGATCAAAGGATGATGGGAGTTAAGAGGCGAACAAGACCAGACTTTTAAGCGGATGTGGTGGGATATGTGCTCAGTGTGTATGTGTCTTCCAGACCTGGTGGACACACAGTGTGTAACGGATTAGGACTGTTGTCTGGTCCAGAGTTTGACTTCCTGGTCAGACTTTTCTGTGTGGGATTTGTATGTATTTGTATGTGTTTGTGTGTTTTTTCTGGGTCCACTGGCTTCCCCCCACAGTCTGAAAATATGCATGTTTAGAGAGTGAATGTGTGTGTGTGTGTGTGTGTGTGTGTGTGTGTGTGTGTGGTCACTCATCACAAGAAAACACCTCTCTAATAAGGTAAAGAATAGTACAATGTTTTTGAGACTGAGAAACACATATGAGACATATATAAACATATGAACATACTTAACCATTGCTAACCCCATTAGTTTTTCCTCTAATTCCACTTGAATTGAGAATAGAGCTTTGCTCAGTGTCATTCTCCCTTAATAATGATTAATAAACATGATCCAGACCTCAGGAGTAAAAAATATGTGGTAAATTAATCTAAATTCAGTCTTTTCAGAATATGCACTTCTTTCTAAAGTGGGGTCTTCCTCGAATTTAAGTCACACGCATTAACCAATGGATGTTCCCCATTCTAATGCTGCCTCCTCTCAATCCATTACAATTTCTTTATTTACTCTCAAAAGCAGAAATGAAATGGGAGACTCTTAGGTATTGGCTTGGTAATAGCAAATTACGATTTGGCAAAAGAAGAATAAGAATAAGAAGACTTGTAAAGGGCCAATATCTGACTAATAGAGGCTAGTTAATTGTGAATATGTGTTCCCTAATCAAAGGTTTCACCCAGGAATGTTTTGGCCCAAACTCAGAGATTGGCTGTTGTTTTTAGGATGTCAATCATCGTCTTTGTGGACTTTTCAGCAGCACAAACATTTTTCAGCTCTTGTCCTCAGGCTCTCTGGTGATCTTTATAGCCAGCCATACGCTCAACCACTTCATTATATAGTGCCCTCAGGGGTCGGCTGGGGCAGCTTAAGAGATAAAATTGTTCTTCAGATTATGTGCTGACGTAAACAATCCCAGTTCACGGGCTTTGCCCTTTGAAAGTAACACTCCCCACATTGTTAGCTCCGGTGTTAATGAGCATTCGCTGTAAACACCAAAAACAAAAGTGTGGAATAAAACACTGAATACTTAGAGAAAGAAACTCCAGAATGGAGTGGAGGGTTGTTGTGTTTACTCTGCATTAATGGGACAGGTGATCAGTCTGCTTTTCTTCTGCATCTATCACCCTAAAAGTCAAACCAATAACCCGTCCCAGCCTCTGCTAAAATCCATCCAGCTGCCTAGGAAGTGGGATCTTCATTCGCTTCCTTTTAGGTGTCGATGCCATTGACCGTTGGAGAAGGTCTTCCTCGCCATGACGGTTTGTTGTGTGAGGCCGCTGTGGTTGTTAATTAGCGAGTGAGCAGGAAAACACATCAGTTATTAAAACAAATAACGGGGACTGCCAGTTGTTGCCAAAGCCATCAGTGTGCGCCCTAGCGTGGCCGTTGTAATGGTGGTGGCGATTTGAATGTTTCTCCACTCTAAATCACAGCGCTCTCCTCGTGTGTGATGCCTTGTTTTTGGTTGAGAAAGCAACGATAATCGAGTTCAATTCCCGGTGACCTCGCAGGCCAATCCGGCCCCCGCTCTTATCGCTCCGTCTCCGTGTGACGGCACCGCGCCTCTGCCGATGCATCCTTAATTGTCAATTAAGGACAGAGCCTTCCTCATCCTCCCGAGGTGATGCTTTTTATATTAACATGCTGGAGAAATGAATCAGCCACATAATCATCTGGAGTTGAGGGATGACCTCCGCCAAAGGATCCGTCTTCCTGGTCTTAAAAAAAAACAAAAAAAAAAAAACGTTTCATTAAAGTGTTATTACGCACACCTCAATTTCAGAGATGGAATCTGTGGCGGGCGGAGATATCGCTGCGGTACGCTGAAATATGTCGCTTGTTTTCCAAACCGTCGCTCAGGGAGGAGAAAAGAAAAAAGAGGCAAGAACGTGTTGTTTGTGGAGGTCTGAGGAGCGTGATTCTGCGCTGGCAGCGGCCGCTGGAAAGGAGGTCAGTGAAATAATCGCATCACACTCCGACTGCACAGATCCACCTCGGCTGCTCAGACGCGCTGGTGATGACTAATCTGTGCACCCAGTGAAACACAAAGGTCAAAGGTCACAGCCAGTCGCCGCTACACAGGATGAGACTGTCACGCTGAGCGCGTGAGTCTGTGTGTGTGTGTGTGTGTGTGTGTGTGTATGTGTGGGTGCGGATGAAATACAGCTGATGAAAGAATGCAAAATGTTATAATAACACAGCTGGCGGCACCTTCAACCCCCTCCCTACTCCCTCCTGCCTCTAAGAGAAAAAAACGCATGCTCCATTACCCTATCAAATATGAATAGCAGTTTATGAGATCACATCCAGGATTGTGCACACAGCAGTCATTACTAAACAGAAGTGCATCTAATGCCGCCCGGAATGAGGAAAAGTGGCTGCGTCTCTGTGCAATTCAGAGTTACAAGCATGAAGAAATTTCTCTAAAAGGCTCTTCACAGATGTTGAAGACGTGGAGACACTGTGCTGTGTTTCTCTCTCTATTTTCTTTTTTTTTTATTTGGAGCCAAATCACGCGGATGCAGACGCGCCGTCTGACGCACGTTCTGCCATTACGTATGCAAATCTGCACGAGAGCCTGTTTTGGATTTAATAATCAAGAAATTGAATTCACTTCTCTGGGACAAAGACGCTATTCGCACGTTTCCTCAGATGTCAGAGTGCACCTATACCAATGCAAAATGTAGGCGCCGCAGATTAATGTGGAGAAAATTACAATTTAATGTGTTGCAGCAGGAGCTCTGTGACTTCCTTTGTGAATGTGGGATGAAAGACCCAACTGACTGTCTTTATTTTTTTAATCCAAAAAAAAAGGCTTTAATGTGAAACTTTGAATTCCATGCTCTTAAGTTTGGTAAAGTATTGTAATATAAATAGTAAATTGTGAAATGTAGGCACTGTTAGCGATATGGCTAGCAGTCGCTGCAAAAACAGAGATGATGCAAAAACCAAAAACAGTCAAACCCACCAAACACATGAAACAGAAAAACACTGCAACCGAGAAAAGCTGCAATCACAGAAATCTACAAACCCTCAAAACTCTGGATGTTTAAAGATGGTCTAGTCCATCTCTCTTGTCAGGGCCCCCTAGAGGCATGGAGGACTATGACCATTTTAGTGAATATGCAGCTTTTCTCTCACATTTGTTTTTGAGTCTTCTGTGTTCTTGGTATTTGCAGCATTATTCTCCCACATTTTTGGCTCTGTATTATTTATGTGATGGCAGCATTTTTCTACATAATTGGCTTGCCATGTGCTTTTGGTTTTTGCATCACTACTTTCCAGCTCTTGATCCTGTTGGCTATTGTACATTCTCATTCCTGTATGGTTTGAGTTGTTGTCAGGAGTGTAGAAAGATTAAGGCTACAATCAAGAAAACACTTTAATGTAGCGTATTTGTTTTTAGTTCTCCTACTGTATGTTGTTACTGGGATTAAAAAAACATCTGCTTTATGACTAACACTACAGAATAGCACTGAAGAATCCACGTGACCGAGATGTTAACATTCATTTTAAAGGCAAATCCAACCTACACAGATGTTTTCTCTTCCTCTGGCTGGACTTTTACTATGAATAACTAAGAGTAGTTTCATCCTAACAGGTGAGGGAGATGCACGGCCGTGCTCCATTTAGCCGTGACACTGTGCTGCTTGTAACGTAGCAACATTGAGTACACGTCCTATCGAGTCCAGATGCGTCGGTGCCTCACAAAGTGGCCAATTAATCACATTCTCTACATGCAGCCACAATCCTGGGAGGCACAGGGAATAACAGAAATCTCCCGCTGGATCAGTGCATTTATTTTGTTTACTGCCATCTCGGCAGGCATGGACCTAATCTCATCACGCTTTCCAACATGACTGATCTTTATTTTCAAATTTCCTGTTTTAAAATGGGAGGATCGCATGGACCACAACAACGTGGCTTTGCTCTCACTTTGCCGCTACAACAATGAGAACGGCATGTGAGGTCAGCGAAGCATCTTCGCGTCCCGCCTGTGCCGTTTTGTGTCTTCCCTTCGCCCTCTGGCTTGAAGCTGACTTGGGGAATTCCTCACGACGCAGTGACATGATGATTGCTGGCATTCGTGAACCTCGAATGCATCCGAGCGGTTTCCGTCTTCTTCGCCCGCCGAGGTCTATCTGCTGCATCTCCGCGCCCCTGCTCCAGCGGGGCCGCCCCTCACACGCAGTGGCAGATTTCTTGCCCTCAGCTGTCCCAGCATGCACTAAGCCCCAACATGCCACTGCTGAGCCTCCACAACCACATGTACAGAATGAGCAACCAGACCTGGATATCACAACAAACAAGCTTTTTTTTGGACTTTAAAAGGCGTTTCTTGATATTCACCCACACACAAACACACACACCTACTCAGGATTGTTTTGCAATAAAATGAATAGTGGTGTATTTTTTACTATTTTTTTAATTTAATACCTTGCATCTTTTCCATGTCCTGTAAGATTTGCACAGTGCAAAGTATTTGGTTCTTACCGAGATAAAAAGAAGTGTTCAACTTTTCAACTCTGTCCTGATGTGACACCACATGTGTGTGTGTGTGTGTGTGTGTGTGTGTGTGTGTGTGTGTGTGTGTGCCAGCAGGCAGCAGATGTGAATGGCAGGACAATGAAAAAAATAACATCTTGTATTTTTGAAAGCGAGGCCATGTATGAAGATACAAGCTGCCGTGCAACTCCAGGACCAGGGGAAAAGGAGGAAGAGGAGGAGAGGAGAGGTTAATAGAAGAGACAGGGAAAACTAACAACGTCTTTGGAGAGAGAGTGCATGTGTGTGTGTGTGTGTGTGTGTGTGTGTGTGTGGTAGCAAGCACAGCTGATAATCCTGCCCGTGCCCCCAGTGGCCTGACCCTTTCCCAGAAGAGATCTGCATTCCCTTCCACCTGGAAGTTTCCTGGTGAAGGTCCATCCCATTACAATATTAATGACCAGCGTGAAGGATAATGCGTGATGGATCACCAATCATACTGGCTCCAAATGGCATTGGCAAGAGTTTAGGCACATAAATAATAAAGTGATTTAGATGCAAAATCCATTCTAAGCGGATTACAGAGGCAGTGGCACCGCAATCAATCGTCATTTTGGTCCAACATGATGCATAGCAAGGAGCATGGGATGCACAAAGTGAAGCAGACTGGTTAGAGGGATAGGACTGTGCAGGGACAGGTGGGAGGAGAGGACCAGGGAGACCTGTAATGATGCACCTAGTTGAGAAATGTCTGGAGATTTTGGGACCCGTTTTGTTGACAAATGCACTGTCGTCATGAATTGTGTTTCATTCATTTTCCATTCATAATTATTATGCAAGATTACACTTTGGGGAGGACGGACCTTCAAAACATTTTGCATTTCCTCAGTTTTATTCTAAATATGATTTAGAAATAAGTTCAGCTTCCACCACTATCCACACATATGGCACCATCTTGTTTGAAGTGTTCACTTTATGTCGTGTGGCTCGTAAATGCAAAATAAGTGTTTCCATTACAGTTTGGGATGCAACTCTATATCTACACATCTGAAAAACAGAAATCCTGTTATGATGTCTTGGTTGATTTTCAGGTTTTCCAAGATTTATGTGTTTCAATTAGGGCCGCCCTGCTGTGAACTTTAAGGCCTTAAATTATTGTCCTCAAGTCTTTTTACAGCGTGTTTGCTCGAGGCTGCCCAGTGTTGACAATCGCGCGAGCAACGTGTTGAAAACATTTGTCGTCAGTCCAACCCTGGCACTGCAGCGTGGAGTATGTCGGGTTTATTGTTGTATTGTTCTCCCTGCTCGGCCGTGATATGGCAGCGTATATGCCGCATTGGTAATCTGCCATGCGTGGACCGCGTCTCTGATTGTTCTCATTGTCTGTGTTGTGGCTGTGAATGACACACTAAACAAATTCCCCCGAGGGGATAATTAAGTAAATCAAATCAATCAAAGCAACTCATCGAAACAGCGCAGAGTAATTATGACATGTAAGGGTGAGGCTGACACTGGAAAGCATATTGACCCCGATTCTCAGCTGTGATTCAGTAATTCATGCTCTGATCGGCTTCACGCTCTCCCCCATCACTCTTCTCCTCACTGGAGGAAATTAGACATATATAGAAGACAGTTCAGCTTCATTATCCCGTAGTAAGATATTTCGAAAGGCTACAAAACTGCTCCATTACCGCATGTAATGATCTTTTACCAAAATCCTCAGGTAACTGATTGAGAGTAATTTCATGACTGACTGTCCTTGCCTTCACGGCTCAAATACAGATTGTCCACAATAAAGGAGATGGTTTAACCTCAGTGGGTTGAGGATTTATTAAACTTTGAACATATAAATAAAGCAAGAAATAAGCAATCCTGATCTAGGGGCATACAGGTTTTACTTTTGTCCTCATCTCAATTACCGATCATACCAATGGCCTCTCTCTCTTTATCAGTGGCCACCTGAGTTTGTTCTCTTGAAAAAGTGTGTAAGCTCAGCACATTTACAGTATGTAGCACTGTTCTACTCTCTCTTTTTTCAGCCATGCTTTTTTTAGGCCCTACTGTACATATACCTGAAGTAAATGTAAGTGGAAAGACTTGTTCAGTGGACCCAGTCAACTCTGACAAATTAGGGGAAAGCCAAGGGAGAACTTCAAATGGAACAACAGTCCAGGCATTGCATGACAGTGTGATACGTGGAGGTTTTCTATTGTGATATTGAAGAGATGGTTAGAGTTAGGGTTGCCAGATAATCCTCTGGATGTGAGTGACTATGGTCAAACATCTTTTGAATGACCAAAAGTGTGATTAATCCACCCTTCTAGAATAAAGCCAGGTACTCTACTCACACATGCAATGCAAATATCAGGAATATTGGGTCCGTAGTCCAATAGGGCCTGGCCATGACAAATAATCAGGATCAGGATGGAGGGGGAATATGAGAGCGTAATGAGACAGCCACTTACGAGCCTCATCTGTGTATTTCACCCAGCATACATTCACACATCAGCCTTCCAGGATCTTATCTGTGAATTAGACATGATTGTTATCTGGATTTCAACACCTGGGTCACATACACACATCTCTTCCTCAGATAAGACTTGTGTTAATGCTGGAGACGACCAGCTGTATGTGTGATTGAGGTTTAGCACAACAGCACCTGTCTGTTAAATATGAGGCTCCAGCTAGAGCTCACTCCTGCTTCTCAAACTCACTAATGAACTTATATCTCTTTTTTTTCGATTAATCCTTTATAAGTAGAGTTGAAAGGAAGTTTTCCCCGGGCCATTATGTGCTAGACCATTTATCTCCTCTTCTTAGAAAGTGAGTAGCCACATTTCCCAAAATGTCACGCTGTCAAATTGAGTCGATGTTGTGTGTCTGTCTCTCAGAATCAACCGTGCAAAAGTTGTTCGCTTGACTCAGCCTTTTGTGTTCACTTTGCAAGGCTTCTTGTGGAAAGAATGTAAAAGCACTCATATATAGACAAAGATGAGGCTGTAAAATAAATTGCAATATACATGTGACTCCTAAAATGCGCCTGATATCACAGGCTTAACATTACAAGTGAATACCCGAGAGGGATTTTCTCTTTAATGTCTATCCAAACCCATCCCGCTGCATCTTCTCCACCTGGCTGCTGTAATTCTCTCCATCACTCACCATTAGTATTCACAGGCTCACGTTCACTTTGAAAATTTGCATAGATAATTCCAGCTATGTCTACAGTAGCTGCACAGCTCGCTAACTTTATTTTGAAAGTCAGGCTCAGAGGCATTAGCAGTCAGTGTTGGGAGGGTTACCTCTAAAATGTATCCCTCTGCTGATAACAAAGCACATGCCCCAAAGTGCAATTTGTAACATATTCCATCAGATTACTCTAGGTATGTGTATTGTGAACAGTTTGGATGACTTCGACACTGTTTTACATGAGTTATGTACTTATGAGGTGAGAGTCCGTGCATCTGTTATCTTACCTGCTTTTTACCTGGGGGTGTCGAGCAATTGGATCACACTCTTGGGGCAAAGGCGGTTAATACAGCTGCAGCTGCAGTGGTTTAGGACCTTGACTTTGTAACCTAAGCTCTGAGGTTTGAATCCCTCCATGAAGTGCCTGCAGTGCCCCTGAGCCAAGCACCTTAGCCTAGTTGCTATTTAACAGCTGCAGTGTCTACCCCCCAAGGGATCCGCTCCTTAAGGGATCAATAAACTGATCTGTTCTACTCTACACACCAGACAGATCTCTAGTCCATCCAGGGCACATGTACTAGTCACTCTCTCGTACAGAATATAGAATAGAATAGAATAGAATAGAATAGAATAGAATAGAATAGAATAGAATAGAATAGAATCTGCCTTTATTCATCCCACAATAGGGAAATGTAAAGATGGAGTTACAGTTACACCAATTTAGTTTCTCCAGTCAACCTTAATACTTGTTTTTGGACTCTGGGAAGAAACCAGAGACTCCATCACTGTGTTGTCCTAATCATAGATAGATGTTAGCTATTATTCCTGCTCATACAATAAGTGTTACACATGCACTTGTTATTCACTCGCTTCATTTCAATTTGCAGCAAAAACACCAGAAACAGTCAATCTCTCCACAGACGAGAATAATCATGTGAGACATAAATTGTCGTGATGTGAATCGATGATATTCAACAATGTAGCTGTGCTCTAATTACCATCTTTTTTAACTGTAACAGATTACTCAGATACTCACATTTTGAGTTCTGCGCGCCATTACATATGTATACTCGGTTAATCTCCAACCCTGTGCCTTATGGGTATTGCAGTATGCGGCTGGATGGGCCAACTCTTCCTGATCCACCGGACTCAGGCTTGCCAAAGCCATCCCCATAAGGCCTCCTCTGTGTCTTTCATGTCCCTGTGTTTGCTTCAGAGGCTGTGAGAGTATTCAGTGTGTGTGAGCGTGCGTGCGTCTGCCTGTATGTGGGGGTCTGTGTGTGTACGCCTGCAGATGGGGACACGTCGGAGAATTCACATTTGTGTATCTCTCAGAGAGGAGATTTCCAAAACCGGGAGTGCAAATGGTGGTATCACGCAGCACAAACTGCAACATCGATACATAATCTCTGCCTCTCTCTCTCTCTCTAACTCTCTCTCTGCTCTCTTTACTCCCTTTCCTGCCTCCTTGCCGCCATATCTCTCCTTGTCCTTGCGGGTGATTAGAATGCACCCTGCTTGTCCGTCTCCTCCCTCATTAATCACGCTCTGAGGGACTCGGCCGGACGCTGAATCCACAGTCGGCCTGACCCGGCGCTCGACAAGAAGCATCCATAACATCAGGTGCAGAGCAAAGCACAGGCTCTACAGTAGCATCAACAGGATAGACGAGCCGGGGATTTATCTGAGCCGCCATGTATTCTGAACATAGGAACGTGTTTCCTTTGTGGAAACAATACAGAGGAAATTTAAAGATTGCCATTGTGCACTTAATAGGCTTTAATAAAGCCACCCAGGAAACCAGGAAAGCACATTTCTCCAGTTGCCAGGATCTCTCTCTGTCTGTTTCCTTGTCTCTCTCTCCCTCCCTCTAAGTATCTCTCTCTCAGTCTCTCTTTTATGTATTCTGACAAATGCTTTCGTGGGGCATGAGCCACGGTGTGGACAAAGTGAGATGGATTACTGTGTGGATTTTGGCAGGGGACACTGCAGCTAATTCTCTGATTAGAAACCTGGGTTCAGAAGGTAGAGAAACACTGAGCCGTGAATCAGAGTCAGAGCGGGGGGCCCAGTGGGCTGCACAAAGCTATGAATGTGTGCGTCTGTTTGTGCATGTGTGTGTGGGCATGTGTCTGTGTATACACAGGGTCGGTGTGATGCTCAGACCTCCAGAAATAAGCCTGTTTTAGTTTATGTGCATGCTCAGAGGTTTTATCTGTATATTCATGATCCATAGGGTGCAATTACTATGGACTACATATGTAGTTACCTGTAAAAGTCAAGTCACACTATAAGCTTTTCTGCCCAATTTTATTCACAGTCAGGCTTATGCAGTCGGTATTAGTCAGGGACATGAATCTGTGAGTGTGTGGGAACAGACCCAACCTCAGATACAGTCGGGTAGTTTGATGTGATTACCGACCAACCCATCTCCAAGAACATGTTGCAGATAGCCGCTGAAAATGAGCAGGAGGGACACAGGAGTCAGAGGACGCAGGTGGCAGGAGGTGGATAAAATGAACATATACGTAACATGACATACATCATTTCTCAAAGCAGAGAGCTATGCAACAGCAAACCGTTCGCTTAGGGCGAGGGTGGTGGAAAGACTCCACGCCTTCATTTAGTTTGGCTCGCTTTTATGCCTAGACAACATCTAGCAGTAGCTGCTGGCCAAAACGAGCACTGCCCAGGAAGAAAGAAAGCATTAGAAATGTGGAGGATAATCCAGTTTGCTTTCTAGCAGCAACAAGTTGCCCCAGGATTTGGTCTGACACTTACATTTTTTGGGTGGACCAGTGGACCAATGCGGGTGAGCTTTCACATTAGCATGAAAGACCAGATTATCTGCGAGGCATGCTCTAGTCCAGAATATCCACCATATCTGGTGTGGAAGCATCCTTAAACTGAGCTCTTGCTGGTCTCATGGGATGATGCGTTCAGTTGGTTTGTAATCCCTCATCAGGGACTTTTGTTAAACGGGTGATCTCCAGTCTTTCAGACTTCTGCTGAAACCATTTGGTTTGTAGCGTCTTTATCTTGTAGTCTGTCCCCGGCTTAAGTTGGCACAAGGCGGAGCGTGCACCACATGGCAGAAAATACCCCGAGTGAGATGGATAAAAGTTAACTTCCCCAAGAAAAATCCATATCACAGCTCAAGAGGAGGAAGACAAATGGGCACATGAGGAGAAATTGATGACTGTTCCCCACAATTCATCATCACGCTCATATTATGTTGACTTATAATACCGCATTGATTTTAATTTGATTTGTCTGTTTCAATTAAAAGTGCTGCAGAGGTTCTCTCACAGCACATCCGTGAGCACAAACAGTCGACAAACAGCAGCACGAAAACAGGAAATCTTATGTAATCTGAGGCAGATTAAAGGCTCCTAATTAGAAACACAATCAAAGTCTGCCTGACGCAAACAAGGCCGTTATTGTTCTTGAGAGCAGAGCCACGGTCTTACATCACAGCGAAAAGAAAAGACTGACAACCCGCTTACTGACAAGTCATTTTTATAAACGAGTGACTGAAAAATACAAAACAATTTCCTTTTTGTGTTTTCTCGTCACTCTCACCCTCCTTTGTATTCATTTTTTCACGTTATTCCACCTGTCCATCATCAGGCGTCCCTCTGAGGAGTGTTTAAGTCGCTCCCTCCTTGTTTTCCACCTCCTCTGAGTGCCTCTGCGGCTCTTCTCTCTGATTTCCCTGCCTGTTTTTTGCTGACCTGACTTCCTGTGTTTGACCTCGTGCCTGTTTATTGGACGCCCTGTTCCTACCGGCTCCTCGTTGGATCGGTTTTGCTTGGTGCGTGTGCTGCCTCCCTCGCCCTGACCTTCACCTCGCCCGCCCCTGTGACTCTGTGGGTTTTACTGCTGCTGCCCATTAAACCTCTCTGCACTGAGCTGCCTCAGCCATTTGTTCCTACCATGCTTTAGCTTGCTCGCTTGTTGATGTGTTTTTTTGTTGTTTTCAGTTGCACATTTGACACAGTTTCACAGGTTGTTTGAGCAACAACACATTACAAAGCTCTGATTGTTTCACCTTGACCCCTTCTTGTGACTCTAGACGAGATAAATAAAACTACATATCAATACATATCTGTGAGGATACAGTGCATAACATTGAATGGTTAGCACTGTTGCCTCACGGCAAGAAGGTCCTGGGTTCAACCTTTGGGTCAGACCACAGTCCAAAAACACTGGATGATTGGAGAATGGACTATAGGGTTGAGAGTGGGTATTTGTGTGTGTGCATGTGTGTGTGTGTGTCCAGTGATGGAATGGCGATGAGTCTAGGGTGAGGACCTGTTTGCGTTTGACCTACTGTATTATGGTTTACATACAAACCACACTCTAGATATAGATAGATAGATAGATAGATAGATAGATAGATGGATGGATGGATGGACGGACGGACGGACGGACGGACGGACGGACGGACGGAGGGAGGGAGGGAGGGAGGGAGGGAGGGAGGGAGGGATGGATGGATGGATGGATGGATGGATAGATAGATAGATAGATAGATAGATAGATAGATAGATAGATAGATAGATAGATAGATAGATAGATAGATAGATAGATAGATAGATAGATAGATAGATAGATAGATAGATAGATAGATAGATAGATAGATAGATAGATAGATAGATAGATAGATAGTTTGGTTTCAGCAATGTGGACCCACAAACTGGGCCTTTATTTATGTGTGAATGACATTTTTAGTCAAAAAATATAAATCTCTAAATAGTTCACATGGAGTTATTATTACTGCAGTGTGTGCTACCGTTGATTTATGGTAATTTCTCTACTTTGTGACCTTCAGCGAGCCTCCAAGCTCAGTTTGTGGGGAAGAGAATTATTTTACTTCACTGTTTTGCCCCATATTGGCTTTTAATAAGGTCAGACAAAGAGGAAAAAAATTGACAGTAAAACCGAGAAAAACAACGCAATGTGCAATTAACGTCAAAGCCTCTGAGAGATTAAAGGCGGTGAAGAAAACACAGCAGTAACCTTCCTTCCTGCCTTCCCTCCCACTGGTCCCGACAGTATCTGAAATATAACTCTGACACAGCCATGAGTCAGTAAGTAGAGGACACATCCATCTTCATTCCTGTCTTCATATCTTCCATCTGACCAACCAGCCACCTCAGACTCTCGAGCTGCATTTCTTTTTATCCCATTGAGCCAAGCGTGGATCCCCGCAGTCCCCGTCCCTGCTTTTATACGAGTAAACAGAAGCTCGGCCCGAGCTTAACAGTAGGGACAGTGAGGCTTCGAACTAACAGGATTAGCTTGAAGCCTAACAAGCGTCCTGGCTAAGATGTGTTCATTAATATTACATCCATCTACAGAGAGTGAGAGGGAGGGAGGGAGAGAGAGAGAGAGTGGCTTTGGACCACTGAAGGAGAACAGAGTTGGATAATTGTTGCCCATGCATAATCACAAATGCCTGTACACCACTGAGAGCTCAGGTTCACATTCAGGCCAGGCTGAAGCAGAGACTAGATGAATGCATCGGTGACTGAAATTTGAGATCTGCACTGCAAAAAAAGGAAAAAAGAAAAAGGAAAAAAAAAGGAAAACTTTACAGTAAAGTAAATATGCATGTTGGCACGCTGCCTGTTGCGATTAGACAACATATTTGGAATAAGCACATTAACTAAAGAGGCTTGTCTTCACTCTGACTTTATCTGCATAAGTCCCGGCAATGTGCATCAAGAGTAATGAGCCTTTTGTGCAGGATTAGTGTTCCCACGGATGCGCTACTTTTGCATGCTGAGAGATAATACTTCAATGAGGAATCTCTGAGTTTGTGCCAGGTGAGCAGTTTTTGGCATCACATAGACTGTATAGCCATCCTTCCATTCATTTTCTTCACCTGCTTTGTAGCTGTGTCCTGGGCGTCTGGGGAATACACCCTGGACAGGTTGCCAGTCCATCACAAGACACACACACATACACACACACACACACACATTCACTCTCACACTCACACCGAGGAGCTATTAAGATTTTCAAATGTGCATGCTTTTGGAGCATGGAGGAGGAAAACCCACACAAACATGAAAACTGCACCGAGAAAGACCCTGGGTGTTAGTCAGGAGTTAAAACTGGGTTCATCTTACCATAAGCTTGTAACAAAATAAATAAATAAATATGTGGTGGATTAATCTGTTGATTACTTTCTCTTTTAGCTTTTCAGTTTCTAAAATGACGCCAAACTGTGAAAATTGTTAACGCCTGTTTCACAAAGGCCAAGATAAGGTATTTAAATGCCTTTTTTGTTCCCACCTCAATGGCATTTAATTTTCTGCTATAGAGGACCAAGCAGAACATAGTCACATTTAAGAATCTGGGATCAGAGAATTAAGACTTCATTTAATGCTTAAATCCACAAATTGATTTTTAAACCAGTTTTTGATCATTTTATTCATTGATTCGTAGTCAGTCAATCAATGAGTTGACACCATATACACAGTTTGAGCACTTTTCAGAGCTCACAGAGATGCTTCACAAAGAGAGGATCACATTCAGCAGCATCATTGGAGGCTTGCAGAAGAGATGGCAACAAGGCCCTCAGGATCCAGACAGACTGGGATGGTTGGTGATGAAGAGAGTAGACATTAAACTGGAGGATGCAGTTTTGTGGAGATGTGTTTTGAGGGCCTGCTTGAAGGATGATCCTGAGTGGAAAGACCTTTCTGGAAGCAGCAGCAACTGATTATTGAGGAATTACAAAGTCTTACGAGCTAGTTTAGTCTGTGATGGAGGTTGTTGGGGTGGGGCTTTGCTGCCAGCATCAGCTAAAGAGCTTCATATTAGTCCTGGAAAACCTGCCCTTTAACACTCCTCAATAACCGATCCAGTCGCTCATGTGTGTCTGGTAATTCGAGCCGTAATCGTCAATATGCACCTCGGGGCCGAACGGCATGAGAAAGAGAGCCGGGCCGCTAAAAGGTGACGTGTTGTGTGAGTAATGGTTTGTGACTTGTGATTACACATGCAGTGATAATTACTGCGACCCCGGAGGGGATTCTGCAGACCCGTACTCACAGGGCTCCACGACGCAACCCCCGCTCGGCCTCGCAAATCGAGAATCAGTGTGACAGACTCACTGTCGGAGTCCCTGGATGAAGAGGGGCGGTATAAACAAAATAACATTAAAAACAGCCGATAACCCCGCCCGGAGCGATCTATCGCTCTCTCGTGTGTTTGCTTTTCCTCTCACGTCTCCTCATTTGACTCCACGCTCTCCTCGCGCTCTCACGCTACTTTGCCTCCCTTCATTTCTTCATCCTCTTACTCACGGGCCCTCCTCACCAATTATGCCGGCCGCAGAAGAGCTGAGCCGGGGCCTGTGATTCACCGCGTCCAGTTGTTAGTGTGAGACAGAGGCTGAGTCACAGCTGGAGGCCCCGGGCTCCACTGTCCGCTAAAGGTCGCAGGGAGCAATGATGGAGCTTAACTACCTCCACTTTACCGCAGTCAACACTTTGCATTAACCGACACCATCCACATGCAGTTTGCAGCGAGGCCATAACCGTCCCAAGGTGCCGGGTTAGAGGGTTAGAGCACTGGTGCATGGCAAAACTGCCCACTTGGCCTTCTCAGACCTTAAGCCTGTGCTATTTCGGGGAGCGAGGGCAGCAGTCAGACGGATTATTCCACCACTGAGAGGACTCCCATTTATTCCCGACACATGCAAGAGCATGTCTAATTAAATATGCAGGGGTTAAACAAAATATCCGCTGTAGAGTCCTGATATTTTTTGCAGCCTTTTCTCGACAATCTAACTTATCTCAAAAGCTGGAAACTCTTTTCTCAAACTCAGCTTCCCCCTCCTTTATCTGCCTCCCCTCCTTTGTACCTGCTATAGATTTAATTAGGAAAATCAGTACGGGATGATAACTTCTACTCGAATTGACCTCTTTAGAAAAGTCGCCTCGATTGTTTTGCATATTCAGTGAGGATTTGATTAAAACACCGAGCTGTGGTGGTGAAATTCTCTTTTGTTGCTGGAACAACAGTCAGAGGTTCTCATAATACATGTAACAGAGTTACATACTGAGAGCACAAAATATATATAACAGTTGAAGATGAAATAGATCGTAATTGGAATACAGCTCCTTTGTTGAAATTAATGGATGACATGAAGGGATTTATCTACAACACGTTAATCAGCTCTGCACAAAATGACATCTCGACCTTCTGAGTTATTGTCTGCTGTGATTAACTGTTTCCTGTTAAAGTTTGTTGGTGTAGCCAACAGAAGTGAAGCAAGATAATAGCAAATAATTGAGAACTAAGAGCATCGGCAGTGAATGTTGTATTACAATCACGTTCATTTTGAAGATGGACTGAACTGCCTGGACAATGTCACCAGCCGTCCATTTGGGGCACTGTTGCCCGGAACAAGCACAGACCAGGAAGCATAAGGAAGAAATGAAGCTGGTGAAGCAACAGCAATCACTGCATCTCTCTCTCTCCCTCTCTGTCTCTGTCTCGGTCATTGTTCCCTACACTCAAATCACCCCATCATCCCATAGTCTCATCCCAGCACCAACTGACTTCACCAAAAAAAAATGAACAATTGAGCAGCTCCAAACACTCTACCTCTATCCCTGGATTGTCCAGCGGTCCAGTTTCCCTCACGGCAATACAAGTCACTGCGGGGCTTCAAGAGAGTCCAGATGAGCTCTCACACCTTCCCTACGATATCTGTGAGGCGAAGTATAAGCCGGACCATCCAGCTTTGGTGTGAAAGTACCCTTAGGGTCTCCAATCAACCTAAACCATGTTTCTGGTTTGTGGGAAGGAGAAAAAAAAAAACTGCGGTACCTGGAGGAAACCGACGCAGACATGGTGAGAACATGCAAATTCCAAATAGAAATCGGTCTATAGATAGATAGATAGATAGATAGATAGACCTACGTTTAATAATCTTGGAGAATACATTACAAATGACATTTGAGGGCATGTTTACCCTGCAGTGGGATGCATTTTAACTGTAAACCCTCCCGACAGCGAGCATGAGCAAACAGCCACTGCAGCTGTTGAGGGAGGGGAGGCGTAACGTGCAGCTGTCTGCTCCGTGTCTCCCAGGAAAGATTGAGAAAGGCGAGCTTTATACAGTGTGCCGAGGGAGAGGTTGTCTTCAAGAGATAGCAGCTGGTTTGAAGTGCATTGCTGACCTTGACAACTCCTCGCGGCTTGTTCGCTCGTCCTCATTAGCCCGTAGCCTTGGCGGAGGAGTAAGGAGAGGTAAACAAGTTGCAAAAGTAATGACATTTGCCGGTAGATGCAAGGCTGCCGCGCGTGTTTGCGCAAGGTGACTAAGAAATGAAAGATGGATAAAGGAAGAGCTCGAGGTGGGATTTCAGGGCCCGAGATGTGAAATCAGGAGCAAGGTCTTGGAGCATCTCAGGTATTTGCGCCTTGAAAACTAAGTGGGCCTCGGCAGCTGATGAGTTCTGGGACCTGGAGTGCTCGAGCTGTAAAGTGTGTCACTGGTTTGTCCGTGGCCTACCTGTGTGACCGAATTATTAATGAGCTGTGTCAGTATTTATGCAGCTCGTCTAACAGGGGAAGATGGGCTGCCTTCATTACTCTGAGCTGAAGGAGCCGCGCTGTCAAGTGAAATCCGAGCCCGGGCCCAGACGAGTGCCGGTTATGACAAAAGGGGAAATTCATTCGAGTGTTAATTTGGTTTGAAATGACGGGTCAAGGCGGTGTCACTCTTCTCTCAGCGCACGTGGAGTAAATGAGGATTAAAGAAGCAGGAGTGTGTGCCGGGTCTTCTCTGTGTGGTAAGTGAGCGCCACACTGTGGCAGGGTGTTGTTATTACCACTCCTGACTGACTCCACTGGTTCCCATTAATGACCAGTCACGCTTCACGCACGGATCCCACAGTGACAGAGACTCAGAGGCTCGGCTTTTATTTCTACAATATCCTTTTGTTGAATGAATTCAATTTCTTTAATAAGACCCTTTGTCAGCCATTTTAATACGCTCATGCATGACTTTGTAAAATCCCTAAGTCCATTAAGCAGTAGAATTAAAGGCCTGGAGGGCAAGACGCATAACTCCCAATATGCTTAAGAAGAGCATTACATTATATACAGTAGTGATAATCTATTATGTCTCAAAGAGGTTAATTCGCTCTTTCTGTCAACTGTAAACTGGCTCATAAGACCGCAGCCTGTTTTAACCCGACCACAAAGACAGTCACTATTACGAAACACTTTCCCAAAAAAAGTTTTCTTTGCAGAGTAACTTCAGATGTTTGCCTTCTGTCACACGCACACACACACACCAGTGCCAGCCCATTTATCTCTCACCTGGAGATCTGTGCAGCTGCTACTGAGGCCCACGCAGTTTGAGGATCAGAGGAAAAGGAAGAGCTCTGACATGAGTCTGCACAACAGCGACACCCTCAGGAAACCAGAGGGAGACACTTGCATGTGTGGAAGCATTTAACAGTGTGACAGCCATGAGTTTATAATGCAGATTTATCAAAGAAATACCTAACTACGTACCAAGTAATCTCCATTTACGTCTAAGTCTTTGAATTCTCATTTGTATTGAAATATTAAGGAATGGCTGTGCAGCACTGAACACTTTCTGTGCACACACACACACATAGATGATGCAAAATGCAATGAAACAAGTCAACTAAACTCAAAACATCTGTCAGATTTGACTATTGTCATGTGTGGTGTTCATGAATTGTGTAACAACAGAGTGGGAGGCCAGCACTCTGCAGCTCCATTAACATGTGAAAATGTAAAGTTGTCAGAGTAATATTTAAGATTACTGCTCACAGCTACAGATGTAAAACATCTCCTTAAACACGTCTCCACATTTTAACCACCTGCCTCGACGAGATGCCATTCATCACCCATGGTGTGTTAATCTCTCTGTTCTCTGTCACTTGCTGTTGAAACTCCCAGCAGAATCAATCAAAACCTCCTCTTTCCACATCCCTTTGGTTAAATCGTTCAACAGTGCGGACTATAGCTCGGCCGTTTGTCTCTCTGTTACGCCCAGGAGACAATATTGTCTGCGCATCACGTTTTTCTGACCTCCCTCCTCCCCCCGGCCGCTTTGTATTACAGCGTCTCTGCCTGAGATGAATTAGATTTGGCAGCCTGTAACGCCTGTATGAATAGCGATTGCAACTAGTTCAACATTTGAATACTTCTTAATGTGATTCTTTGCACTCTGCTGACCCTGACAGATGGAGAGAGAGAGAGGGAGGGAGAGGGAGGGAGAGAGAGAGAGGGAGGGAGAGGGAGAAAGTGATAAAGACGGAGAGAGTACGGGAGTGAGACGACGAGAAGGAGGACGGGAGAGAAAACAAGGGAGATGAAGTAAACAGGAGGGAGGGATAATGCAGATTATAGCCTGAATAAAAACCAAATGAGGTCTTACTTGATAGGATGCAGACAGGATAAATGTTCCTCATGTGAGGTTCAGGAGAGGATGAACGATTAAATGGAGGATGGGGGAGCAGTAAATGTGAGACTGGTGAACGACGTAGTTTTATTCCCGATCGGCCTCCAGGAAACGATCCTTTAATTGAGTGTAACGCACTAATTAAATTGTGTTTACAAGTGTATTTGTTTACTTGATGAGGATTTGGGGCTTTTAGGGTCATTTTCTATTTATTCTCCCCAAAACAAGAGCAGCTCTGCTTCAGCCGCCTGTAATTGAAAAGTTTCTGTCGGAAAATGAAAATGACATTCCCACCGTTTTTAGAAACACACGCAGTGCAGCCTGGCGATAACAGATAACAGTTATTAAAATCAACTTTACCACCGAATGTTGCTGCAGATGTTGCCGCCCAGACACACATCTGGGAACAAACATGGATTTAATGGACTGACTTCCTGCTGGATTTTGGAGATATTAATCAAATGACGTGAGAATCTGTGGTTACCACGCGCACCTCACAGTAAGAGGCTTTGCCACTTGAGTCTTTCACTGGTGAGTATTAAGTTCCTCTGGACTTGTCGAAAGTTTGCGAGGATAGGAGATTGTTTTTCATTTGTCTTGTTTTCTGTCTGAATTTAATTCTGGATGCATGATCCACTGCTTTTCCGCATTTCAATGAAGTAAACCAGCTATCCAGCTCCATGCAACCTCCTTTATAGTGTTGCAGAAATCTGAGGGAGCCTACCTCCTGTGCACACAGGACAAAGGAAGGGGATGCACTCTGGACTGCCTCACATTCACACATATGGACAATTTCACAGTCTACAGTCAGTCTAGAACATGCATGTTTTTAGAATAAGAAAACCTGCACAGACACAGTGAGAGGTCCAACGTTGCAGTTGTCCAGGTAATTAAGCTAAATCAAGTAACTGCTTCAACAGGATTTGTATCAGCGTGCTCCTTTAAAAGCACACTGCACGGTCATGATGCACAGAGACGGAGCAAACTTCAAACCTACGCACCCATACATATCTCTACATCACTGTGGCTGTGGTTGTGTATTATCTGATGTTTATGAAGAGTTTCTCTGCGATCCACCACTTCAAAATGTCTCAGATGTCTATCAAAGGAGGAAATGCTTTTTTTCCTTGTTGGTATTGACATCCCTGTCAACCTGTAGTGGAGAGCCAGGGCTGCTATGCTGTTCATATCCACTGGGGGGCGCAAGTCTCCTTCCCATGATTCGTCTGGACTCAACCTCTGTTTAAATCTCTCAGTGAGGTGGTTTTATGCTTTCAGAGGACACACTCAGCATCATGTGAAGTGAATTTGATTAGATTTTTTTTGTCAAGTTTCCTCCTGTGGGACTGTTGTTCCTCCTCCCAGTTTAAGGTTTCCAGATCGCGCTGGCCTTGGAATAATTGAGGGTAATCTGCTTGAATAGACTTGGGAGAGCAAGGTAAAACGTTTTCAAAAACACTGCTAACAAGGCAGTTATGTGCCACTGCCTTTGTGGCGCCTTGCATTAGAGATAATTCGGGCCCGTTTCCAACGTGAACACAGAGAATTTCAATGAGAGGGAGAGAGTTTGCAAAGTTTGTCACATAGTTTGCCTGAGAGACTTTGTTTTATCTCCTCTGTGTTTTCCATCGTTTGACACCCTGAGCTTGACACCGGTCTGTTGGATTGGACGGAGTCCAAACAAATGAGTGTACCGGGCTTTGTTTAAGCGTAATAGCTGAGAGAGATGATTTGCTGTCACAGACTACTAAGCAGCCGCAGCGGATGACACACCCGATACGTTTGCAATTACTCAACGCCAGGAGCGGTGCCTGTCTAATGAGCTAAGAGAAGCTGCGAGTCGTAGGCCAATGAGATGTGATGGCTTGAGCAGATTTATATCCATCATGGAGAAAATCTCCCCCATGGGCATCTGCAGCATCCCTCCGTCGTCTTGGCGATAAATGAGGGTCATTTGTTAACGGGGGAGTGTTTCAAATGCCAGCAGAGAATGCAGAGCACTTTAGATTAGGCCGACGCACGTTCATCTTCCTCATGTCTTAAAAGGGGCAGAGATGCACACAGTGCTTTGATGGCTTTAAGTTCCTGAAGGAGCAGCACTGAGTGATTCCTGGGGCTTCTCCCACTCACTTAAATGCTCTTGTCTGGGTCCTACGTTACCTCTCGTCTGTCGCATTCATCAAACAAGGCTGTCCTTGCACCTCCATCTGTGCAATCCAGACTTTTCTGATCTGTAGTCCCTCAATAGTGGAGCATCACCATCACAAGAAGCTCATGAAGATCAGCTCTTCCAAGAGCCTCTTTTCTCCTAACTTTCACCTCTGCATTTTTTTTCTTTTTTCTTCTTCTTCTTCTTGCTACTTTTCTTCACTAGTATTCCAAGAATGTAGAGCTGTATGTGTTGCTACACTAGGTTTTCGGTTGTTTTTCGTATGCATGTCACTTACTTACTTAGATTATTTTACTTCACAATTTATCTTATCTTATAAGAATGGTTTTGACTCCTGGTTTGGACCGAGTTGGACCTGGATTTTGCATGATTTTGCATGTTATTCCTGTGACTGTGTTTGATTTCTCCTCCAAAGCCCAAAACAAGCATGATAAGGCAGACTGGCCTCTGGGTGTGCGTGTGAGAGTGAATGGTGCGTGAGTGTGTCCTGTGATGGACTGCCAACCTGTCCAGGTTGCCTCTCCGTCTTATCTCCTCTGAGTTGGATAATACTGTAGGGTCCAGCAGACCCCTGCAGCACTGTATACAGCAGGTTAAGAAAATGCAGAGATCGATGTCCTGAAAACAGTGTCCCCTCTAGTGGAGGAAGAGTTTGAAACTGGTGCTGCAGCATCTCGTCAATCATCTGGGTTGTTATACATATTTAATCAGTGTAACTGGATTTAAGTGGCCCTGTGGTGCAGCAGGGGAAATAATAGTGGCTGCCTCGGAGAGGATGCAGTAAATTCTGAGCAGTGACAGATCGTCACAGTGGAAATTTGACAGCACTGTGGTCCTGCAGGATTTAGATAGTATCAAACTGGGAGCCCAGCTTGGACTTACAAAATCTCGGTGCACACAGGGGGAAACAAAAAACCAGCTGCGAGCTCAGTGCGGATATTTTCCTAAGTTAATCAGTTTAATCACTACGCAAACCTTCCTTCTGCCTTTCACTGTTTTTGGGGCTCCACAGACTCATTAGGGAAATATCAGGCTCTCAAGTATTGCTCTATATTTAGTTGCTAGATGAGCTGGCTGTGTGTTGCAAGTTTTTAGAACAGTGTTGCTAAAAACATCTCGCTGCAGCTGCAAATATCTGAGTAAAACAATAACACTGGCACACACACAATTAAAAGAGCTGAACAATGCTTAAAGGGTCTATGTGTGTTATTGACGAGACATTGTTGGTACATGAGTGTAGATTAGTGCAGTGCAGAAATGTTTACTGTATATGCAGGAGTGCACATTGTCACTGCTCACAGATAAGAAACTCTGCACCCAACTGA
The DNA here is from genome assembly GCA_029224185.1 of Karalla daura. Classification (NCBI taxonomy): domain Eukaryota; kingdom Metazoa; phylum Chordata; class Actinopteri; order Chaetodontiformes; family Leiognathidae; genus Karalla; species Karalla daura. The sequence goes on along the minus strand of CM055208.1, from coordinate 4,333,657 downwards.
GCTTAACTTTAACATGGGGTGAATTCAGTCTTAAAAATCTCCATTTTTCTTGTGTAAAGATTTTTTTTTTCTCCAAAATATTCAAATGAGGAGTCTGAGTTTTCCTCGGGAGTTATTCAGTTTGATGCTTGTTAAAAAGGCCTTGAATCAGGTGGGAGTATTAAACACATTTGGCCTTGTGTTGAGTGAATCTTTAATGTTTCCTTTTTCTTCTTTTTTGGAAAAATCAGTGACAAAGTGAAGCAAATAAAGGGTTCTGATTATGAGAGATTGAAATGTCAGCATTTGATGTCATTTTAACTGCGTTTTCTAGCTTGTTTGTTGTATTAATCCAGCGTGGACACCAGATGTCCCTGCTTTACTCTTGAATCAGATTTTTCCAATTGCTGGTTGGTGATGTAACATGTTTACAGATTCACTTCTTGTCCCCCTCTTTAAACATGGAGAGAAGCCGTTTCATGGTGCTCAAGGGTTTTTTTTTCTACAAATGACTTTGTCCTGTAGCCCAGTGCATGAGCCTGCAATCATATCCGCAGTATTGATTTATTTGGTTTTCTCAAAATCCACTTTCATCACTTCCATTTCATCTTTTTCTAAGTTTCAAAGTAAAAGCATAAAGAAGACCATTTGTCATTCTGGAGCACGGCGGAGCAGCCGCAGCGGTTTCAGAGGAGAACAATATCGATTGAATTCCTCACTATACTTCCATGCAGTTGGCTCTCAGAGTTGTTTGTTTCCAACGCCCAATTCATCTTGGGCCAGAATAAAGTGTTGTTATTCAACCCACACAGCAATAATGTAATATTGTGGAATGAAATGCACAAAAATCAACATCCTGCCCGCTTCCTTATCCTTGTCTCCTTAGCAACACGATCCCCCTTTGCAAGTAAGATGAGATGCACCTTTTCTCTAGTGTGCCCAGGGGTTGTGGAGGCAGTGGAATATAATTTTGGTGCCAGTGTCACTGTACGCTCGTACGCAGGGAGACAATAATCAGGACGATACAGTGGAGACGGCTCCACAGCCACACGCCACATACGTTTTATGTTAACGCAGCAACAATCTGCCAACACTTTGTTGTGTAAACAAGGAAGAAGCGGAGTCATAAAGAAGGTCGCAGACAATACTTTGTTTCAAGGTCTGGGCCTGTTTCAAAAGCTGGACGGGCAGAACATTTTCAGTAAATGGCGCAAGCTGTGAATCCATCTGGATTCAAATTAGAAGCAGAAAGTCTGACTCATGTTGAGGTGTTTTTGAAGAATAACGACAACACCAAAAACAATTTTACAGTTTAAGTCCCGTTCACCATATGAATGAGACATTATATCAGCACTCTTCAACAACTAACTACCAATGAATATCTCCAGACGATGAATCCTTTCGTTGTTTGTTCTCTTGGCAGTCGATTCGCATCCATATTCAACACGTGATAAACAGCAAAATGACCTTTCATCCAAATCTAATTTGTGCTTTGTTTTCACACCTGTGTCAGAGAAGCCATGCAAGCAATACTGCAAAGTCCTCATTGGAATCGGGCATTTTCCCTAACCCTCTTAAAGACCACAGCAGAATAGAATGTAAAAACACAGAATCAGACTTCAGTCATCTGTATTGTCATCACATTTTAAATCTACATTTCCCGAGAAAGTTATTAAAGAAGGACACGGTCTGTAGCTTCCACAAAATCTTATTTGTCGTCTTTATTCTAGCATTCAGTAAGTGACATTCAATGACAGTCTGGCACATATTGATAAAACATCCCTGATTTGCTTCTGCATGCATCCCTGACACTGGAGATGTATCACTGTTAAATTCCTCCAGTGATCGGCTTTCTCTCACAATCTTAATATAAAATGGCATTTTCCTCCATTTGTTTCAACAAAGCAGCATTTTGTGTTAGTGTTCAAAATTTAAAGCTTTGAAGACACATTGCCATTAATCATCTACACATTCAGAGGATTCAAATGTTGTTCTCTCAGTCCCAAAAAGAAACAACACAACCTCATATTGTGCAAAAAGTAGTGGTACAAAAACACAACTAGTGCAGCAAGATAGATAATGACACATGACTTAAGACAGATATGACTAGATACTAGCCAACCCACAGCAGAATGTGTAAGATTGTGGGAACATTGGCAGTGAATGGTATGGTGAAAAGCTTGCCTTTGCAAAAACAAGATAGAAAATAAAATAAGAATGAACTATTAATTAGCTATGTAGGTTATCATCAATTTTTTTGATATAAACATTTAGGCTAACTCTTGGCAACAGATTGATTTGCCATGTGAATAGTGTATCTAAGTATCTAAGTGACAGAGACAGAGGGTCCAAAAGATCTAAGACAGAAGACACCCTCAAAATCTAAGAAAGCTTGTTTTACTAAGGCGGACACTAACAAACACATCTGGTAAAACTGTGAGGAAGAAGAATTCCTAACGAACTGTAGGGGGGTCAGTTTCCTTGAAAGCACCGACATATCTAATTAAGAGGTAAAAAGAACAGAAATTTTCACCATAATGGTGATGTGATCACCTTAATATCTCACATCTCTACCCTGATTTAGTTCATTTGGGGCCGTATGTGTGTAAGGTGTGTGTGAGATGCGCTCACCCCACCCCCTCCGCTCCGCTCCGATGGTACAGTCCTCGCTCGGTCTGAAGAGCTCATTTAGAGCCGCGCGCACAGAGTGTCTGTCCCCGGTCTCCGCAGGAGCATCACTCAGAGCGCAAAGCTGGACCACTACACCATGACCATGTACAAGGGGAAGCGTCGCAACCACAGATGTAAGTTCGTCACCCTCATCCTCCTCTTCATCATACTTACGCGTCCGTAATATTTTGCTGCAAGTTACGCAGCAGTTAGGACTGAGGTTGCACGCGCCCGTTCGCAGGCCGGGTTGAAGTTGCTGCAGTTGGCAGGAAATTTTCGCAGGTTTCACACCCAGGCTGTTAAAGTTAAATACAGACTCTCAATTGAGACAAAAGAAAATTGTGGATTCCCCTCTCTGACTGCTGAACTTGCTCGACTCGGGAGAAAAAAAAAGTGCTGCGCCTAATGCCCGCGTCTCGCACCTGTTTTCCAATGTGCTGCAAATGTATTCAGGATGCTGAGCTCGGCGCACATCATCATAGAAATATGTCGACTCATCAAGGCTGACCAGCCCCCCCCCCCCCCCCCCCCCCTTCACAAACCCCCCCACCCCAAGCCCCTCTCCACCCATTAATAATGTAAACACACTCATCTTTAGGTTCTGACCACGTTCACCTGTCGCTTCTTCTTCACCTGGAAATCTTCTGCAAAACACTGCTGCTGCAGCTGCATGCCAAACACACACACACACACACACACACACACACACACATTCCTCTGTGGTATTTAGAATATAAATTATGAGTTACTGTATTCCATTGTAGTTACAATTTAAATGGGAGTAATTAAAACACAGTCACAATTAAATGAATGGATTACAGGAAGGGACATTTTGGCCTCATGGTTTATTGTTGGGGAGCATCTGTTTCCAATACAAGCTTCTTGTTGTGGCCACTAGTGAGGCTGCATTCATCCATTGATCCATATTACTTGATTAGTGTGACAGGCTTCTGGTGCTCCATATCTCCAGTGCACATAGGGCAAAGGCAGGGAACACACCCTGGACAGGTTACCAGTCCACACCTCGGGGAAATTAGTCTCCAGCCGACCTTCATGCACATTTTTGGACTGTGGGAGGATATTAAAATGAACCTCCTTAACTCTCTACACTTTGGTCTCAGACTTACAGCCTCAAACAGCTCACATAGAGCAGAGAAGTAGTTAATGAAGTCTGCACTGAACTATGAGGGCAAAAACACATCATTTTTCATGCGCTCTGAGTGTCACTTGGGCTTTTTCACTGCGATGATTTGCTTTGTTGTTTGTTTGCTTAGTCTCATGCGCTCTCTCCGGGTTATGGATCATGAACCACAAACAAAGCAATTTGAAGGTCTCGGAGAGTGCTTTTTTTTCTATTCTGCCATTTTATGGTCTAGTGCAAATCAATTCAGCAGATCGATTGAAAATTAAAGACCAATAACCGTGCCATATGCAATGAAAGCCAATGAATGCGATGCTTGAGCCACAGCAATGTGAGGCTGGTTAACTTGTTGTCAGTGCTGCAGAGACTTCCCTGCTTTTGCGCCTCACATCTGCAGAATGTTATTCAGGCTCGATTACAAAAGAAAACCTGATTTTCTCCCTCTCGACGGAGGAAATGCTAAACTCTCTCGCACTCTCTGCAGAGAGAGAGGGAGAGAGAGAGATGGCGAAGATAGGTGCTGCGTAAGGCTGTGTGCATGTACGGGGCTGTGGGAGGAAGCCCAGATCTGAGACGCACACGCACAGAAGAGTCACTGTGGAGAGACAGAGAGGGCGAAGAAATCCAGGAGCCTCCTTTTGCCAGAGAGCAGGGAGGTGGTGGTGGGAAAAACAAAATGTGAGCGTGGGCTCAAATTGCAGGGGGTGAGGAGCTTGTTTAAAGAGGACTCTGTCAGGTGTCACAGAGGCAGGCTGCGAGAGGCTGCGGGTCCACGCCCTCGCTGTGCATCTCTGGGTTCGTGGCTGAGAAACGTAGCTGAGAAAGCACAGTTATTTGAGGTTGCACTTCGACCCACCGGGGGGGGGCGGTCATACAGGTCCAGGTGATGAAATGCCTGCAGATATGTGACCTCTTTATCAGGCTTTTCTGCACTGAAATGTATGTATGTGTGTTATGTGTGTTAGCTCGATGGTGGCCTGAAGAGGTCAGCGCTCATTTCACTCCTTTTTGTGGTGCCTTATACAGAATCTGATGCACCCATGGGTTTCTATCGATATGGTCTGTATACCTACACAGTGCAGAGCCTGTTTGCTCTGTTGTGTTTCTTGGCAGTGCCTCCTCTTACTCTGAAACATCCTCTGCAACAGTCTGCCTCAGCGTGATGGAAGCGAAAATGTAAAGCCACGTAACCCAGCTTTTACAAACCGTCATTGTTCATTAATAAGGAATATTCCGGTAAAGACATCCCTCATGTTGTTGCGCCCGCAGGGCGGGAATTTATCTGTGCTCCGTTTTTCTTTCCATCAAAAGGTGAACTCTATCGCCCGCGAGCACGTTTATGCTGTTATGCCTTTTGCGATTAATTGAATTTGGGGAAGAAAAAGCTCTCTCCACCCATTTTTTCTTCCCCCCACTGTGAGTCTGAGTATGAGTGTGAGGATTTGAGTTGAGGTCCATAAATATTTAAGGTTTTCGCAGCTCAGGAATCTTAGGAGATCAAATGGGGCTCCGGCCCTCTGCACCGCCGGGGTTTGTTTTCTGTGCGTCTGCGTGTCGTGCTGCATTCGTCCAGGTGCCGCGCGTCGTCCTCCAGGCACTTTGAAGCCTGCTGATGAAAACTGGGCGTACAAAGAAACTTCCTGTAGACAGCTCCAGCTCCTTCTCTGCCTTCTCTCACGTCTGTGCCTGCCTGCGCTCCTGCACTCTCTTTGTTTCACTTGGCAATTTCTGTTGTGATTGAAGGCTGCAGCGCATGACGAATGAATGTGTCTTTCTGTGCTGCAGATGTTAGTGTGTGTGTGTATGTGTGTGTGTGTGTGTGCTGAGCTGCTGTTGGTGGAATGGAGGGAGAATGGGGGGATGGGGGGGGTCACAAGAGGCAGGCTGTTGCATCTCCTGTCAGATGTCCTCCACGTATCTTAAGCTATGTGTCAAGGGCAGTTGTGGTCGAATAAGAGCCCACCCCCCCCCCCCACCCCCCCTCTCCACCTTCCAGACTAGACCTCTTTTCAGCTTAGCTCCATTTTGCCCAAAGAATTTCAGCTTGGATGTCCATGGGAAGGCATACAAACCATGCACAACGAATTCCGTCTCTGCTTCTGCTGAATAAATCACAAGTAATCACGAAAGTAAAACGCGTTCCCGGCACTTTAGCAGCCACCTAGGAGTGCACAGGGCGCCAGCTGTGCCCCCGCGCTTTGTTTTATCATTTCCTGACTTGTCCAAGCAACCGTATCAGACGCCGCTCTGTCCAGAGAGTGTGATTTTCTTTTCTTTTCTTTTTTTATGCTTTCTTTTATCTGTCAGAAAGGACCTAATGAGAGTCCGCCATCCATGATGAAATAATGTGACAGAGTTGTCACAAGATGTCGCACCCTCGGAGTCCTCGTCTCTCCCACCAGCAGCTCCGCTCGGGCTCGCTGGAGCAAAGGCTGCTTGGACTGTTGCCAGGAGAGGCGCCAATCAGTGTGAAATAAAGACAAGCATTGGCACACACACACACACACACACACACACACACACACACACATACACACAGTGACATCTGCACGCATACAAGCACACAGATGCGAGGAGGAAAAAAAGAAAAAGCCAACATTCAGAAGTAAATGACGCCTTATTATCCACGTCCCTGCACGCTAGGAGCTTTTAACAGGGAAGAAATGTTGCCGAAAGGCAGATTTCTATCTTCTTTTTTTTTACCAACTGGAGATATTCAGCTGCAGCATGCGTTGTGAGTGGCGTGTATTAATATTGGATGTAATGTGCTCAGATACGTCTGCGGCGGCGCTCTCGCTGCTGAGCGCGGCCGAGGCGAGCGTCTGTCGGCTGCCGCGGCCAGCACATCGCAGTAATTGCAGAAGTTGTAACGTCTCACTGTCTCTCCACCCATCACGGTCCTCACCTCACCTCTCTCTCTCTGTCTCTCACTCACACACACACACACACACACACACACACCTGCACACCTATGCAAAGCCGTGCAGCACTGGATCTGAGAGGCGAGGACAAAATGGGATCATGCATGTAGGCCAGCAGCATGCCTGGGAAATCAGTGATTCCCTTTATTCACGCGTTGGAATGAAATATAAATGTATAAGTGGGAATTAGGAAGCAGAGTGACTGATGTCGAAGGTTTCTGTTGTAGGTTCAATGCTAAAGACCCTAAAAGAGCCTCTCTTTTTTTGGTCTCTTGGAAATCTTTTTTTTTTTTCCAGCACTGAGGCCAAGTCAGTGTTGATAATTATGTGCTGCTTGGCTGTCGTGATTGTGTCTCAGTGGAAAACACTTGTTCCTGTGTTTGGAGCGGCACAGTGTCTGTTTTCACGCCTCAGCCGCCCCCCAGCCCCCCCAGCCCCTCGCCTCATACACCCCCAGGCGTCCAAATCGTGTGCTTTTTGAAGTGCATCGCTGTTGACTCGCGTGGGACAGCGTGCAGGATATAACGGGTCACACACACACACACACACACACACACACACACACACACACAGGTTCTGCGCTCTCACTCCGGCTCTGTGCCCGAGTCTGTCGGGAGGCTGGAGATTATGCGCTCATCCCTCCTGGACTCGGGTCCACACGGCCTCAGAGAGGCAGCGAAGCAAGGTGGCAGACTGAGAGTCACACCAGAGTGTTGACAGAGTGTTTTATAAAAGGGAAGGGACGCCGCCTGTTTTAGGATTCACGCCTTTTCGCCTCCGTTTTGATTGGGCGGCTGAGGGTGGACAGAGGGGAGCTCGAGCCATGACCTCACCCAGACAACCAAGCATGCTTGTTTTTCTGCTCTTCTCCACAGGGCTGTATTTGTGAGTTAATCGAATGTCCAGCTGACGTAGGACTCATTCAGCAGAGTTTAACCGGTGCATTTGTTGTTTTCTTTTGTACGTCATCTAGGTATTGAAATCGAATGAATCAAAGCATCCATTTTAAGGACCACACCAGGGGCTTCTCTCATGCTTTCAGACATTGATCGACAAAGGGAAATATTATTTGCAGCATGTGGAGTTTAATCTCGTTTCCCTAAAAACCGGTAAATGGACATTTACAGCTCAACAAAAACACAACTCGTCGAAGCTCGTGTCACCTTGAAAGTTTTGTAAGTGCCGGTTTGATGGCAGCAGCGGATCGACTGGAATCTTAATGTCGTGCTTATTTCCATTCACACGTTGCTGAGCGTAAATGATGATGTGCAAATAAAAAGCACATTTCATTGCCTTTTTATTGCCCTTGTTGCAGGCGTAGGAGGTTTGGGTGAACTTGGTGAAGTCCTCACATCATCGCAATGCAACTCATCATTATCATCTTAATTGATTGACTTGTTGGCTCGTTTGACTAATCAGTGGAACGTTTCGTCTAGAAGGGGACAGGAAATACTGAAAAGTGCTCATTACATTATTTCCTGGAGCCTCGTCACATTTAGACAACATGAAGATCGAAACCTCTTATTTTACTTGAGCTTGAAGCCTGAAACTGTCTCTCTGGCATCCTAGAAACAATCAATCACGCATCAGAATTAAAATCATGTCACATTATTTTCATTCAGTGGGAAAACAACTCCCACAATTACCCGCACAACCGGAGATATTACACCGACACGTCGTCTCCGTCGTCCTGTCAACTCGATGCCAAAGAATACGCCGCACGCCACAATTTTGAATCCAAAGAGAGAAATGTAGAGCCACCTCACCTCAGCCGTTTGATGTTTGATCTTCAAAGGTTCCAAGAACTGCACCTTTGATATGCAGATAGCGCCCCCGTCTCCTCGCCACCCGTTTTCCATGTAATTAAACAACAGCCGTCCGCCGCCTCGGCCTGCCGCCGCTCTGCGGCTGCTCGCTCGCTCCAACGCGTTGGAGAGGAAACGGCAAATGTTTATTTCGCTTTAAAGAGGCTGCGCTGCCGGGCGACCTTCATGCGGGGGCTCACAAAAGTAAGAACAAGGCTTAATGTGCGCGGAGAGCACGGCTGGTGAAAGGCGAGGTGTGATTCAGCGCAAAGCTGAAAAGCTTCTCTCAAAGTCTGAACCTGTCGCCGGGGCACGGCGAGGACTCGCTCCCAACGGCCAATTTCATTGTAATTTGCTGTGAGATTTGAGGGGAAAGTCTGTGGGCCCTATACCTGTCCGATGGCCTTTGGAAGCATATCAGAGGAGCCAGGATGAAAGGCACATCTGGAGTTTGATGAAGCTCACTGCAGCCGCGGCCGTCGCCCGCGGGCCTTGATGTATAACCTTGGCTATAGGTGGAGCCAAAGTGAAGCGACTTTGCTTGCAGTACCACTGAGATCCACTAGGACAAAGACTGGCTCCAATAAACACAAAAACGTCATTGTCAATCATGATTGAAGCAGTTTTGATTCTTTTTATGTATTTAAATAGGAGCATCAAGCCAAACTCATCATAACAAATCAACTGGAAAATTCATGCTTTTTACTAAATATGCTTTTCTTTCATTTTGTTTTTACCTATTAAACCTTAAAGGAATTTGAATTAGGAATCGGAAGGAATCTGAATCGGAATTGCTAAAATCCAAGCCATGGTCTGAGCGTCCATCCAGCTGCCTCGCCACGTCCAGGTCTTGGCGTGAGAGTTTCCCTCCCGCAGAGGAACAATTTGCATGATTAGTTACTTTGTTCATTTAATTAAGACGTGGGGGAGATTGGCGCCAGAGCCCCCCCCCACCCCCCCGCTCCATGAGGAGATGATCGGCAGCTTCCCTCTGAGCCTCGCTCCCCCTGCTCCTCGCTCCTTCTCCGTCGTCGCCTTTAATGTTTATCTCATCAAGCAGACAGTCGGCGTTTGCACGGAGAGGAGACTGAAATGAAAAGAACGAGCAACCGGGAAAAAGTGACAAATGTGTTGTAGAGCCATCAGCTCGGGTCTGTGGGGAATTTTCCTTCTGTTTTCGGAAAACAACACATTTCTCATTCCTTCAAGGTCCTCGCTGATCCGTATAAAAGGAGTTTATTGCAGTCAGTCACCCGGTCGCTCTGCTGCATGTCCGTGACGCAACTCCAAAGGTGCTTTTCAGACAATCAGGAGACTGCGATGGCAACAGGGTGTCCCGGTTAGCAAGTCTGCCTCATAAATTTAATATCACAGCTTTAATCCCTTTGACACAGCCGCTTGATAAGGCTTTAAGTGAAATTTCTGTTCTGAAATGTTCTTTTAATGAATAAATGAACGTTTCTGAAGACAGAAGCACGGGGAGGATGTAGTGGTACTGAATGTGAAGGACGCTACGGGTCAGAAATCCTCCTCCTCACAGCCGTCTGCTCGTGAGCCGCGTCCCCCGCTGCTCGTCCACTGCCGCGGAGACGAAGCCGCAGATTTGAGTTAATTAAAGCCCAGATTACGCTGCCGCTTCCAGCCGCTCAGACCTGTCATGTCGCAGTCATATCTCACAATGTTCTTGTCGACTCGTCGGGACCGTTTCCTCCTCCTCCCGTTCGTCCGGGTCACCGTTACCCAAGGAGTCATGGCAACTGGGCCTGACGTAGATGCTTGATTGGAGAGGCCTCATCAGTCCAGAGCTGAAGAAGCCTCTTTGGACGAGAGGTGAAACGTCTCTCAAGAAGTCCAGTTGCCATGACTCTAACATGTCTGTGTCCTTCAGGAAGAGCCCCAGAGCTTTGGTTGCGGTTTCCGTGCACTGGCTGAGACATTTAAGGTGGAAACTGGCTCGCATCAGTCGCCGTTGTTGTCACCGCAGGCGTCCAGTCAGGCTCGCTCGCAGAATCGGCTTTGTTTCCTGTTGCTGGGATTTCTGCAAATGCAGAAGAAACTGAGGTAAAAAAAAAACAAAAACGAAGGATGTTTGACATGCAAAATACCGCCAGTGCGTTTTCAATCGCCGTCGGTGTGATCAGTCACTCTGAGTGTGTTTTTTTCATCTAAGGTATCTAATTTGTGCCCTTGTTGAGACGATGGTCTCTGTCACAACGTTTGAAAGAAAATTTCGCTCAAAATGAGCTCTTGAAAGCTGAATGATTGCCTCGCCATTATTCCAATAGCAAAGTGTTAGAGCCGAGGAAACATCGATTTTCAGGAATGTGCCCTCCTGTCCGTCTATCAAACTGAGACAAAGACTTTTTTTTTTTTGCAACCCATCCTTCCGCCTCTCCCACTCTCTGACCTTCCAGTGACCCCTGCTCCTTGTTGTCTGGAGCCTCGGGCTATTTCCCTCCTCTCTGTTGAGAGATGAAAAAGGCAGAAAGGTAGAAAACAGAGGGCGAGCAAGACAGAGAGATTACGGGCTGATTTGTTGTAGCTTCAGTAGGACCAGCAGGGTTCGTTCCTGCTCCACCAGTTCATTCATATTCCATCCAGGAATATACCGCTGTCCTTCTCGCAACACTCGCCCTCGCCTTATGTTTTCAGGCCCTGTTGATTTTCGCAGGAGTGCTTTCCTCATCCCAGTGATTCCCCTGCAATATGTCACCATATGGCTCAGTTTATAGCCCTGATTTATTCAAAGCCTCGACTTCCGTCACTCTGCTGTTATTCATCCCCACCGCAAATGAAAAGAGGGGGGAGAAATAAGACTTCCAAACCTTTCGTCTGGAAGCACAGGTGTCGAAAAGAGCCCCACAGGTGACGGTCGGCGCTGAAATGTCTCGTAATGAGCTTCCTCGGTGCGCTCGGAGAGAAAGATTGGATGGGGAGGGAGCGAGAGAGAGAGAGAGAGAGAGAGAGTGACGGATGGCGAGGTGGATGTGTTCTCGCAAGGCAGAGCGAGGGAGGAAACGGAGGAGGAGAGAGAGGGAGAGAGAAGTTGAGGGATAGAGAGAGGCCGAGGGCAGAAGGGGAAGCTGCAGCGAGCGGAGTCTGAGGGAGACACAGATGTACGACAACAAATGAGACCAATAAAACACACAGGCAGGTTCCTTTAGGGAGTCACGGATCCTTGTTTTCCTGACGGAGGAACACAGGTCTGTCCACAATGATTACTTATACTCTGTGCAGCTGTCTTTCCACTGCAATTTCCCTCCTGAACCTTTTCCCCTCTGATTACCGAGCCAGTGGCGGTGTTGCCTTAAATATTAATACGTAGCCGGGTCCTGTTTGCTCCGTAGACAAACAGACGCCCGTGCTCTCTGCCAGGTCAAACTCAGACCTATCTATAAATAATTTCAGAGCCGCGAAATGTAAAGTTGCCGCCTCAGCAGACATGTGACATGTAGGCTACCCGTCTTCATAGGCAAAGATAGGGCAATGAGTGTGATCCACTGAGGAAGAGGAAAATAGCTGAGTAAAACTGAATAAAGTGCAAAGTTTGGGTCGTTTTAACCCAGGCTGCGTCTCGTTCGCACCACACTGTAAGTACTCAGTAATGTGCCTCAGACACAACACGTTCTGCTAAAAGCTGCATCTGAGGTGATCCGTAACAGCCTGTCTTGCAATTAGTTCCTCCTAGAGGGTTTTCTTTTTTCCCCACACAAACACAAGTGAGAGTGGTCTGAAAACATGGCCCTGTGCTCCACACTCTGCCCATTGAAAGCAGAGTTGGTGGGAGGTGCAGAGTGCTGTTTACAGCGGCAGCTCACAACCTCTGACTAAAGGTTTTTGCATCAACAAAAAAGTAAAGTACTCCGTATTTATGTTTGGAGAAAAACATGTTTGAATAAGTTCCCCTACAGATATGCTAAGCAGCGTGTGCAAGCTGTTCAATCTATTCCTCTCTTACATTTCAGCCTTGAATTAGTCCTCAGACAAACAGGTGAAGGAGTCAAGCGTGCTTACGTCTCAACATGAGTTGAATGCATCTGCTTTTTACCTCAGAAAATCCTTGACAAAAAAACAGTAGTTTGAAGATGCAGAGTTGTCTGTGTAGCATTGATACAGGCTTAATGATAATGGATGAACAGGAGAACTGCCACAGCTCATCAGTTAAGTGATGACTAATGAACTATTTTTCTTAAGCATGATTGATCGGATTCAGTGTGATTTTGAGAAATGTAGTCAGGTGCTTAACAGGGGATGTTTGTTATTTTTGGTCCCAGACATGAAAATCAAAATGGTTTAAGAAATAGTTGATGAGTTGAGTGTTTTGCTCTCATCTGAATCTGAAGGTTGACAGTGATAAACAGCATCTAGAACCCAAAGTTATCTACAATAAGTGGGAGAATGGGTGTGGGTCTTTCTATTCTCTGAGCTAAAACCAAATGATCTCCTAAATCAGTGTCGTAGCTGGTCCCCCCAGGCTGCGCTCCACGCATCACCACAGGCTCCTCCGCTGTGATTCCCAGCTGGACCAGACAACGTGTTTGCTCTCCGGTCATGGAGGTGATCTGAAAAATAAGTTGAGTTGGAAACCCAAAATGTTGCCTGCGCACAGCCCTACCCTCAAGTCACCTCAGCTGCTTGTGCACTCATTTGGTCACGCAGCTCTCCGTAAAAATTCTGTTTCACCATGTCTAAGTAGGTAGTATACAAACAGACCAGGGTTTAATCCTGTTTCTCTTGAGAGCAGCCACTGCGAGAAGGAGGCAGGGGTTTGCCAGAAGCTTATTTTCGCCCCACTGCAATTCCACTTGCAGGGATTGGGCCAGTCGCACTTTTTTGTGTATGTGTGTATGTGTGCGTGGCACATAGATGCATAAATTATTTGTGGAAATGTGTATCACTGCAGGGGATGAAATGATAGTGAGGGATAAAAAAAGCAACCGTCATTTGTCAGGAAGAGCCTTTCAGGTGATCTACAGTGCGTACCTGGGAGGCATTTTGTGGGTACAGATGCAGTGTCTGTCTCTCAAGGGCACCTGGTTGATTGGTGTATTGTGCCCGGTCTTAAACTTTTATCCCGACCAGTTTGAGGAAACAGCCCGTCCCCTCACGCCTCTTAAAGCATGCAGATTTGTGCCAAGCGCCGCACGACTTCCGAGACAATACGAGCAAAAATAAAAACAGAAAAGGAAAAAGCAGATGATGGGATTCTGTCGCATTTGCTCGGACTGTGCAGAAGGGATTTACATCCTCTGCTGTGTTTTGTGCCCGCGGCTAGTCTCGTTCCTAGCGAATCCTCTGTCGTTTATTCATCTTATTGGAGGATGTTTGCACGGCTCGTACCTGACCTCGCATGAGGAGACCACTCCAGGAGAGGCTGCTCAAGCTACTCGAGCGCTGCTTCACGGGTACAGTCTGCAGCCGTAAAGTTTCTGGACTGTGTGGTGTTTTTTTTCTCAGCGCCCTTCAAGTGTTTTACTTTGGCCCAGGGGCTTATTTCATCCCACTGGCTGCTCTCCCAGAAGCCACTCAGACAGTGTGGAAAAATACGAGGACCTTGCAGCTTCCTTGGCAATGTCCAGATAGCGATTTTGAAAAATTCTCCATCCCTGAACACTCGGTCACAAAACCATTGACCCGATGGGAACGTTTTTTTTCTTTTTTTTTAACATAAAGCACAAACAGCAGGCAATAAATCAAAGCTCTGCTAGCATCCAGCTTTTGGCAGAGTTGTTTTTTTCATATCCTTATTCTTTTTCATTGTTTTTTTTAATGTTTTCAAGGATTTTCTTCTGCCTCGCAATGGCAGTTTTCCCTTTGTCATGTTTCCAGTTTGTGGAAGCAAGGTCTCCGGTCTCGCCTTGGAAATTGGCTCGCACAATGTACCTTGACATTGGTGTCCATCAGGACTGCAGCTTTGTGGGGGCTTTTCTCGATCAGGTGTGGCATGAAAAGCTACGTACAGCCAGAATTCAAGAGCCAGAAACCATGTTGTACAACTTTATAACAAAGAAGCACCTCAGTGTTCCTTTATTTTAAGGCCCTCTTTGAACGACATAATAATTACAGGTTCCAATAATTATCCAGTCTGAAAATGAATTTCTTTCCTGATAACTTTCACTAATTATAATTTTGCCCCCTTTGCCTTGATTTCTCTCATTTTCAGTCCATGTGATCCGTGCCACTGTACCACAACATCTTCACATCAGTTCTTCGCCTCAGACTTGAACATAGTGCTGATATCACCTGTTTCAGCCTCTTTGGCTGTTTCTGAAAAGGAAAGCTCGCCTGCAGTGTGTTATAGATGTCCAGCCGTACTTCTGAGAGAGGGTAAAGAGAGTATGGACTTCAACACCATCGAAACGCTGGGATGTGGAGGGAATATAAAGAGCCAGGCACTGCTGTGGCCAATGCTAGTGCAAGAAGACATCTGGAGCCAGTCTCCTGTCGTTTGATGAGTTTTCATTCTGTCAAATCTGCTTTTATTACTGACTGATGAAGCTGAGATAAATAATGATAAATGCTTTTATTGAGTCATAACTACAAGAGTGGCATCTGTTCCATTGTTATTATAGATGAGTCATAAGCAGAGTTGTAATGTTAAATGCATCTTTACTCACCACATTTACCTTCCTGTACCTCAGGTGTGTATTTAAACTATACTAAATTACCAGTTATCGGTAGCAGGAAGTTACCGGTATGTGTGGGGAAAACCAGCTATCGTACGTCCCTGGCATGGATAAACAATAGTTATATATCTGGTCGATATAATGTTTAAAATAACAGTTTAAAGTGCTGCCTCCTCTTCTGTGTAAAGGAAATTATGAAAGCTTCATTATGGAAATTTACTGAACTGTTAAGTCTTTTTGGCTCTGGATCAACCTATCTCTGAATGATCACATATTGACAGAGTGTAAAACAGCCGTCTTTCTCGGTTCTTGTCTGCTGCACCACCTCATGTCTTTGTCTCAAATGTTCAGTCAGATTGGACGTGTTCAGGTCCTTTCTTCAAGCAGCTTCTCTTGCACCATGCTCCATCTTGAGTCACAGTTCAGCACATTATACTACTAAAGAGACATTGGCTACTACTCCCATTACTCTCCAGTGGCTGATGGCGTTCAATGAGCCTAATATCGGAGTGTTCAGCCAGTGCATTGATGCATCCCTGACAGATAATCTACATGTCAAAGGTGCTTCTCCACGGCCTCCACAGATCCATAAATGAAGCTCAACGTCTAAACAGATAAAGCTATTTGTTGCCTCTGAGTCTCATATGTCGTAAGCTATTGTTGTGTTAATTGCTTATTTACAGCTCATGAATAAAGTGTTAAATGCGCCGAGTCTGTATTTGTGCATGATTTATGTAAATGCGTCTGGCTGTCGTGCGGTGACTGACGGGTGATTTGTCTCTGTTCTTTGTGTTTGTGCAGATATAAACATGGCGGGCGAGCCCAAGCCATACCGGCCTAAAGCGGGCTCCAAGCGGCCGCTGTCGGCCGTGTACAGGTGAGACTTCACCTCCCTCTCAATACACACAGCCTCAGTGCACACAGCCTCACATCCTGCAGCCACCGCTGACGTAAAGCCAGAGCAACATTTGGAATACCAGGATTCTCATTGTGTCCTTTTCCTTTTGAACCCTGGCTTTCTGATTAAGTTTTTAATGCCCCCCTCCCACACACCCCCCTTTCCTCGGCCTTGACTGGAGTTTGTCTGCAGAGCTCAAAGGAGATGCTGTTGTATAAGCTTCATTAAGCGTGACCCTGATTTTCTGCCCCGCACACATCTCCTGGTCACAAACAGATCAAAGCCGGGCTTGTTTACTGCGGTCTGATGCGACAGAGGGCCGGACTGGCTTCTCCTCTCCGCCGGGACACTTCCCCTGTGTACCCTGCTAGTTCCTCCATTAGCAAAGCGTATATGCGTTCCCACTTAATTTCCCCCTTCCTCGACTGTTGTTACGTCACACGTCTTACTTTGCTAATTTATCAGCTTGTGCATTGTTTTATTATAAACCCTCATTAGCATGTTGTTCGGCTGCGGCTGAGGACAGCCAGGATGTAATATGGTAATCGTGGTGCAGGAGAAAGAGCAAAAACACTACACTTGTGTAAATTGAAACGGTGATACATTAATCCTAATTAAAATTCCTGCGAGAATAGCATCGTTTCAACGAGGCGCCTCCTTTGCTCCTCTTCTTTTTATTTTATTTCTCTGTCTGAATTGTAAATTAGTCATCGTCCCGAGCGCGTACTTAACATTGATTTTCTTCTCCGGGGTCTAAGAAAAGACTTTTCTTTCATTCCCCGGGCTGCGTCTCCCCTCAGAAACTTCTCCCTTTGTTGATCTGTGGTCTCTGAGCGTGCCAGCGTGGCTCAGCCCCGCTGCTTAACCTGCGCTGAGCTCTAAGGCACAAACTAGAGCGTGTCCGTGTGAATCAAAACAGCTCCCAGTTTGATCTGCTTACTTCTGACAGATCCAAAATGGCTCCCGTCACTTTTTTTTTATATCTGGTCCTCCCTGCGTCTCCTCCTCTCATCTCTCCTGTCTCTTTCTGTCTTTCCCCCGCAGTGGGTACGAGTTTGACTACGAGTACTACAGGGATGATTTCTACAGCAGGTACGTGTCATTTATATTATGCTTAACGTGTGATTTTTAGATGGGAACAATGGTGTGTGGCTTCAGAGGAGCAGGATGATTTGATGTGAAAAACATCAAATACTGCAAATGTCATATAGACCTATGAACTTGACATCTCAACACCTCAGAATACGAGACTAAGGTTATAATTGTTGATCATGCATGTGCACATCATGGTGGCTTAAAAGCATTATTAATTTTCTTTTTTGGGGGGGTGGGGGGTAGAAGCATGCCTTCCTCTCCTAGTATGACCAGGGACAGAAGAGAAGCTCTGCATGCACCAGTACAGTGGAGAGTATAGACGCAGAGATATGGAGAGATGGCTCTATCGATATCGATGTGAATCCCAAGGAGAGTGATGGCATCACGCCCACAGATGACGAGAGCCCCCCCCTCTCCATCCGCGAGCCTGAGTTGTCACATTTGATGAACGTAATCCATTCAGCAAAGCCTGGGTGCTCAAGCAAAGGGGAAATCGGGAAAATGGGATAGAGAAGAGAAGAGAAAGGAAAGCGAGGGGGAAATCCTCTTGTTGGAAACGGCGACGGCATTGAGCTAAACAAGCTGCTTAATCCAATCTTTACACTTTTTCTCATCTGTTTCAGGTTGTGACATGGCTGAAAAAGACCAGATTTAAATGCCGAATGCTCTTTGTGCAGGCCTGTACGTAAAAACACGGGTAAATCCCTAGTCTGTCGGGCCTGGCATGACCGGGGGAGGGACTTAACGGCCGCTCCTCTACTCTAATGATTAAAACGTTCTGATTCGAGGTGAAATCCCGTAACCTTCCCAGCGTGGCGCCTTCAAACGGCCGACTTGTCAAGATGGCTGAAAGGGATCGAGTCAAACGCGCTGATGAAGGGAACACTTGTTTTCGCTCTCATTTATCCGCTGGTGATCAGAGCGCTTATCTGCTGAGACATTTTCTAAATGTCAGACCTGTTGAGCCGCCGTGACAGACGTCTGCCGTCACCGCAAACAGCCAGAGCCGACGCCTCCGTTTGACATTTGGCGCCCTCTCCTCTTCCTCCTCCTCGCCCTCGCTGTTCAAAGATAGGGAAGGAGAGGGAGTGTGTGTGTGTGTGTGTGTGTGTGTGTGTGTGAGCGGGGGGGTGGGATTATTTGCATGCGTGTAATGGCCTCGATGGCGGCACAAAGAGGGCTGTTTTCTGTCTGTGAGAAAGAGAAATCCATCGGAAATCTATTTGGAATACAAGTGTGGGAACGGCGAAACGTGCTGATGAAAGTGGCGAGGCGACGGAGGAATAAACAGAGAAACCTTTTCAGTTTGAGCAGAGAGAGAGACGTGCGTCCCCTGAAGGCTGCGGGCTCGTCAGAGAAGTCAGTTGCTTATAGAGGAGGAGACTATATCGTCTTTTCTCTCTCTCTCTCTCTTTCTCGAGGCTCTTCGACTACCACGGCAGAGTGGCCCCCCCGCCCAGAGCCGTGATCCCCCTCAAGCGCTCCAGGGTGCTCGCTCCCTCCTCCCGGCGTGGGAAGACCTCCTTCCCCATCAAAACCTCCTCCTCTTCCTCCTCCTCGTCCTCCAGACCCCCCACCTCCTCCTCCTCCTCCTCCGGGCTCAAACGTACGTACAATCGTTTTTTCTTTTGGCTCGTCTCTTGTGTTACACCAGACTGGTCCGATTTTTTTATTTTTTTTCCACTATCTCTATTTATTTTTTTTTACTTTTGAAAAGAAAGCTGCCTAATTATGGAAATGGCATTCTGCCTTAAAAAATGTCCCCCAAAAAGAAAACAAAATGAAGGCTTGATGCAAATCTGAAAAGAACACATCTCGGAGAGGAAGCGCGGCAGCGTGATTCAGTCCCGCTGCTCACTATAAAAAGCTGTTTAATTCACTCCAGCAGCTCAGAACAAACTGCAGCGTAGAGCAAAAAACACTGAAACGCAAACACAGATATAATCCCAGCTCTGCTGCCGCTGTCATCCAGGATCCGTCTGGATCCGGCCCTCCTGATCAGCCCGCTCACGCCTTACAGCCTCCTAAATGTAATTAACGTGAGATTGGGGCCATCTCTGCGGAGCCACGGTCACTCGGCTCACGTTTCTCCACCCCCCCAACCCCCAGACCCCCCACACCCCTCCACCCCCCACCCAAATAAAAACCTAAGTCTCTTTCCGTTTCTGTGTGTAATTGGCTGCAGTGTTTGTTTCATTGTTGCCCGTCTGGGCCGGCGTTATCAGCGCCGGCAGCTGGGTGAGGTCTGTCAGCAGGACCCGGCTGCAGACACTGTTTTAGGAAGAGAGGAGGAGGGAGAGAGAGAGAGAGAGAGGGAGAGAGAGAGAGAGAGAGAGAGAGCCCATCTCCCGTCCTCCTTTTTGGACAGACTCAAATGAATTCTCTCCCGGTCTAAGCAGTGCTGCTGTATGTTTGGGAGACTAATTTGCCCCTGCCAGTCCTGTGAAGAATCGCTGCTCGTATCGACTCTGGCCCAGATAGAGTGGACAGAGAAATAAGGTGCGCTCGCCCAGCAAACAACAGGCTGGGTTAGTGTGGGTAGTATGAGCCGCTCGGGCTGCACCGGCAGCGATTTGGTCCAGAGGAAAAAAACACAACAAACGGCTGTCAGGAGAGTGGATCATGAAGATGGATAGATTTGTGTTTTCCACATTAGACCCTCCTTGACGTTCAGCGCCGGCTGTCAGTTTATGAAGACGGGATTTTTTCTTTCCATTTGTCACGGGAGGCATTGAGAGGAGACACAATCCTATTAAAGCTAATAAATGTTTCTGACCTTTATTCGACCAAGAAATCCTTTGAGATTGGAATCTCCTTAGCTCACTGTTGCAAAAATCACGCGATGATGAAATGGAGCTTGTCAAAGACGCACAAGGAATGCAATAAAGCTTGTGACAAACACACAGAAGACAAGTTACCACATTCATATTCGGAATAAAGCCCGATTCATCAATAAATCTCGTAAAGTATTATTTCAACTTTGTATGAGTTATTTAAGGCACATTTGTTGAGCAAAACGAAAGTCAAAATTCTCTTTCCTCAGTTTTTCCTGCTCCCTTCAGTCCTCTTTCACAGAAAACAAGCTATCTATATATACAAATCAAAGTATTCGAGGGCTTCATCTTGTTCTTTGTAAGACACGGATTAACATTTTATAGATCAATTAACTCTAAAAAAACATTGACTGATTAATCAGTGACAAAAATAAGCAGTTGTTGCCTAAAGCCTGAAGCACTTGCAGACGTGGCAGTTCTTTTCATTTGTAGGACTTCAGAGCTTTGAACCCTCTTACGGAGATACAATCTCGAGTCTCAATGCGTTTTGAGGCTTATTCTGTGTCCAGGAAGCAGAAAATCAGAAAGCCCCCTCACCAAATAGACTCTGGGCTGTCTCTAATTGATATTCCCATTACTGTGTCATACTGCGTCATGTAACAGCTCAGGTCTGAGTCCTGTGCACAGGTGTCCCCTGTATTTAGTTTTGTAGGTCAGAAAATAATGAAAGCGCCTCTATAATCAGGTCTGCTCCAGTTACATCCGCTTCATGTGAGTCACAGAAATCCCCCTAATGTTCACATGTCCGATCTGGTAACTTCTCAACAACTATTTACAGCCTGAATAACGTCAGCATCAGCAGCCGAAAGAAGCCTTTGTCGGATTTAATCTTCGTAGAACGATGATTCAAGAGATCCTCGCTATCCCCAAGATAAAATTTTAGTGGTTCATCATGAGGTCCTAAAATTAGATCCATTACTCATTGCCCAAATCTTTCCTAATGCTGATTAAATTACAATGGCTCCTTTTCGCCTTTTCTCCCGAACCGGAGCTATTTAAAGGTGGCGCGCTGATGAGAAGGACGTCGGATGGGGACGTGCATGTTTTCCTCTCCGCTCCTCGTGTGTGTGAGTGATAGTACAAAGGGGGAAAAACTGCCCGCAGGCGGCGATAAATTAGACACCGCTCCACACTTTGTTATCATCAAAGCTGGACGAGAGCAGTTCAGACAACGCTGGAAATAAAGGAGCGCATATGTAGAGTGTGTGTGTTTGTGTATGCACGCTTATATAAGCTCAAGATAGATAGATACATGGATAGATAGAGTCAAAATACAGCCAACTCCTGGAGTATGGATCTACATGTGTATTGATGATCTTAACTCAACTATTACTGCCAGAGTTTCAAAAGTCACCCAAAAGTGTAATAGAAACACCTTATTTGACATTTACATGTTACCCAACAGTCTCAATACGCATAAAAACATCTCATAAAACAACATTTCAGACGTTCGTCTGTCTCAACACTCATGGGATGTCGCAGGAATAGACTGGCTCATGCACGAAACACGCCTGCAAGTAGCAGCTGCTCTTTATGGAAACGTTAGAAAAATCGCTTTTATTTTGCAAAAAAAAAAATAGAATAAACTAATGAAATGCTGCTTCACTAAGAAACATGGAACTTCACACACACACACACACACACACACTCGTGTTTTGTCTAGTTTGCCTTCAGCGTTGTGTTACAGACGTCTTCACTCCGCTCTCCGTGCAGCCATTAATCATCCCGCTCCGGTTTGGAGACACATTGACAAATTCGGCGGCGTTGGATTTCACCTGAGCGCCACGTGCTGTTCATCATGCTGGATTCCAGTGACAGATTAAAAAGGTTAAACTCCTCCAGCTTTTTAGGGAATCTGCTAAATGTGAGAATTTTCAATCACGCGTCGACGTCCGCTGGATGTTTTATGCATGTTCTCCATGCTCATACATACATAATAGCGGCAGGCAGGCAGACACGTGAGGCATTGTGTTGTGAACATACATCAAACACACCGACCCAAAGAGCCGAGGCGCAGACATGACTCCAGACAAGTCGCGTTTTGATTCCGCACGCGTCTCCTGCCTCTGATTTTCTTTTTTTTCTTTCCTTTTCGAGGCTGAGGCTTTATGGGAACTCGTGGGTTTGTTTACCGAGCGCTCATCCGTCCTCTTTGCAGCCCTCACAGAGTCTGATAGGTGTCAGGGAGAATTTTATGTATCCTCCTCAACTCCCCGTGTCTGTGTTTTTCACTCCGCTCTCCAAAGATGACACGTTTCAGCTGCCGAGGGTGAAGGAATGAGATTATCTCATTACTTTATGGTCTAAATTCTTTAATCTGCTCAGCCCATGCTGCTCAGGAGTACACCCTCACTTCAGTAACCATGAGACAGGCCAGATTGAATTAATGGTGACATCATTTATATTTGTATTTATATATATAGAAATATATGTTGTCTATCTTTGGCACATGTTATTTTCACATATCGAGAGCAAGTTTGACATAATACGGTTCCGCTTCATCTGCCCCCATTTGTATTGTGGGACCCAAAGCGAAGCACAGAGGAGTGAGAGAGCAATTATTCATGAGGCAGTAAACAGAAACTGTGGGGGGGCAAAGTTTGCCCCGCGCGTTTTTCCGCACGATGCCATTTGTGAGGCAATGAACGGCGAAAAGTCGCAGCGAGTTTATGAAATGTAAAACTACTATTTGAAACCCGAGGAGTGTTTTGTTTTTTTCTCTAATTCAGTTTTTAATGGAAAGATTGAATGAACAGATAGCAGCTCTGTTTTGCATTAAGATTTTTTTTTTGGTTTGTACTGATTTTTCAAACTGAGACTTTTGGACTATATTATATTATGTTATATAGATTATGGTCTATACTGTGTAAGTTATGCAAGTCAGGAAGCAGATATCTGTAAATATATGTATCTATCTGTTATGTTATTTCACCTGTTTTGGTGCCAATGTCTGGCAGGTCCACATACACACATTCACATCTAGGAGCAATTTAGAGACTCTGATCGATCCAAACATGAGTGTTTCGGAGGGGTTAGGAAATCAGGATACCTGGAGAAAACTCACCCAGATACTTACAAACTCCTGAGAAAGGCCCTCGGGTTTGACTTACACTCACATGTAGAAAAAAATCAGTCAAAAAAGTCACTTTCAAGCGTGAGTAAATAAAAATGGGTAATAAAGTAAAAGAGATGCTTCAGCAGATGCTGAAGCTCGATAGGGAGGAGCCAGAGGCAGCTTAACGTCACAGACACTGATGTGTTGTACGTCCTGTGACTTCAGCAAAAACAAAAGCCCCTCTCTCTGCGCTCGCATTGATCTGTCAACCAATCGATTGGCATTAAAAGTAACTCGCTAGCTTTAATATGGCTGCGCTGGAGTGAACAGTAAACTCTGAGGCCGATATCAACGGGACTTTAAAGCAGTTTCCTGCGAGTCCCTCATGCGCGTGGAGGCAATTTCCACCCAGAGCAGCAACGGCAAACACAGAGCGGAGCAACGGCCGACTTCAGTGAGCGATGAATGCTCGGAGATGGATGTAATTATTGGCATCAAAAGTAACGGGTTCGATTTCCTGAATAACTCCGGGATTATGACTTTAAAGTTTCGAAGCTTTTTTTTCCCCCCAATATGCAGAAACTATCCCGAAGTGTAAACACTCCCTGTGCTCGATGCAACAGTCCAACGCCGACTGAGAGATTAGAGCGTGCGGTTTGTGCAGATACCGGGCGTCTCTCTCTCTCTCTCTCTCTCTCTCTCTCTCTGAGCAAAACTTCGGCAGCAGAGCACAGCATGGTGGGCGTAAGCTGTGCACTAATCTCCAAATTGAAAGCAGCAGGTCCATGGTTTCAGCTGGGTAACTTTGCAGCCGGGCCAGATTGAGATGTTCCTCCCTGCAGAAGGTGTGACTCGCTGCGATGATACGATATCAAAAAAAAAACGCAGAGTATGAACAGATGACAGCGTGCGGTCTCGATGATTAAACCGTACGCTGAGACATCATTTAGAAGGAAAACCCGGTTTGAGGCGGCTATAAACATCTGTCTTTCTGTCTCCCTCCCCGCGCCTCAGCAGTGAAGACGGACCAGCTTCAGACCATAAAACGAGAGCTGACTCAGATCAAGATGAAGATCGACTCCTTGCTAGGACGCCTGGAGAAGATCGAGAAGCAGCAGAGAGTCGACTCCGGTGAGAAGGAACGCGAGGAGGGGGGAGGAGCGGGTTGGGATAGCGGAGGACGCAGAGGGAGGGAAATTAAGAGCTCATGCGGGCCATAAGTCTTGGTGACACTGTGGGAGATAAGAGCAGCGGAGCGCTCCATCATAGCAGCGGACAGGTGTCAGCGGCTCGCTGACTCAGTTTGTGTGAGAGGTCTTACAGATGCCCCCGCGTTATGAGGCCCGCAGCGCGCCTCCTCTCTGGGAAGGTCACTCCGACTTTCTGCCTCGCTGTGCATGTAAAGATCCTCCGCCAGGCGTGTTATTCAAACTCCCGACACGAGTCCTTTAACTCCGCGACAGCTGAGCACAAAACAAAGCGTAGGGGGAAGAGGAGAAAAGAGAGGACGCGTCGAGTCTTCAGGCGAACCGCTGTGGAATTTGTCTGAAGTTGAAGAATGAAAGTGCAGCGAACGCGCTAGAGATGCTGATTAGAAATCCAAAGCTTCCTGATGAGAGTGAGATGAAGGTTTACCATAGCACACGCAGCCGTCTCAGGCTGTTTCTGTCACATATGTGAAGCCTGTCCCTCCTGGATATGTGCATAACTCCACAGATGGTCACGCAAAGCGACAGAAGATGTGTCTCTTTTGAAGCAAACGGGGTAAATCCAGAGCTTTTTGTCTCCTAGAAAAAAACAATGAGAGACCCTGGAGAAAAGTAGAAAGACCTTGAGTTTCAGGTGACATAAAAAATACATACACCCATCCATTATTTTACACACTGTGTACATAATGGTGCGTCTGAAGGAGCATTTTTCAGCTCACATAGGACAAAAACAGGGAACAGACCCTGGACATGTCTCTGGTCCATCACAAATAAACACATTCACTTGTATTTTGTAGTAAATTTGATAGAATTTTATGCGTTAAATATAAGATAGTAAGTGGACGTATGGATAGGAGGGCAATAGGTGAGGTAATATGTCTTCTATTATGGTGACCTACCATGAATAAAGTACTGTCTATCAATCTCTCTATCTCTCTGTCTGTCTGTCTGTCTCCATTGTCTATTATATGTCAACATTGTCTAAGAATGAACTCATGTATTGTCAAGATCTTAACTACAGCACTTATGACAACTCCATCTTCTTCCTCATTTGTTTTTTTTACAAAAAGTTATGCTTTAGTTTACCATTTCAGTGTTTTTCTTCATCACTTTCTGAGGTCCAAACCACCTCTGTCCCAGCAAAAGTCTGAAGGGATCCCAAACTCTTCCACTTGAACATCAATTCAAAGGAAAACCGCGACCGCGCTCTGAATTTTGATTCTGATGTCGCGCCCTCCTTTCTCGCCCAGAGGCTCAGAGGAAGTACGAGGACAACTGCGACTCCCTGCATGAGGAGTCGGTGTCGGAGACGGCGGAGAACTCTGGGGAGGAGGCCGGCGAGGGGGCGCTGGACGTGGAGGCGGGCGAGATGAGCGACGGAGGCGAGGACGACTACGACGAGGAGGGCAGCCACCATCTGGTGAGAGAGAAGGGGCCTGACAGCGCTGACAGGGAGGGAGATAGAGGGAGCAAGGCACTCTGGGAGATATCAAGTGGGCAGACAGTCCGCGCCTTCTGAAAGTTAATTTTCCAGAATTATTCATGGCCACAGATCTGAGAGAGAGTGGGGCTTCACATGAGTGAGCGGTGAGGGCACCCGGACTGACAGTTTCTCCCTGTCGACCCCGGCTCACACAGTGGCTCCTCACAGGCCCACACACACACTCACACACACGCACACGCACACACTTACACACTATAATTAAAGCAGGGGGCTCGAGACACAGTGGAGAGCTTTGGAGAGTGAACTGGCGGACTGGTGTGGATGTGACCATGAATTGGTGGATTTAAGACGCTGGGAGGAGATTTTCCCCCACAAGGTCACTGGAGAGGCAGCTCGACCATCAACTGGAGCAGATTGAGTCGTTTTCATTTTTGTTTTTGTCTTTTTGAGGATTCTTTTATTAAAAAAATGAATAAAAAAAAACCCCAAGGTGATGCCCACAAATTGCCTCCTTGGTACAGAATTTTAAAAATGGAGGCAAAGCTGGAGCTGAGCAAATCACATTTAGTAGCTTTGCTTGCTAGAGTAAAATCGATGATTACATTGTGGATGTTATCTGTAAAATAAACTCATTGTTGTGACTGATGCTGATGTTTCGGGAGCTTTTTGGCGAATCGCTTGTTTATTCACATTTCACTGCGGCGTCTTTTCCTTATGCCAAAGTGTCTGTTTGATTTACGGATTAAACAGCTTTAACATGAAACCAACATTTCATCCAAGCCTGCAATTACTGATTATTCTGAGAACTGATGTGTGCTCCTCCCATGTTGGCTTCCACTCAGAAGTTTTTACTGCCTCCTCTTCTTGATTGTAAGGAGCCGCGACAGCTCCCGCAGTTT
Source organism: Karalla daura (assembly GCA_029224185.1). NCBI lineage: Eukaryota > Metazoa > Chordata > Actinopteri > Chaetodontiformes > Leiognathidae > Karalla > Karalla daura. The sequence continues at coordinate 4,307,082 of CM055208.1, read as the reverse complement.
ATATTAACGCTCCTCAAAGTAACAGAATCAACTCTCCGAACGAGACCTGCTGCAAGGCAGAAAGCCTGAAGTTCCCTGGCACTTCTGGAAGCAGTTGAGAGTCACGCAGAAAAAAAAGCGACCGTATTCAGCTTGAGCTGACTTGACCTTAATTGCCATGCAAAGTCATCATAAAATACATGGCAGAAACCAAATGGAGCCCACCAGCATGCAGCCCAAATGACCTTTAAACCACTCAGAATTTTGAAAAATGTCATTTTTTTTGTGTGAAAAATAAAAATAAGCGGCGTTTTACCAAAACTTCAAAAGCAAGCTGTCACCCTGAGATTGCACAAAGTGTCCTGCGTCATCTGAACCTGTCCCCAGTTCCACATCTGCAGCGTGGCCATGCACCTGGCCTCGCTCTGTCCATTATGCTTTTAATAACCAGGTGAGCCCGGGCACGCTACTCCTGATGAAAGCTCGCGTCCTCGCTAATAGAAGACATTATTTTTCGGATACATAGTGGGAGAGATTTATTTCTCTGTTGAAGGTCACATTGATCACAGATGGTAATAATGCACCGCAATGGATGTTCCACGGGTCAAAGTAACTGCTGTTGTTGAGCGTGTATCAGCAATGACCTTTAGAGAAGATTAAACACAACCCGGTGTGCTCGGTTTAAAACACTGTGCGCTGTCTGTGATTCTAACTCGCTCCCATCTCTCTTTGTAGATAGAGAACCATGTATCGGACATCGACAACTGAGACCAGGTAAGAGCTTTAATCCCATTAAACAGCAAATGTGAGGTTATTCTGCAACACTTGTTGTATTGAATGAAACAGAAGTATAGAAACCAGAGTGGGCCAGGGGCATTCCTCTCCTCCATATCCTTATGTAGAATTGTATAGAATATGAAGTAGTACAGTCTGTCACTGATAGTGTACGATGTGTGAAAATGGTTAAAGCTATTATTTGGGTCAGTGTATGATCTTTTTGAGTCGTTTGAGCTGTTTTTATAAGTTTTATAAAAACTGGTGTATCTACCAGAAGAAGATGGAAGACAGAACACATTCAGTCGAGAACAAGTGGGGAAGCTGAAAGGGAAATGAGGTGACTGGTGACAAGACGCTGAAAAATGAGGGACACGTGAACTGACAGAAAACTATGTACAAAAAATAAAACGGGGAAACAAGACCTGAACACATACAGCATCATAACGGCAGACTCTTAAAGCCAGTCCTTATTAAAGGATTTCCATCCAGTCCTCATTAAAAGCCGGAACCAGCGAACTGTGGACTGAGCATCTCTAAACATTCGTTAATCATCTCCCAAGTCATAAGCTCTATGACATTTGAAAACCCAGCAGAAGGGCAGCTAATACTGAATTCAGCCGAGGGAGCAATAATGGCATTCCAATGGGCCAGAACTGCCCATAAACAGCATTCATCTAATTGAATTGTGAGGGGGGTGAAGGAAGGGAGTACGGGGGGCTGTATGAATGGCGCGGCCCAAGGTAAAGAGTTTCCTGCCTCTCGCCTCTCGGGGTGCGGGTAATGATGCGGCCACATCATCAGTTGGCTCGGCTCTCGCTGGCTTGCCGTAGCAGGGGTGCTTAGCTGTGTTTATGACTCGCATACTGTTGATGAAACATTCAAGTTAATCTCTGCCACAGTCTTCTTTCGCTGGCGGGGCGAGCAAAGGAAATCCAGAAAGTGGCTCCGCTCCCCAGAGAGAGGCTGCCGAGCAATTCATTTTGGCACCTGCTTTTGATTTAGTTTTCGACCGAAATCTCATTTTGTTTACTCTTAGCCCGCAAAAACATCAGATATTTAAGTTGAGCCTCCACCGGGGAAATGTTCTTCTCGTGCATTTTTAATGATCATGTTTAATGGGTTTTCCAGTTTTAAATCATGCACTATGGTAGCTTCCTCCCCAAGTTCTCCTGACTTAAATCTATCTGGTTTTACTGTCAGGGACCTGCTACATTTTCCCATACACCATTAGGTTTTAGCCTGAAGAAGTAGCTAACAAATTAATGATCAGCAGGTAATTAGTTTATCCTAGCATAGACAGAGAAATAATCTGAATACAGACTGTCCTCAAAGGTACACTAGCATTTCAGGCAGGGTGTTAGCTTAGTTTAGCATAGAGGAGAGAAAGAGAGAGAGACAGTCTGGCTGACTGTCCAGAGGTGTGAATGTGACAATTAGCTTAGTTTAGCATAGAGGATAGAAATGGAGTAAAACATTTGTGCTGTTCAAAGGTACAAAAATAACCAAGCAGGAAATTAGCTTGACTGAAACATAGACAGTTAACAGCGTGAATACACTGTCCAGACGTAGAGAAGCCTGCCAGGCAGGTGGTTAGCTAGCATAGAAAGAGAGGCTAACTCTGTCCAAAAGTACAGAACTAATAAAGCAGTTAATTAGCTTAGCTTAGCTCAATTAGCTTAGTTTAGCTTAAAAAAAGGAAAATAAAAGAAATGTCTGCCTTGCTATCCAAAGGTGTGAATGCCTGTCAGGCGGGTAGGTAGCTTAGCTTAACATAAAGAATAGAAATGGAAGGAAGAGGGTTGACTGTCCAGAGATATGAAGTGTACTGACTGAATCTCCAAAGGTACGAGAATAATCGGGCAGGCAATTAGTGTTGCTTTGCAAAATGGTTAGAAATCTAGAAACAGCTTGGCTGACTCTTTCCAAAAGTACAAAATATGTCTGGATCAGCAAGGGTTAGGGTGTGAAGCTGTCTAAATAACAAGGGAACGCTGCTGGGGAGTTGCATTTCTCCTCAAACCCTTGAACAGAAAGTCTGTAGGTTGTTTGTTTCTGTGAGCCTCAAGGCTGAAATGTTTTGGCATTTTGGCAGAATTATCTGGTGCCTGAGTGTTTTCATGTCCAAGCTGTTAAACCTGCACGTGTTGTAAATTTGTGGAAGTGGATTGTGGACGTATTTGTTGCATAAATGATTCTCCATTTTACCTTCAAAGAGCTGCTTATGTCACACCAGACTTTTGCATTAATGAGGTTTGTGCAAGAAGTTAAGCAGCTAAGTCAACATCTGAGGAAAATAGTTTTTGGGTGGTATTTTTTTTTTCAGTCTTGAGCTCAGCGTATCATTTGCAGATGTTTGCAAATCTTTTTTTCACTTACACAAAACTATGATTACAGGTTTGTGTGTTTAGAGTTGTTCAAACTGCAATTTGGTCTCGGTTTGTCATGGATTGAATGTACAACACTTATTTTTGTGACAAAACTGTTTTAAGCCCACATCACACCGTGTCCAAACATCTGGTGTCCCAGTTTCAACCAGCTCTCAAGAAGCCATATGTTACCCTTCAGTTTTCCCATCGCCTTTCCATATGTCTGCCTCTTTAGCATTCCTCCTGCAGCCGGCGCACCAAAGCTCCTCACAGCACATACATTTAAAAAACCTGAAAATCCCACTCGAGGTCGTGGAGAATATATGAATGTTTTGCTTCCAGGCCTTGCAAGGATAGAAAATCGCTGTGAGAAGGACCTCAATAAGTCATGTCCAGAAGGATTAGGGAGGCAACTCCAGCTAGCAGCAAATATTTCTGCACTTCCCAAGATATTTCCGAGTCCATTCAACACGGACAAGCTTTAAAACTCAGGCTAATCCTCATCAGATTTACAGTATTATAAATAGCCACCATGTTTAAAGAGGAGGAATAGTGCTCGTATGGGTTTTCATCGGTTTTCTCCTTTATCACTCCAGGGTGAGGCTGCAGACACTGGTGGTATTAGAATTCATCATCACCTTCAAGAGACAGACACGCATCTCTGAGGGATCAAGACACCCATTCTGGACTGTAAGTCGTCTTCGAGAGATGCTGAATCACATTTAGATGCCCAGCTGTGCAGCGCGAACCGAATGTGACTAAAGAAAAATGTGTTCAAGAGCCATTTTGATGCATCGGCTTCAGTTTGCCTCATGGGTATTTTTGTGAATTTTCAGTATCATGTGCTAATCCTGTTCCTGAGAAAAAAGAAATGAGAAACATACAGTTATTTTTTTTTCTGTTTTCGAAACTACGTGGAAAGAAGGGAACATGACGTTGTTGATCAATTGTTGCTGCTTTTTATGAACTGTGTTTTTGCGCTGTAATCTCACTAACCGTTTTTTCCGTTTGTGGCTCAGAAATGAAATAAACGACAGTCATAACAATCCAGGAGCGCACTGCCATATCCAGAGAAATGAATGAAACATCCGGTGCCGCCTGGTTCAGATTTGACTCATCCATAAGCCGGTAGCTGTGAGCGTAACTTTATCCTGCTTTATCCATTTATCACACAAATGCCCAGTGGGGTTTGTTCCATCTTATATTCCAACCCCCGCCAAGTTTCAGACGCAGGAAGAGCTTCCTGTGGTCGCGAGCCAACTCTGGCACGGGCTTCCTGCCAGGCCGCGCTGCCCCAGCGTCTCAGTGTGCTGCTCCACGCTCAGCCCGCGCATCCCACCATGCACCCAGGCTGCTCGGGAGCCAACGCCCCGTCTCCTTCCCCCCTGTTATCTCCCCCCGCATCCCGTATCAAGTCTACCATATGTAGATAACAGAGCGAGACGCGGCCTTCTCATTCGGATTGGATGAATTCCTGAATAAATTTGGACAAATGGAAGACGACGCTGAGGAGGAAGCTGCCTTAAACAACATAAATAAGTGGTGAGGCGATATTAAGCAGTGTCCCATTGCTCTCTCTGTAAAACGTCTGTAAAAGTCACTTTTCATCTGAAGTGGTGAAGCTGCAGTGCAGCAGAGGACGGCGGTGATGATGATGATGATGATGCGCCCTCTGCTCTCATTTCGCTGCAGTTCACCAACACGATGCTCACGACTGCCATTTCCATTTCCAGTCGCAAACATTTCGAATGCAGCTTCAGCTCCAGCTGAGCCATTAAAATTAACCTGATTAGGCACAAATTGCTGTCACCGGTGTCTGGATGTCAGCAACTTCTGCTATTAATTATTCACATCGTGTTTGCCCACTTTATTTTCCCTTCCTTTGTGTAAGAGAGTAGAGTTACTCCAAACAGTGACGCGGGCATATTTGCAGATCTCCTTTCAAAGCTGAGCTCGGCTGACAGCGACGCTGACCCGACGCTGCGGTCACGCTGGGTTAGCAGGTGAAATGATGAGCAGATGAGCCCGGGAAAGAGCTCCGATAGAGCTACAGGCATGAGGAGTGGGAGATAACGTCCACTCTCCTTTTGACAAATGTGTGAATTAAGCAGCTTTTTATCAGATCACGCTCTTTCTCTCCCTCTCTGAAGCCATCCCTCCTCCTCTCCAACGCCTCTGCAACTTCACTGATAAATACAAAGTCCCGAGCATTGGTCACTGGAAGAGAAAACCTCAAAGTTTCTATTTTGCTTCAATTAAAAGTCAGAAATGTGAACGGCACCCTGAATCACTGGATTCAGTACCATTGGTAGTTTTAAAAGGCCAAGGTTGCACGTTTTTTGAGATATTAAATCTCAAAAGAATAATAGAAGCTGAACAGTTAAAACATTGTGTCTGTTACAGTGTCATATTGAAGGTATTTCACATATAAAAATGGAATTTAATTCCATTTTTATGGAATTGACTGTAAGGAAAGCCATACATGCCTCTCTATACATTTAAACCAATCTGACTATGAGTAGAAGACCTGAAAATGGTGTTTATACGTAGATAGAGACCATAAATCAAACTGTATTTGCCAATGTTGGATCTGGTGGGCAAAAACCTGGGTAAATATTGCCAAAATCTGAAAATATTGTCCTGTCATTTTCTTGGTTGAACTGACCCTGTTATCAGTTTTTTTTTGTTGTTTTAAGTTTTGTTTTTTTCACACAATGTCATGAACACAACAGTCAACTCTGGTGGCAGTGCTGCCTGGAAAAAAAAAGAAACTAAACTAAAATAAAATGTCTGTCCTGCAGCTCTTTCAAAATAAGTGTCTGGTGAATGATGATAATGTGTAATATTTAGCACTATTTTTGTATCCAGAAAACATGTCTAAAGGGAAATGGCTCTGCTACATGTTTATCTTTTTTGCCGGTAGCCAGTTATTTAATGAACCGTTTGGTGATGTGTCAATTCTTTTTGCAAGATTACTAAAAAAAAAAAAAAGAAAAAAGAAAAAATATCGGCCTCATTGCTTTATCTGTTGTAATTTTTAAAGGTCACATTTATGGTCATTTCCAGCTCAGTGCTTACTCCTCGTTTGCCGTGTAAATAGCCGTCATCACGTTAATTTCTGATATTAGTAGATGAGTTTTATGCCGTTTAAAACAAGGCTGAACTATATACTCAGTTTGATGGCGTCGCCGCAGGATTCGAGCAGGTCCGTGGGGGCGAGTGGAGACGTGCACCTGACAACTGCTGTATAGAAAAATGTACATTTTTTTGTAAAGATATTTTTATCAGAAGGCATGTTTACTGTACCTTTGTATTTTCAGTTCATGTATAAAAAAAAAACAAAACAAAAACAGTATATTCCAACTGTTGTACGGCTAGGACGCTCATTGTCACTGTAGATAACTATTTGTGTTCTTCTCAGTCAATAAAATGTTTGTGTCATATTTAACTAGTCGAACGTCTCAATGATCGACTCTTTATTGTACCAATAAATGTGAACTAAAGCCTTTGTTTTGAGGCTGTGCATCATGCAGATGATAACGCCCTGATAACTGACACTTTCCTGACAGGTGTAAACGTCCCTCGTCAAGGTGCGCCACTTAAGAATTCATTACCGTTGCATTCATCCCGTCACCGCAGGCCGCTCCTTTAATCACACTCTATGATTATGCAGCCTTTGTGTCACTGTCGCCGTCACAACGACACTTTAACAAGTCGCTGTCTGAAGACGCGTCAAATTAACGTCCGTCAGCGGGAAACCCGGACGGCGTGACCGCCGCCTCGCTCTCCCTCTCTGTCTCCGGCTGATGTCTCCACGTAGCCGACACACACAGTGTGACCGCATGTCCACCTGTGGCAGGTCACCTCTCTACAGCTGACTGATGAGTGTAGCAGTGCAGCTAACCGACCGAAACATGTTCATTTTTCATGTCTGTGAAGTTCAGGTGTAGGTTTGAACTGGTTTAGGTTTCCTCTGTTTCACACAACTAGACAGGCACCTTTTTATAGAGTTTCATAAGTTCCACCAACATTTTTCAACATTTGGATAGCGCCCTCCTGGAATCATGTGACTCGGCCTGCTGATCAGATGGGGATGGGGGCGGAGCTTGAGTGGGTGTGGCCTGAAATCTGGCTGTTGCGCAATGGGCATGCACCATGCAAACCGTCATATCATTAGAACAAGTTGGTTTTCAGTGCCACAACCCTGGTTAAGAACAAATCAAGTTAATAAAATGATGGTCATCATACCATGATGTAGTTCTGTTAGAGAAAAAAAAAATTAGCATATCTTTGGATGAGTCAGGACCTGGCATCATCTGAATGAGACTCCCACTTTGTCCAGCTGAAGCAGATTGGTTAAGTTTTTCTTTTTTTTATTTAGATTTTGTTTGATCTAATTTTCTTGAAAAGGTTTCATGTTATAACAAAAGACATTCAACTATCAATCATCCCAAAGAAGCTAAATTAATTCACTCCGTTAAAAACTTTGTTGTACGTTCATCATCAGTGTGGAGAAATCCGGGTTCCTGTCATAACTTTGACAGAAGGTCAAAGGTCAGCATTAGCTTCAGCTGCTGAGTAATCACTGTCGGGCTCCAGGAAACTTAAACCGCACGTTCCTCCTGCGTCCTCACTCTCCAAACTCCTTGTTTTCTCCTTCAGGTAGATTAACAAAGTGCCCAGCTCTTGCTCTTCATTTGGGAACATGTAGCATGATTAAAAGGCTGATCACGACCCTCGTTTGACCTTGTTTTTTTTCTGTTTTTTTGGAAGCCGACTTGATTGTGCAGAATAATCTGCCGACATCGTCCTGTCCTTCAGTTCCCAAACGAGCCATTTTCTGCACTTTGAGCAGGTAGGAAGCAGCGTCCGCTGAAACCTCTGAAAAGCGCTGCAGAGACTCGCAGGCGTCACAGCGGGATCACATGAACCCGGTCCTTAAAAATCATTACATAGATCAATGTTCAGCCAGTGTGAGGTCGGCCCTCTGATCTCAGAGGCGAGAGACTGAAAATAACCACCAGACTCAATCAAATAAAGTTGAGATTTCTGCCTTCAGGTGTTTTGCAGCGTATCTAAAACAGCCATTGCAATAGAAGAACTAAGAAGTGCAACATAGGAGCCTCAGTAGGACAAAGAGTCTGTGTGTGCGTGCTATTAGACGTCTCCCTCGTTAATACGACAATATTAATGCCCTTGAAAGGTTTCTGTGTCGATTTGGACTGTGCCGTGAAGGTAGCCGGGCGGCAACAGATGGACGATTTAAAGCCGCCCATTTATCCACAGTAAAAAGTAACGCAGTGAGGTTAATGAGGGCCAGCTTCAATGCCACACACAATTAGCCCCCAGTATTAAGTCCACAACAGCGCTGACTGGCATGACTGCACACAGCTGTTCCTCCATTTAACCCATACAGGGAAAAACGCTTCACCCCGGGTTACTCATTGACACAGAGACGACTGGAGCCCGAAAAGAGAAGAAAGGACAAACTGAGCAATGAGAGTCATGGAGCTGCCAAACAGACTTTACTTCCAGTGGAGCTTCTGCAGCATTTTATTTTTCAGTTTCTCCTCTCACACCCCTGGAAATATATAAGGAAAGAAGTCGGCCATCTCTGGGAATCTGTGCGTGTGCGTGTTTTAATTTAATCAAATGTATTACTCACCACGGTCTGCGTCCGCGTGTTTACAGCTGTCCACGGATCCGGTTCGCTCGTCATTATTTTGCTCGTCTCGCTACGTTTGGGGAATAAATAAATCTTTGCATGTAGATTCATGTCTCCAGAGTAACAACAAACACATGGATCAGAGAGAAGGAACATCGTCCTGACCGAATCTACCAGAGCAGTTCTCTCTGAATATATATATATATATATATATATATATATATATATATATGTATATGTAGTCACATACAGTATAAACCCCTTCCTAATGCAGAATTCAGCTTCACAAGTTGGAGGGCATTTTGCCTTATTGCAAATATTCATTTCCCCAGCTCACTGCACAAATCTTAATTAACATTTATATTATATTAGCTCAGGGCTGCATGATGAGCATATTTTTCTTCGTCTGATTTGAAAAATATTTAAATGAATCTGCACGCGTTGCCAGTAATCTGAGTGTCAGGCCGCATTAAAAGAAAAAAAAAAGGAAAAAGAAGAAGAAGCAGGATGAAGAGTTCCAGATTTTCATCTCCGTAGAGGCTTTAATGAAATCAGCAGAATTTATGACAGCGGTGAGGGATGCCATTAAGCCGGGTTAGAGGCTAGCAGGCTAACATTAGCCTCTGGCTCCTCATGGGGATCACATTAGACTCTTTGGATGGAGTGAAATTGGCTGTACAGTTGATCTAAGTTGATTTATCAGTGTCAAATTCATATTTTCGGGGTGACTGGAGAATAAAACCGTCGTAAGGTCTGTACCTAAAGCTGCGTGACAGACGCTTGCATGATCCTCTGTCCAGGTGAGAAATGGAAGTATTCCAATGCTGCGGTTCATCCTTCACGAATTGTTTTATTGTCGGTGCAATTTTATGCCTATTGGACAATATTAGAGGCATTTAGCAGCGGGGAGGGAGAACAATCACTCCTCCGGTCGGCCGAGCTGTGAAAGTCATCCGGTTCTTCATCTTGACATCCATCATGTGGTAATTTAAGATTGAAAACATGTCAGGGTGATGTATAGGGAAGATAGAGCGCGTAGCAGGTTGCGGCAGAAAGGTTAATCCAGTTAAATCAGTCAGACACTGAACGCGGCATGTGTGGGTCGGATCTGCAGTTTCAGCGAAAAGAGGAAAATGTCAGATGAAACGGCTGGAAATCAAAACGACGAGATGAAGAATGCTATTGTCTCTTATGTAGAAATCAGAAGAGCAAAAGTAGGATGAGTCAAAGTGTGGAACAAATGGAAACAGAATACCATTACATGTGCTGATGTAAAGTCCAAAGAGTAAACTTGAGCTGGGAGAATATTCTGATTAATATGTGAATAATAGATCAAAGATGACATGAAAGTTCACATGCTGCAGATAGCTGCTGGTCTTTTAGCTTGTGAACCATAGTTTATCATTTCTGACAGTGTTCAGGGATCTAATGTCACATAACAGGTCCCCAGTCAGACCACAAACCTTTATGTGTGGAGTCTGCATGTTTTTAGGTAAGATGATGGAGAAACTTCAAGCTTTTCTGGAACCAAACTCAAGTTGTGTTTGTGTTTACTCTCAATAAAACAGTTTTTGGTACATTCAATAAAACAAGCATAGAAAATGTGTTTTTCTTATGTTTGGGTAAGTATGAAATTATTGGTTGGTAATAGCATTCCCCTTGTTCATGACCTTTATGGTTTTTCACTCTAACTTCTATAACTTTCTGATAAAAAAGTCTTCATGAGCAAACTAATTGATTTTCATCTTAATGTGTCTCACCTGTGTCTTCAGGGTCATGTATATTTTGTTTTTTGTGCAAATTGCTGCTTTTCTTTCTACCAGGAAACTACACTATACTGAATAGAGTATAAAAAAAGTCGTTCCATATTAAAAAAAATACATTTCTGCTGCAAAGATTGAAAGACTAAAAGACATTTCAGAGATGTTTCTGCTTTTCATAAGCTCAAAGTTTAACCCAGAGAGTGAGTATCACACTGAATAACAATCTTCATGTCTGCCAAAAAGGCAATATCTGAAAACTAAATATTTTATTGTCGGATATGTATTATACATTTATTTTGTCAGTGCTGGCATTTCCTGTATATATTTTCTGCAGTAATAGATTTTTATTCCACTGGAGACGACTTGAAAACACAGAACTGACATATCATTAAAGTGAAAACTTATTTTACACTTTCGGCTTTCATTCTGAACCATATTTGCACCTTATACACTTTGCACCTTTGCACCTTATACACTCTCTGTGCTCCTCTACGCCCCCTGTATGAGCCGCAGTAGCGTTTCTGTCCACTCGCCTTTGTGTTTTGGCACAATGGTGTTGTCTGAGCACACAAAGCCCAGTGTCGCCCCGGCCCCCAGGGGCCTGGTGGGTGTTCAGCAGAGTGGCGCAGAGGAAGCGTGCTGGGCCCATAACCCAGAGGTCGATGGATCGAAACCATCCTCTGCTAACGATTCCTCTTTGTGGTGGGGTTGTACATTTAAGACGAGAGCAAGTTCCCTGGTGAAGTTGACCTTACATTGGCAACACATGTCGCTGATCGATAGCACCATAGATATATACACAAAGCAAGATGCCTCAAGTCAAGAACGTCCACCCAGGTCAGCCATCTAACCACGGTAAACTTTCTGGCAGAATCTGTGGAGCCTGGTGTAAACAGAGGTAAGGTCAGTGATAAAAGTTAATGGGTGTGCGAGCTGCCTGGGGCAAGATGGCCGCCATGTGTAAGCAAGCAACGTGTGCGAGGCATCTAGCTTTCTATATGTATCTATGGATAGCACTGTAAAAGACTCACCGGTTTGGATTGGTCTTGGATGTCAGTACTGAGCTGAACTTGAAGTTTGGAAACTTTTACCATTGTCACTGTTTTGTCTGCAGGAATGTCTACATTTGTATTATTAAACTAGCACATTTAAGGTCAATACGTACTCCATAAAAAATGTATTCATTCTTCCAGGGCATCAAGAACAAAATGGCGGCCCAAAACTATTGTGTGACTGGTCCGAAATTTGATTTCCCAGGAGTCCTTCACCACAGTTTCTTGTTAAGTATAAAACGTCCTGGCCAGGAAAGAAAAAACTTTGTTTTTTTTGTCATAGCCCTGGGAGCATGGAACAGCGAGAACAGTGCGTTTTGTCCTTTATTGATATTTTACAGTCGCTCTGTTTCCCGGGAGTGTAGATGGAGACAGTGGAGGCGGTGCAGCTGCACAGGAGGAGGTCGTGTTGTTGAAAACCGTAACAAATGGGCTCCTCGCGACTGAGTTAAACCGCCACCTCCGTCAATGTCAAATGTCAGAGTCTCCGTTTGATGACTGTGATGATGAATAACAACACTGCGGAGGTTAAGTCAGTTACAGTCAGCTCAGACCGAGGAGACCCTGTGGATCAGGGGCCGGCTGTCCTTGACTCAACCCTCCTGTCTGTTTGATAGAGATATGGCGTGTGCGCCTCATCCCCAGCACGCACCAACGCCTGTCACATCCGCCTTGTGCGCAGGCTTGCTCAGGCTCGCCTTGATATGAACGAAAGCTCCGTCTCATCTAATCGTAGCCTTTGTTAGCACATCAGAGCAGAACCACAACGTTGAATATGTTATAGTGTCTTTGTTTAATCCGAATGACATGTTAATAAAATATGATAGGGAATGAAACATTAAAGTTACATGAAATCAGAACGCTAAGAAGAGAGGAACGGGCGCACAGCCAGTGGAGGGACGATGAAACGAATCTCTGGGCGCAGTGGAGGATCTGTGTGCTGGAGAGGGAGTAATCCTCATCGCCTATGCAGCCGTGTGGGCCCCGTTATCCCCTCGGTTCTGCACTAATTGCTCTGAATCAATAAAAGTGTAAAAAGTCGAGGGAAAAGTCCCCCCCCCCCCGCCCAGTCACAGTCAGGGCACGGCGACCTTGGAAGTCCCCTAACGAACGGGAAGACGCGTTTTTATCTCGTGTTTTACGCTTTCGAGAGCAACGCATTAGGAAGCAGCGACTTGAGAGAGAGGTCTTGGCGAGACAGGCGGGCGGCAGATAGGAGATAAAGGGAGAGGACACGTTTTGGCCGATCTCTTCTGAAGCCGCACGCTTGTGCCTTCAAGGTGTCACTTGATAATTGAAACCCTTCCTGTGTGGCTTCCTCAGGCTGAGGAGGACTGGAGGACCACCCGGAGGAACACCCGCAGAGTCCAAAGACCCCCCGTCCCCACCGCCTGATAACTCTCCATGGAGACAGACTCCTGATGGAAAATAACTTATTATGCATCTCAATAGCAGAATGATAACATAGTGCAGAGAACTGTCACATTATCATTATGAGCAGTGAGTGGGTAGAAGAGGAACCTCCAGGTCTTCATGACTGAATCTATTCATGCACAGCAACGAATTATCATCATTTTGCTTTATAATTTTGCTGCAAACTGTCATAATCATCATTTACAATGTGGTGAAACTGTAAAATAAGGTAAAAACCGTGTGGTTCAGTTTTAAAACTGAACTTTTTCCCAAGTTTTTTGCACCAAGTTAAGTAACTTCTCTCTAAGAGCAACTTTATCTATTCTTACTTAATTTGAATAACTTCTTTATTCACATTCAAACCCAGATTGAAATTAAAGGCGTTCATGACAAAGGCTCCAAAGGCAAAAAGGAGGAACATCACAAATTTCTTTCATCAAATTTCTTTTTTCTTTATATCAAACATTGCATGATTTTGCCTCTTTTGTTCTCAATAACAGAAATTTTCTTGTCTGTAAAAGTTAACAACCTCTTGTTCTCCTCAGTTGATTGAATCCAGTTTGGTTGAAAATGGAGCATTTTTATAAGCACCTGGCCATCACAGATTCTGGAGAATATATGGATTTTCTTGGAAGGAGACATCACTGTCGAGTTTTTCAACCTTTTTTTTTGCAGTGCTTTGAGCACCACAAGCCAGTTTCTTTATCTCCAAGAGAAAGCTGAGACTTCACTGCAGGATTTGGCAGCTTGCACCAAAACAATGGAAATGGGTAAACAGCTCTTAAAAGTCAAAGAAGGCAAATGCATTTTAAACGTAGGGTGGCATTGGAAATGCTTAATCTCTGTTGCTTTTCACACAGTTGAAAGCACCTTCCAGATGTTGAGGTTGGTCTGTTCTGCCTTTCATATGTTGCAAGGCAAAAATTCAACAGAGATGCACTATAAGGGCCAGTGCACTATTCTCCCCAGTGTTTTTCCTTCCACTGCCCAAAAACATTTATTTAGGCAGATTGGAAACTGTAAATGCCCATTTAGTAACACTGTTAAAAGGTAAAAAGCAGGGGAGATAATGGAAGGATGGTTGAATCCATCCATACTTTCAACCAGAAAATCTCAAGATCATAAAGAAGTCGAGGCTCATCAGTCGATCCATACAACGCGTGCTTGGTTTTGTTTGACTCTTTCTCAGCACGTATCGCACATTCTACGTCTTTCGGCTCCTGAAGAAGCGATCGTATAACCTTATCTGCGCCACCAAGGTTGGTCATACGCAGCCCATGAATGATTCACTTCTTAACTGTACCCGTCGTAAATGTTCATCATACTTTTTCCCGGCGTCTCCGGGCCGAGAAGAGAGGAGAATAAAACGAATTTTCCTTGATCCATTCAAGCCTCATTCCAAGGCCAAATTGGCTATTGATCTCAGTCTCTTTGTCTATTAAGGGAGAGTCTTGCATGCCAAAATCGGTCACAGCCGTGACGGCTGCCCATATCTCAATGCTGATTGATTCTGTGCGAGCTGTGGCCAGCCGGGCCAAACCAAGGTTGATGGGAGAGGGGATGAGGATGATTGTCTGGGGTTGCTGTCAGACCCGGCGGTCGATGCACATGATCAGTGGAGCAGGAATCCACGCGGGCCGAAGCCCTCGCCTCATCTCCCCGGCCCGACTTTGCCCACATCGTCTGTGTTTCTGCCAGCGCTTGAAAGGGAAACGGATTGAGGGGAAGGTTGCTTCCATTCATCCGTTTTGGAGGGACTTGATGCAATCAATACTGGCAGAGTGGAAAGACGGAGCAGCAGTGGCGGAGGCAGTGCAAAGACTTAACGGCGGTATTGTATAAGGAAGCAGAAGAAAGGAAAATCCCCCCACTGTGACCCAGTGAGAGAACAACAGTGGCTGTGATTGTGCCTCTCTCACAGAGAGTTTTCAGCTGCGCCTCGTGGCTTTCGCTGGTTTCAATGAGGGTTGATTGATTTTCAAAAATCCCTCTGAATCTTAACTTACTTTTTTCCCCCACTCTGAATCCAACCATAGGACAAGTCGGGACATTTGATTGCGAGAATGGATTTTTACCCCTCCCCCTCCAAATAAAGTTTAGGGGTTCTGCCAAAGATGTAGCAGAGCCCCCTCACCAGTTACACTCAGATAACAGCGAACCCAGACTGACTGTAATGGGAGGAAAGACGATCGTACCCACTGCTGTTTCGCTAATTTCCCAGATACAGAAGCGTCGCTTCCTCGGATAAGTTTGTGTGTTTATTTGATTTGCCTAATGACATCGGATAATAAAATCAAACTTTCAATTTCATCTCGCCATTAAAATTTGATGTGTTTTTATCTGGCGGGTTATTGCGACATTAGTCAGATTAAATGGAGTACGAAGGAGAGGAGGGGCCGCGCGGTGCTTTAAACACTGCACATGCTAGGTGGTGTATAATTCCACATTTTCCTTTTATTTCTCTCAGTTTTTACAGTTCTACATGATCACGGTTCACGAGAAAAATATTCCACGGGACAAAACGACTAAATGCGATAAGAGCCGAGACCAATACTGCCAGTTTGCAGACTGTCAAATCAAAGTAATGAGATGAAAGGAGCAAAAAAAAAAACGCTTTGCAGTTGTCGTCGAGTCATAGCGATAATTAACTGATTGCATTCTGTCATATCGCCCAAAAGTATTGACGAGAGCAGGTCTAAGGCCTGCCGCTCTGACAAACTTGGCTCGGTTGTTGGCCGGTCTTCGCCAGATTCTGTGGAGCCAGTGTGAATGAAAATGCATATTTATCGAGACAAAGGTTTAAGGTTTCACCTCTCCAAAACACATATACACCTGAGAGCATCTGGGAAGTGCTCTCAACACAAAAGTATGCAGGTATTTTGTTTAGAAGAAAAAAAAAACCCTCCCACTTTCTAATTTTAATAACATTCCCCCACTTTGTAAATTCCTTCAAGTGTGATATTTCGTCATTAAACCTTGAACCAACAAACGTACGCTCTCTCTGTGGAAGCGGCGGCCCTCAAAATTTTTCTCTTGCTTCCAGAGGAAAGTTGTGTCACCCGGTGACGCCGTGGTCGTCGAAGCAAATTGGCGGTTTCCGAAATGTCAAACGAAACAATGCAACCTTTGGAAAGGTTAGGCGTAACAACGGGAGCCCTACTGTACAGACCCAGCCTGCAGACAACCACTGCCTGGGCCCAAAGTGGAGGAATGACAACAGAGACATCAGACCGGCAGTCGGTTTATAAGTCGTGTCAGACGAGTCTTCATAATAGCCACAATATTAATGTCTGCTCCGGAGTATCAATAAATCATGAGTTACAGCCAGGCTGGCTGCTGAATTTAAATCCTATCTCATAAAACCCTAATTTGATTTTCCTAAACAGCTGCTCGTAGTAACGTGGACGGAGGAAGGATCCGGTAGAAGGTGTTCGGCTCGGCCAGAGCCCTGAACGCCGGGCAGACTTAATGACTTCTCTTCTTTTTTATTTTTTAATTAAGGGATGCAGCGTGATCGATCGGAGGCTGTCTGCGTGTGAAGTGGCTGTTGTTTTAAATGAGGGGGGGGGGGTTAAAACAGGAGCCCTCGCTGCAGGTCAAACGCTCACATTATCCCATCCAATTTCACAGCAAACACCTGCATTTGCTCCGCCGGGCCGTGCAGGGATAATGAAGTTTGCTTGCAACTTCTGATGTCACGTTTGCAAAACATTTTGTGGAAAAGAGAAAAAAAAAGAGGGAGAAAAAATCATTATTTGTCGAACCCAAGCTGATTTTCCATTACACCTGCACTAACCTGTACACAGTGTGTGTGCTGCCCACCAGTGATAGATTTTTAAGGTGGAATTAACTGTAGCTTGGACGGGACCTTTCAAACATGCAGCTGAAGTTAAATTATTTACCTGATGCACCTGAAGGTCTGTTACCCATAACCATGTGGGGCATCATCGGACTCGGACTCGGACTCGGAGGTGATTGCATTACACACCGGTCTGTCGCTGATGAGCAGCTGATCAGGGCGGCCAACCAGTTGAAGTGAAGCTGCTCAGCAGCGTGAAGACACCTTTCCGGGGAGAGAAGCCTTCAGGGCTGTTCTTTGCTGCTACGTCGGTGAGGAAATTCTTCCCAGTTGTGATGAAACCTCTGTGTTTTTCCAACAAACATCTGGACTTTGCTCGCCTGTGGCTATCGCACCCCCTCACAGAATGGCAAACTGTTTCAATCCACCTGGAGCCTGGAAAGGCGGATTCTCTACCTTGTGTTACTGCAAAGAGTTAATATAATATCAAGCATTTTGGTTTAAAAAAACCCCAAAACATATTCAGTATGAAAATTTGTCCGGCACAAGAATTTGTCAATTAAATACTGTTGATCTTTGCATGTAAAAGAAGCAGTTATGCCTTCTTTTTTTCTTTTCTTTCCAAGGTTGCATGAAAAATTATTTTCCTCCATCACAAAGGAACAAAGTTACCTGCACATCCTCCCTCGATGCAGCTGGATGTAAATTAGTCAGAGCTCTCAAAATGCTCGACCTGGCTGAGTGAGGAAAGCCATGTTTCAGACTGTTATAATGTGGCTTTTATTGCAGTGCGGTAATGCAATACTCTCACTCTAATATCCTGCATCGAATGTGCCATTAAATAAGTCGGAGTAGCGCTGTTGCTCTTTTTCTGGAGCATTTTGATGATGTTTAACTTTGTCACTGTCATGAATTTTCCTATTCATATCATATTTGGGATTCCACAACAGTTTTGGTGTCTTTCAAATAAGTCAACGTGATGAAAACGCCTCCGAAATGTCTTTTTCACGGAGAACATTACAGCCCATTCAACTTTATTCCAAATCCAATCTCGAGGCTCCACATATCAATATGCTTTGTGAAAAGAGGCCGCGGCGCAGATCACGTCGCATACAAATGTGTGCGTGCACGTCATTAATAGCATTGCAAAGATGTGCCAAATTGAAAATGGTGCACAGATGGCTTTTCGCACAGTTCATTACTTAGATTGCCTTCTCAGAAACACAAATGTGGAAATACAGTGTGTGTGTGTGTGTGTGTGTGTGGGATACTGTACAGAGAGTGGCTGCAGTGTGTCCTCAGACCACAGGTGAGCTCGGAGGCGGCTTCGTTGCTTTGTTGCCTGTTGCTGCTGCTGCTCGGTGGAGAATCCACACAGCTAAATGATGAATCATCCGTTCTGCAGAGTCGATTGATTCTGCGTTCGATGTCCTGTTGATCCCAACATTTGCATCGGAGGTTCGGTCGATACCGATGCGTCACGAGGGGACTTCATGTAGGGTTTAAATGAAAAATGCATTATTGATTCTGGTGCGGATACGTGGAAGACGACCAGAAGAGATGAGGGATTATTGATTCAGTATCACTATTTCAGGCCTAAAACAGGGCTTTATTATAACAATATTGTCCTGAAGGTTGTGTATTATCGCTAGATATCGCTTCTGCATGAAGACTAATGTACGCTTAAGTTCAAGGTGAGAGACGTATTTTACCTGAAGCTTCTCTGACTGACTGAGTAGTTTGCTGTAAATTACAGCTTTCATTTTTTTGATAGTGAGTTATAAAAACGATGTGAATCCTTGTAAGGTTTCGATGTTGTTGTTACTCCACCATAGCGCGGGGTGTGGTGATCTAAAATCAATAAGGCTTTAGTAATTTATGTAACAAAGCTAGATGTTTAACATAGAATCAATATGTTATGTAAAAACAGCATTTATGGCATAAATGGCTTTTCTATGTGGTGTTTACATGTTCCCATGTCTGCCTCGGTTTTCTCCCATAGTCTAAAACTCCTGTTAAGAGTGTTTGAAGACATTAAATTGCCCGTAGGTGGGAATGTGAGTGCACTGGAGATAGTCTCCAGCAGACCCCCTATGACACTTTTAAGGTACAAAGTGGATAAGATGGTACGTAGATAAATGGATATCCCTGCAGAGCTGCAGATATTTACTTGCATGTTTGATGTTTAGTGTTATCCTTTACAGTGAAGTTGTTCTGTGGGACGCCATCGTGGTGAATGAGACTTCAAATGAATGTTCTGAAGTCAGTCCCACAGCTTTTACTCTTTACACACTTTAATATACATCAAAAATGATCCCACAAGCCTTCTTTCCCCCTCCATTATGTAAAATTACAACCCGTAGGAGGTGCAGCTCTGCAGCTTTCACCTTAAACTAGAGCTGAATCCATCTCTGCCTTCCCCCCTTTTCATCCGAATCATTTTTTTATATAAACTTATATGTTAAATCGCTGCAGCGACAACCACAGAGCGACATGCTATATCTCGGCGCGCGTGAGAACTTTATTCCTATTCATCACTCATATTTGTCGGGATCCTCTTACTGCTCCTTCACCTCCGGTTTGGAGCGGATTGAATGGAGACCTTTAGATTCTCTGATGCATATTGAAGTACTGTCCTTCAGCTGAAGCGGAGGCCTTTGTTGCCTCTCCTAGTTTCAATACAGCGCTTATAAAAGGTGCCAGCAGTGTCAGTTAAGAGGCATTTATCTAGCTTTGAGCTCCAGAATTCCTGCTTTAAATCAGCGTTTTGCTAATTTCACACTGCTGTGGTGATCAATAACGTATTTAGACAATTTATGAAATGGCTACAGATATTTAGAAACAGGAGGTTGGGATCATGCGGTAAATAAGGGGTAGAGCATGCTAATCGCTAATTGCTTTGTGCTGTTTTCAGTTACAGTCGACATTTTAGTGACTCATTACTCATCTTGGAAGCCAGATAACAAAAAGAAAAGAAACAAAAACATAATAATTCTATTCTATAATATCAAGGCAAATCTAAAGTCAAAATGTACAGAGTACAGATGAAATTGCTGTCTTCTCCCTGTCACGTGACAGGAAATAAACAAAATAAACAATAAGCAATAAACAAGCTATAAACGAGACATAGACAACAGGCAATATACAAGATATAAAATAATTAGGTATAGAAATAGAAATAGAAACAGAAAAAAAATAGTGCAAGAAGAAGAATAGTGCAAGAATCTATATGCTACAGTTTGCCATGCTATGCTATGCTATGCTATGCTATGCTATGCTATGCTATGCTATACTCGCTATCTCTACAGCACCTCAGCCTTGTTTTTGACCCTGAAGGGTCCAAAAATAGTGCAAAATCGCAGATGATTGATTAAAGGCAGAGGGGCTGTAATTTTAGAAACACAGTAGCTGAAGTATTGATTGAGCTGCTGTGTCTTCACTGTTGTACCTTGTCTTCCTGAAGCTATTGATCTGAAACTTCCTCGTACCTCTTTCTTCTCTCTACTCACTCTCAGCTGAGCACCCCCCTTTTTATTGTCTCTGATGTCTACCTGTGCACTCCGTCCTCACTTTTCCTCCATTTTAGTCCCATTTCAGCCCACAGACAACGCTCCCGTACCGTGATGCTTTCACGGCGTCCCTGGGCTGCTAACCTCCCCGGGGTGAGGCGAGCGCCCGCTGCCATCATCGTCCTGTCTGTGGGTTGAAAACTTCTCCCTCTTATCTGCACGGTGTGTGAACAGACCCAAAACGCCCCGTCAGAGAGACAAGAGTTTTAGATCTCTTTCCGCATCCCGGGCAGAGCCTTTCCTCTCATTGCGCAAAGTGTTTGACTCCATCTCTCACACAAGCTAAACATCGGCCCCACTATTAGCCTGAGCCTTTAAAAAGGCGGAAATGTCTATTTTTATGTTTGTTTTGGCTGCAAAGCTGCCGAGCCGTCATTTCTCAGGTATCGCCTGTCAATCAAATGCTGTGTGCAATATTGTGCAATCTCTCTTCTGTTGATGAAAGCCGAGTTTCCGCAGACAGCTATAACTGCTCATACTTTCTCCTCTATTTACTCTGCACAAACAATGTGTCTGCTCCTCTCCACATGAAAAAAAGAAATGTTCTCCAAGCAGCAAAAGATTTTTCCGGGCAATGTTTCAATCAAGGGCAAGACATTGGTCTGAGTTTTATTCGCAGAAATAGATTATTTATTTTCGTTTTCTTTTCCATTTTTCTGCCTATTTTGTCCAGAAACTGGAGTAATCATCTCTTATTGTGTCTATGAAAACCTTGGAGATTTGTCTAACTAAAGGGAGATAAAGGGAGACGAGTGCCTTAAGATAATGTCTGTTATGAGCTGGCACTTTAAATAAATAGAAGTTGAAGCTGAAGTTGAAGGGATTCTTTGGTATTTTTTTCCTACACTTGTGTTTTTGTGTCTAAGTGACGCATGAAGAAAACACATTTGGAAAGCGGTCCAGTGTTGAGCGAGAGTGCCGCAGCCTGCTGGTGTGAGACAGGATGAGAAGGCTCTGGGGTAAACACACACTGTCAATGAACTCATCAACTTAAAGGGCTTGTTTTTGCCCCTGACAGGCTCAGATGATTATACTGTGTACTGGGTTACGATTAGAAGTGTCTGAGAACATTATGGAGGAGATCCCCGCGGTATTAGATCCTTTTTTCTTTTGTTGAAAGCTCAGTTATACTTCAAAGACAATATGAACACAATAGAAGTAATTACAACTATATTCTTGTCTTTTCTGCTCTTCCAGCACTTCAATTCAAAACATTTGTTGATATTGGAAGGGTTGATGGCCAAAATGTAAACTCCCACCCTCAGAAACAAAACAAACCACCCGCTATACTCTGATGAGCCTCTGAAACACTAACACATGTTCACAATCACTCTCAGAAACAGCAACATGGGAACTTCACCAGATAGAACATTAACAACAGAGGGAATCTGAAGCTCGAACAGCAAGTTAATTATCGTGTGTGCAGAAATGATCGTCTTCTAAGTACAAGATAATCATCTCATGTGCGTAAGTGCATACGGCATGAAAAGTCTGCAGAGGCATATAAAAATGCATAGTACACTACATTTCATTAAGTCATTTAGCAGATGATTTTATCAAAAGCAGTTTGGAGGGACAAGTGATTATATGGGGTATGCAAGATGAAAAATATCACCTGATGGATTCTGATTATTGCTGCCAGTCTTTCAGGTGCCATTTCCATCCCTCCATCCATCATTTTACCTTAATATACATGTTTTTGGACTGAGGGAGGAGAACCTGGACAAAACCCACACAAACACAGGGAAAATATGCAAAATCCAGACAGAAAGTCCTTCTGTCAGTGTGGCCTGGCAGATGAACCCAGGCCTTTCTTCGCTGTGAGGCACCAAGCTGTCATTTCAATAACCAAAATTTAAACATGAATGAGGATGTGATGATGTTTGGGTACTTGCTGTGCATCTCCGGCCGGGAACAGACGGTCGATATTCAGCAGACCAAGGTAAAATTGGTTTTTCATTCTCGGCCTCCTCCAAAATGTTCAGCCTTGGTGTGAGCACCACTTCTCCTCCGGGCTACAGTCCTGCAAAGGCTCCATGTTGTGCTCCTGCCCGGCTCCTCGCTCAACCTTCCCTGCGGCTACCTCGCCACTGCTCCACACCTGCACCTCCAGGAGGTGAGGAGGCCTCCTCCTCTCCTCTTCCTGCACTGAGTCATCGGCAGGCCGTTCACGTCCATCTCTCTCAGTCCCTCTCTCTCTTTCTCTCTCTGTTCCTCCTGAGTCACAGAGCTCGCCCCTCTGTTGCCCTTCCCCTGGAAATGCTCCTGCCTTGTTATGGAAAATGTATGGAACACATTTTCCTCTGTCCTTGTCCTCTGCTCGACTTCTCCATCATCTCTAATGCTTCTGTATTTTGGCACCGACCACTTAAAATGCAAATGTAAAGAGGTCGGTTTTCAATTACCAGTTTGAGGCCGAGTTAGAGGTGATTTCTAGTCAGACATCTGATCCTGTGAAATGAGAATGCAGAAGAATGAAAAGTAAAACTTTTGCAAGTAAATATCAGTGCAAACACAAACTGCAGACCTGGAACCGAGCCAACGTTTTTGTATTGTTAGAACAAATTGCTGGTGAGCGATAACAAGCATATTTTTCCTCTTTTCATAAATCCGAGGAAGTTTTGCTGAGCATGCACACTCTTATTCAGCACATTCACATGCTTATTTGCATTTGCATGCTCTCAATAGCGCTGCGGTTGTCCACTGCCTACACCACTGAAAAGATCCAAGGGAGTGGAAAACAAAAAAATAAAGTTCAAGGTAACTTCCATAAGAGCTGCAAAAGGGCAAAAGCATTACAAGTAAAGAGTCTCGCCTTTAAAGGTTTTCAGGGGGAATCTTGGAGGAGTTCACCGCAGTGCACATCAGCGCTCGATAGAAACTGTCTCCAACTCATCAAACCCGGACCAGACAGCAAACAGCAGCTTATGTGTGGTGGCTGGAAAAGATGATGAAATTTGAAATAAGACTACCAGGAACGAAACTCAGACAGAGTTCACAGCACAACTTCACATCGAGATTCAAATGATGAAACAGCTTTCTGCGGCGCATCGCACAAGGTTGCGAGACAGAAACAAGGCAGCCAGTGTCATATCTATCTATCTATCTATCTATCTATCTATCTATCTATCTATCTATCTATCTATCTATCTATCTATCTATCTATCTATCTATCTATCTATCTATCTATCTGGGAGCCAAACAGCATCCAAACTTGTTAGCATAAACTCTGATTGGTTACTGTATGTCGTTACTGTCTTCCATCACTAAAATCCAAATCTGCATAATTAATAAATCAAATATCTGACATTTTCTTCGCCCGGCTCTCGTGTCCCAAATATTGCATGCTCTTTGCTTTTTTTTTTTTTTCGCTCGTATCGGGAGGATGCTCGACGGCCTTCTGAGGAGCGAAATCAATGCATAATTTTGTAAACAGCGCATTAGCATTTCACTCGTCCTGCTTTGAACACGCTTTCCACCACGTCCTCAGCGTGTGTGCTGCGATGGAGGCATGTGATTAGGTATGTATGTATCAGACGAGATGGGGCGAACCTTTGCTCGTCCCACTGGGGGGCGATCTGCATTACTGCAGGCGCACAACAACAGAGTGCTATGCAAACAGTACGTCTACGTGCTGCATGCATCCTTCACATATAATCCTAATCCAAGATAAACAGCATCAATTGTTTGTGTGGCAGCTGCTGAGCCACCACGGTTTCACCCCAGCGACAAAGGAATAATGAATAATAAAAACACAGCGGCCTTCTGAGGACAGGCTGCTTTCTATAATGTTGTAAACAGAGCGTATTTGCATCTCGGCTCGTCCTGCTCTTCTACCACGTTCTCCTTGCACGCGCTTTGACGTGTGTGCGTGCGTGTGTGTTCATACGCGTGTGAAAAACAAAGACCCGGTGGGAGAGACGCAGGCAGAGATAAGTGCGTTGCGTTTTTGGAAAGCCTTGTTTTTAGACTCCGACATCTGAGGAAGGAGGAGGGGATGAACAGATGTACTTTGTTCATGCGTCTGACAGGTGTAGCAGAAAGCTCTCTCCCTCCTCTCCACTCGGCTGACAAGCGAGCGGGCGCTCTCTCCTCCACGTCTCCTCTGAGCCTCTGCTCCTCTCTCCTCCCTCTCTCCTCCTCTCTCCTCCTCTCTCCTCCTCTCTCCTCCTCGGCCTCACGCCTCCAGCCCACAGCAGCTGCAGGTGGGACCTCACCGCCGGCGACTCAAGCAACGTGCCCAGGATCCTGTTTGGGGAGAAAAAAAAAAAGAAAAAGAAAAAAAAAAAAGGTGGAAAAGAAGAAACGGTGTGCTGTGTTCTCTGGAGTGTAAAGCCTATTTCGTTCCCTACGAGCCAAACAGCTTGCAGTGGGTTGACGCTCTGGTGGTTTGCTGCAGATGGAAAATGAATGGAGCCGCAGAGGTCTGGACTTGTTTGTTTTGGCATTTGGTTGCGATCCAGATACAGTTTGTGGCGTGGAGCGAGAGGGCACACAGCCCCGCGGGACGGTCACACTTGGACCTGGGAGCTCTGAAGTGTCGGACCGAAGCCGCGGCCCGTGTTTACTCCACGTTACAGATTTCAAAACACGTGTTGAGACGGGGGGGAGAAAAAACAAAACAACAATGCTTCAAAATGAACATAAATTGGATCCATTACAGACACACATCTGGAAATCATTAAAAGGCTTTTAATAAATGGCAACATGCAACCCTAGATATTACCCTAATCCGAGGAAAACAACAGCGTCTGCTGTTTGCGAGACAGTAACTGAGCCACGGAAATTTCACCCCAGTGACTGAGAAATAAATGAATAAAATTACACACATCTATTTCTTATCTGAAAAACATCCAAAACTTGTTAAATCCCAGAGAATGATGTGGTCCTGCATTATTGGTATATCTTTCCCTGCTGTGGGACTAATAAAGGTTTATCACATTAGACTCATTTAAACAAGAGAAAGGAGCATATATATATAATGTATATATTATAAACGCAGGTTCCAGCCCATAAACAGAGAGATTTTTCCAGTTTCCAGTTCTGAAAAATGCCAAGAACTCATCGCACTTGTTTAAGAGCAGGTTGACATTTCCCATAAACACCAATGGCAGGAAAGGCTACGTGAAATACATGCAGGAAATCCATGAAGGTTAGAGAGTCTAACTTGCCCCTTGGTGAGAGGATGAGAGTGAATTGTGTCTGTCTGTGAACTCTGTGATGGACTGATTACCTGTCTATGCCCTATGTTTGCTGTGGATCTGCAACAACTAATCCTTTTATCTATTATAAATCGACTTATAACATAACTGACAACTATTTCGAAAATTGTCAGGTCAGTTTGAGCATTTGAAAACAGATCTCAGAACGACTTTAAGACTTTACGTCAAATTTCTGGTTTCTTCTTCTTGAAATGGGCAATAACCATTTTTATCATTTATTGACCAATCACCTAATTGGCTCATCGAGCAACTATGACAATAATCATTCGTTCAGCACATTCCTTGTGTGAGACCAGTGAGGCACAAAGACAATGAATTGACATTTTCTGAGATTTTTGCAAACATCTCAACTCTCCAATCCAGTGGTTGTTCACCATCAGGCAGATTAAACCAAGAACCTTTAGGTCCAAGCGTAGTAGAGTGTAAGAGAACTGTCCAAGGTGCTGGATCTGATCCTCCAGACCTTCTCCTCTGCTTTCAGTGCAGTTTTAACGAGGAGCATTCAACTGTTTCTTTGCTGTAGGTCAGCCCCAGCCACTTCTCATAGTCTGGCTCTGTTTGTTTTTCCTCTCCTGACCTCGTACTCCCCAACACTTTGGGCTTCAAGTGTTTACAAGTTGGTTGCTTTCTGTCCATTGTTATTGTTGTGTTCGCTCAGAGTTACACCCGAAGCGTTTCAGTAACCTTTCCTTGACGTCCTGGTCCCCGTCATGGAAAAGGTTGTACGGGTGAACTTACTCCCCGTGTTCCTCCAAGACAAAGGCCGTAAGAAAGCCCAGCGTGATGCCTTCAAACGCCTCGTCCGACCAAAGAGTCAGAAACTCAAAGAAGTTCATTTTAAAGGAAAGACAGACGCTGCAATGATCTGACATTTTGACATGACGTCTTCAAAGGAAGTCTCTGTAAGTTGAAGGACAATATCTCTTATGATTTCTTTAGATTGTCCAAACCGACCCAGCCCTTTGACAGAGTTGCTGTCAAGGCTTTTAGGATGACCTTTCTTTCACATAAATATAGTTTTTATGTCTTTGGGTGGATATGAAAAGCATTTTAACTACATTTCAATTCTTTAAAGACAGGATACCTCGACCTCTGTGCACTTCGGAGCTCAATATCTTTAGAATGAAATCTCCAAATGTGAGTGTGTGTTTGCATGTGGTAAATCAGAGGCTGTTTGTTTTTTTTTACCCTGCAATGGCAAATACCTAGAAGCAGAGATGGAGCTGGACGGTCTTAGAAATTCTGTTTCTTCCCTAACCTTGATGCAAAGACGTCATCTGTTTCATACATTTCTGAGGGAGGGCGATGCGGGATGCCACTGGCTCTCTGTGATGAAGAGGCTGAAGACAGGAAACAAAATCCCCTCTCTGAGCAGGTGCTGAGAGAATTTCGATCACTTTAATTGCTGAGATACCTGCGTCAACTCGGCAAAACGCCCTCTCAATCAGGGCTCAGTGACTGCGCTAAGAACAAGAAAATTAGAAGTTGGATCACAACTAACAGCACACAACGGCCCCAGTCCTCGTAAAACTGGAATTAAAGTCAAAGTCGATGGTTCCCCGAGAGGCCACAGGGCTCAGAGCAGGTACGATGGATGGAGGAAACTTTCCAACAAGGCACGTTGATCTGTGCTACGATTGAGCGGGGACTTTGTCGGGCAGACAAACAAATGTATTTCCACAGCAAACATCAGCTTGAAAAACCTCAACACGGATGTAAACAAGGACGCAGAGCTCTCCAACCATCCAAGACGGCGAGGGGATGAAGATCTCGACTGAGATCTGGGAAAATGTCTCATATCATTTCCTTTCATCCTCGTTTCACGCCTGTATCTTAAATCAAACCTGGCGTGTTACACGAGCATCCTCTCATCCTGTTTTCCTCTCCGATTCGGTGGTTTCACACTGACATGGGCTGGATCTGCAGGGGGCGAGAGTGTCTCCGGACTGAGACGTCACCTGACCCGATCTCTGCTCTAAAAGCTCATCATCATTTGAGTCTTGGCTGTCTGACGTGTTGGCAAAGTGCCCTGGGAGACATTAAACGGAGATTTACACGAGCGGGCTCCATTTCTGGACAGAGAGCGGTTGTCCGTCGATGCTGAAATGCGTCTCAGGACTGAGAAATTGACAAGCAAAGGCACATTATCGTACGTTCTTTCCAGGCGGATTTATCCAATCGGGATGCCTTTTCCCATGCAGTCAAACATTGGAGTTGTTTAAGAGCAATGTCAAGAGAACTTTTCACTTCTTATCACAACTAATAATTTCCTCTGAATGGCATTTTGACGTTTTGAATACCATATTTGTGCATGTTAGTTCAATGCCTGTGGTTTTTTTAATACATTTTTTCGGCCTCATTCAAGGGTGAATCTCTTTGAATACGCCGCGCTCTCTTTTCACACACACGTCGACGTGTCAGAAAAGCGTTAATCACCCACAGGCGTTTTTTTTTCCCCAATCAGATATTAAAACTCATAATGTCTGCAATGTCCCTGAAGCGTTCTGCACTCGTTTTCTTTTCTTTTATATACATATATTCAAAGTGGTGGAGCTGGAGGCGGTTAAAGAGAGGAGTGCATCACAATCAAGGCCTCACTGATGTCTGGATTTGTCGACGACGACCCGAAAATAAAAAAAGAAAAGACAAAAAAAAGCAAATCTGCATAGGCAAACAATTGGCGGGCGCTCACTGCGTGGCACAGACAAACACGCGGTGATTCTTATTTCTGTCACAGGGAGGAGCGAGAGCAGGTGCTGTAACCTTTCGCTGCTAGTCCTGTCAGAGTGAAAAACCCAGCTGTGCAGCGGCAACGACATGCTGCAAATAGGCCTTCAGCTTCTTATTGGCATTCAGAGGGTCTAGCTCTCCTCCTCCTCCTCTCTCTCTCTCTCTCCCTCTCTCTCTCTCTCTCTCTCTGTGTGCTCCAAACACACAAACACAGCCTGATCCACTTCCTCGCTTGTCACCATGCATATTGATAAGCCCATCCAGAGCACCATCTTGTGGACGCTTGCAGCCCCGACGTTTGTCTGAAACGTCACTTTTGATTACATTTAATTAAGCGACTGAGTAATCGGGTTCGATCGAAAAAAAAATAAAGAAAGAAATTGTCTGGGTGTTGGTCCTCTCCCTCTCTATCTATCTATCTGTCTCTTTGAGGACACGGTTTCAATTATGAATCATAATTTATGAAAATCAATTCCTTGTCATAAGGCATAGCGTCATTAGAGGCATCTGTCTCTCTTTTGGCATTTGGCTTCATTTATGGTTTTAACTCGGATGAAAGGGAAAAGTTTTACAGCTACAGGCAAAATTTGTTGTTTTTTTCCCCCTACTTTTCTTTCTCTTTGCATAACAAATGACACACACACAGAGAAAAAAATCCCACACATTTGCAGCTACCTCCTACCAGCTGATGTAGATGAGTCTGCAGCTCTCTCTCTGTCTGTGTGTGTGTGTGTGTGTGTGTGTGTGTGTGTGTGTGTGTGTGTGTGTGTGTGTGTGTGTGCTGGCGTGGTGCGTCTCCCCGGGGTGCTCGGCCTGCCGCCTGTGTGCTGGTGCAGCCATCTGGATCACGGCGGGACGCACCTGACACCTTAACACCACATCTGCTGCACTCTCCACGCCAATCAGATCAACCTTTTTGTTTTTTCCGCTTCCTCTGGAATAAACGTTCCTGCCCCAGAGGCGTCGATCTGATGCATTTCAGCCCGATTCTGTCACATTTGTCGAGGTTTCCTGTGATTCCTGTCGTTCTGTGAAACTTTTTAGCGAGTTAAAAGGGGGAGTGTGTCGCCCTCTCGCTCTTCACACTGCTCCAGAGATGCACGTTTATACATGTAAAAGGGCTCCAATGGGTGTTTTTAATTAAATAATTGGTTTGAGCATGGAAAGCTGGACCTGGAGTGGTGAGACTGGCTGCCTAACTCAGGCTTGGAGCTGCTGTTTAGCATCTTTCAGCGCGTTGTTTTGGTTTTATTGCTCGCAGCTTTAATGTTCTGGATTCATCTCGTCGTTCTAATTAGTGTTGATTTCAGTAGAGCAGCCCCACCTGTCTGGCATCCAAAGCCAGGCAATTTAACTTGGCAATTAGCTGGCGAACACGGTGGAACATTTTGCGGCGAGAGGCGGATTTATTCCAAAATTCTGGAGACAGAAAACAAGTTTAGGAAGAGAGAGACAACATGATGCTGCTCTGTGTGGCAGGATGTGCACAGTGAATGCGAAAAAGCTCAAAAAGGTGAGATCTTGTTTTTGTGTGTGCTGCTCCTCAGGCACGGGGTCATGGTGGGCAGCAGTCGCCTCACAGCAAGTGTAGGACCTGGGTTATAGAGCGAACGCTCCTGCTTTGTTGGGTTCCTCCTCTTTTCTATGTGTGTTTTTGTGCCTCAGACACAGCCAGCACTCTCACCTACTGTACATCAACAGAAAGAGTCAAAGTTGAAGAATAGTTCCCGAGATGACGAGAGAGCAGGCAGCTTCAGTCTGAGGACCACAGATAGCTCAACTCGACTTTGCTGGATATTTGCCTCAGACTTTAGAGAAGTACTGCATTGTTGACCTGTAACATGTGATGATCCTCTCAAGTCTCCTCAGCTGAGCCTCCATCAACTCTAACTTTTAGTTATGACATCGGTCTCTTATCAGTTCACTGATTCACCAGGCGTTCCAACCTCGGATCAGTTATGCATATAACATGTCATTTATACTGGTGTTTTTATAGACTTGTCATTTAGATTGGTTCATGTTATTCTTTCCTAGTGTGTGTCATGCTGCTGACTGCTGCACTGTAATCTCTAAGTGTGAGGTAAAGTACATTTATCTTCCTCAATTTTTACATTATCTATCAATCTGGCGACATAAATCCTCTCTGTGAATCATACATATTTATAATAGTCCAGACCTTTATGTTAATGTGGGTTTCCGCCCTCAGTGTAAAAGCACACCTTTGTCACCTGGGATAGGCTGGGCCAGAGCTCTATACTGCCATACTGTACTTGTGCTGCCCCCTAGTGGCCGGACACACCTGCTACTGCAGGTCACAGCTGGCCAGATGATCTCCATTCAAGTCGTCTCCACCCTCGAAATTCTCATTCTTAGTATGTTTATGTCAACACACTTGAGCACCGGTTTGTTTACCACCCCCCCCCCCCCCCCCCCCCCCCCCACACACACACACACACACTCCCACTTTGCTCAGAACAACTACACCGAGTCAGAGGTCACCACACAGACAGGCAATCAGCCAGGCCCCGCCACCTCTGCAGCACCCAGCAGCACCCAGCAGCACCACCGCTAGCATACAGATGACGGAAAGGCTGAAGCATCTCCACCTCATCCTCAGGAGCACCAGTCACTTCACAGTGGGACCAGTGGGACCAGTATACAGCACGGGCATCACGTGACACCACCTCTCTGTGGTTCCCATGTGATTTTTCTTCTTTATGCGACTGGTGTTTAGTGGGTGTTCAGCACTGATGACAGCTCGCAGCTGAAAACTCTTCAGGTGCACCACAGAAATGATAGTGTGACAGCATGAAAAAAAAAAGGCTTAAAGCTTAAATATAGAGTCACATACATCACGAGACG
The DNA here is from genome assembly GCA_029224185.1 of Karalla daura. Classification (NCBI taxonomy): domain Eukaryota; kingdom Metazoa; phylum Chordata; class Actinopteri; order Chaetodontiformes; family Leiognathidae; genus Karalla; species Karalla daura. Next base: position 4,275,885 of record CM055208.1, on the reverse strand, counting down.
CCGCCTCCGAAATAAAAGAGAGAATTAGACTGTGATTGTCGACTTCCAGACGACATTTTTAATGGCTTCCATCTGAGACAGTGGCTGTGTGAAGCCGTGTGGAGCAAACACATCAATCAGCACAAAGAGGAGCTACGACACCTGTGTGACAGGAGCGCTCCTGGGCCGTGGCAGGAGAGGAGAAAGGAGGCGCGGCGTACACCTCAAGATTGTTGGTGGAAAACAAAACAACAAAGGGAGCACGGTTTTGTTCTGCACTTTCCTTGAAAATGTTTAAATGAAGCATCAGTGGCACATCCACACTCAGAGGATGAACAGGGATGAATACGGTGCCTTTGCATCTTTTCCCACGTTTCGAGTCATTAATGATGTGAACGGGTTTTGTTTTTGACAGAACTTTTCCAGGCAAGCTGAATGAATTCATCAGTAATAAGTACTGATGAATAATGAAAGTTAACACCTCAGTTCAGGGCAGAAGATTACTCATCGCTCAAAACATGGTCCTGGAAACCAGGCCAAAGTGACGGTGCACAGGTCTGTGGACTGCTCATAATCCCTCACGCTACAATGGCAGAAAACATGTGTCACACATCAGCTTTTACTGCAAAGCAACATCCTGACGTTTCTTCATGAAACGTCAGGATGTGGAAGGACTAAACTTTCATGTCAGAAAAGGAGAGACGTGGAGTTTATGACAGTCCCACTCCCATGGTCCATTAGAGCTGTGAGAAGAGCTCTGCAGCCGTGTCCATGTTGACAGATTCCTTCGGCGGCTCCTTCACAATCTGGAAAACATAGAAAACATACACACATCAAGATTTTAAAAGGTCTTTGGATAAAGAAGAGCTGTGGAGGTCTGAAGGCAGATCCTGACCTGTGTTTTTTTCTTCGGCTCAGGAGCGACAGACTTGGACACGCTCTTCACGTCCCTCTGGACCTCTGTGAAGATCTGATTGAGGTTTTCCACCTTTTCGTTTTTCACCGCATTGATCTGCGGAGCCAGAGAGAGGTGTCACAGAACGGCCAGAGACACCAGGCATGCCGGTGAAGGAGCGAGATCTTACGTGTTTCAGCGTTGTTGTGACGGGTTTCGCTTTGTTCTTGGGCTTCAAACTCTTATTCGCCACTTGAAAGACGCTCTTGTGCTTTTTCCCCTTCTGTTTATTCTTTGCCATGTTGCCTGCAGAGACCCACGGGTGAGGAGAAATTGATTTTTTTGTTGTGCCACAGCTTTGGTATCACACTGTGTCTTTCCCTTTTTTCCTCCTTTCTTGTTTCAAACTTGCGAGTGACAGTTCGACTCGGGGAGACCGCTCCGCCAGAAAACACAAATAAAAAGAAAGGTGTTTGGAGGTTGCTCCAGGTCCTCTCCACACGTCTCCTACACTCAGCTGATTAGCAACAGCTCTGTTTACACCCAACGCTCCCTCCTTCAGAAGCCGAGAGACAACTCTGTGTAGGGGTCAGAGGTCAGATGATGGAGAGGAGCGAAATCAGAGCATGTCCACACACACACACACACACACACACACACACACACACACACACAGGTAAATAACAATGACTCTGGCTGCACACAGCCCAGGAATCCAGATTCTCATTTCACTGAGATGAGCCCCATGCGTGTTGCTTGCTGTCACATAATACCTCTGGTATCATTTCGATCTAAAGTTTCAATCCTAAGTCTAAAGTTGTGTGTACAGCAGCTTCTCTCTGAGGTTGAGGTCTGGCCGTAAACAGCTCGAACAGAGAACTTTTCTAGCAGGATAACACGCAGCCTGAGACAGAAACCAGCAAAATCAAAATCAGTGTATTCAATACCAAATGGAAGAAAATTCTCAAGAAATTTTCCTCTCGTCTTTTCTCGTCTTTCCTCTGAGCAGCCTAGTTCTGCCTCATTTGTTTTGTTCCACTTAGTTGATGTTGCATTGTCTTAATGTGTTATTTAATATGTTACCAGAGGCAGTACAGACCCGTACAAGCCCACTCTGTTTGATCCTTCATTTTTTCATTCCTGCATCTAAACATAATGCATTTAGGTCTGAACATAACGAGTGACAATGCCAGACACTGTTAGGTGGAAACATTAGTTGAGGAAAACCTCAAACCAATGAAGACGCTTCAGTTGTACTGAGTCAAACCTCCACAGTACATTTACCATGCGAAGCAGGTAAAATGATGTACAGATTACAGATTTCTGCCTCAAGATCTTTCTGAATTATTTAGTCACTGAAAATACAAATGTCCAAATCTGTATATCTGCACAGCCCCTGCTGGAAGTTGTGTGGCAGGTGAAATGTGAACTACATTATAACGCCGTGTAAAACAGGACTATAATCTCATGGTTCAGTCCATCCACTAAACCGGATTAAAGCAGCTCCGTTACATTTCATAGCTTCCAGCAGATGTGGAGACAGTCAACAGTCAACCTGAATGCTCATTTAGCAACCAGTTTTGTTGATGTGTACAGTATAAGGGATAAACAATCTAACTATATCACAACAGAGACCAGAGTATAGCAATAACCATTACTATACTGTGAACTGATGCTAAGTAAAGCATTAAAGCGGGTATCAAACATGTTCCCCGCAGATCAGAGACATTTAAACACTTTGAATTAAGTCTACAGCCTCACCAGTCACGATAAATAACAAACATCGACAAACTGAGGTTGTTTCGCGACATAAAACGAGCTCTGTTGCTCAGTTATCGTCTTCACTTTCGAGTAAAGTCTTTAAAAAAAATTTAAAAGGTATTGGACATTTAGACAAGAAAGGACTTCATAAAACAGGGATATACTGACCGTGTTTATGCAGCGCTGCCCTGGTGTTGATGTCCACACACGTGGTGAGGCACGTTTCCACGTTATTACGTCATTTCCGCGGAAAGAGCAATCGATGGACAAAAAAAAAAAACGGACAAAAAAATAATTGAAAACAGATAGCAATGAAAGATGCCTTTTTCCAAATCTCGAGAAAATATCGGACTTTTTTATTAAGTCAGGTTATATAAAATTTGTTCCGTCCACTGAATTTGTATGCTTTTATTTTGAAAGGATTATCATGACTGAGACCTGATTTCCTGATTTGAAGATTTTTGAAGATTCCTTTATGTTTACAGAATGTGTTCTTAGTCTGGTATCTGTATATTTTCATTTTTTCTGACAGAAAAACAAAAATATGCAGCGCTCATTTTCAGTGAGAAAACCTGCAAATACTTCAAAATAAAAGCATTTAAAAAATAAAAGCAAGTTTTGATAGGCTGCCAAGACTATATTAACGAGGTCTGACATCTTGCTCAATTACCCTGCCATCCTACACCTTTAAACCTGTGATTTAGTAGAATCTGAGATATTTAGAAAACTTTTTGACCACCAGAATGGTGCAGTCTCATTTCCACCAGCAGGTGGCGTCGGTGCACCACCCCAGCTGTATGCGGCAGGACTCCCTGAAAATCTAAGCAACAGTTAGTGCCGGAGAGAGCTCAGCTGCGGATCTCAAGCGCCGGGGAATTGTGACTTGTGTCTAATTCTTTACATGCAAGTTATGGCCTGTCAGCAGCATGTAGCTTATTATCATGTGATTATTGTGTGACACTTATTTAAGCATCAGGAGACGCAGAGTCTCCTGAAGTGACACCACAGTTTTTCCAAGATGCATCCCTAGTTCTGTTTTCCATAAAGCACATTGGGGCCATTTTAACAACGTGGATGTTACATATTGAACTGCAGTAATTACAGTTCAATAGCATTTACACACGACTTATAAGCAACAGAACCAAAATTATTTTTTTGCCAACTAAGTTGCAACTTATTTATGCAACGGCAATAAATTTACAAAATATATCAAACATAGCCTACAAATGTAGGCGTTTTTGTGCACCTTAGTGCAATTGTGTAGGGTTGTATGAGTGTATTTAGCAGGCAATGATTATGTCACATTCTGTGCTGTGTACTAATATAAGCTTTGTGCTTATACAAATAAATCTGATTCACATTCTTATAGTTGGTCTATAAACCACCTGAAGCATCTTCCCTCATAAAATCAGTAGGATTAATTTAAGAAACTGTTCACTTGTTTTTAAAGCCGCCATTGGCTTTAAACTTATTGACATTCCCTTATAGGCGCTTAAAGGTCAGTCTACTGCTGGGGGTTACTTAGACCAGACTCATATCCTACATGTCTTCCTTGACCTTGGAGAGCTTTAAATCTTCTTTGAAAGCCACTTTTCTTCTCCCCCTCCTCCTCCTTGACGTTTGAGTAAAATAAAAGCCTGACCAGCTTTTTGCTGCCGCTCCGACAGCTAGAAGGAGACCGTGAAGGTGACACTGTTGCCCCGGCGCGTTACTTTACGTTACATTCCGTTATTTAGAAACATGGGGAGGTGGGGAGTGTGCGTGTCAGAGAGAGAGAGAGAGAGAGAGATAGGGAGAGGGAGGGAGGGAGAGAGAAAGCGAGAGGGACTGTGTGAATGTGCGCGCGTGAGAGAGAGAGCGAGAGAAAGAGAGATAGATTACGAGAGAGAGACTGAATGTGTGCGTGAGTGCGCGCTTGTGTGTGTGTGTGGGAGAGAGAGAGAGAGAGAGAGAGAGAGAGAGAGAGAGAGAGACAGACGTCATGCGGCGCTCTATCTGACTGACCGAGCGTCGGTCGCTCCGTATAAAAAGCCGCGGCCGCGTCAGGTGGAGGCTGAGGCTGAGGCTGTTTGGCGCAGGGTGAAGACGCATCCACGGCTCTAGATTCACTGACACCATGTCTCACGCTTGGGGATACGCAGCAGAGAACGGTGAGACGAGATATTTGCACATGAACGCAACTAATCCTAATTACACGCACAGAGAGAGAGAGAGAGAGAGGAGTCGTGCAGGGCGCAGAATGAATGGCCGTCTTCTTATTGCGCAATTCCTCTCATATTGATCACAGGGAGTGCAGAGAGAATGGATACAGCCTGCACAGATTTGCGATTTTCTTATGTTTTTTATTGCCATTTTACGCACCATCCCCATCCCACTATGCTCAGTTCACTGCGAGGAGGGAACCATGCAGAGTGCAAGATGAATGGCATCTCCCTGCACAGATTCCTTCTTTTGTTTCATCTCTATTCCATTTTATTTCATCACCATCCCCCACCACCACCACCACCACGTATGTTTTACTCTTATCTAACCAATCAGCATAATCACACTCTCATTATTGCATCTTCCAGGACCAGAGAAGTGGTGCAATAACTTCCCCATTGCCAATGGACCCCGTCAGTCTCCCATTGACATCGTCCCCGGAGAGGCGGCGTTCGACGGTGGCCTGAAGCCCCTCAACCTCAAGTACGACCCCGCCAACTGCATGGACATCCTCAACAACGGCCATTCCATCCAAGTGACCTTCGCAGACGACACCGACAGCTCCAGTGAGTGCAGCATGAAACATGACAGAGAAATTGAGAGAGATCTGCATTTCCATGTGTGTCATTGTCTGCATATTCAGTGGTGGAATAAGGAGGTGCTGGGTTGTTGCGCTGCTCAGACAACAAAGGTGCTGCTGCTGCTGGCTGTGCAGGATGCTGCAGCCTCCTCAATGCGGCAGAATTCACCCTCTGCAGATCTGCAGCCTATAGATTAATGCATGTGTAATATTAGGTGCATATTAATGGGGATGCGTGACTCATGTGCCCCAGTTTTCACAGCCCACACAGAGCTGCGAGCACAAGAACAAAAGGGCTTCGTCTCATTTTATTCGATTGTTTCTCAGATGTGCTTTTCTGGTACTGGGTGAAAGAGGTGCTGGTTGAATAGGCTGCAGGGGTGCCTTTCAGGAGCCCGGCACAAAGCATGCAGATACTAATTGAATTGGTAATGTAACCCCTGGTAAACCTTTCCCACGGCTGCTTCCGAGGAGGTCAGAAACGAAGGTTACTGCGCAAACAAAACCTGGGTTTGTCGATCAAGTGATGTGCCAGACGTGCAAGGCGTTGAATTACTATAGAATTTAATAATCCTCGTCCCTCTTAGATGGAGACTTCACTTCATCTCTGATGTGTTTAAGTGTGTGATTTGTACCCGGAAAGAGGCAATGGCTTGCGTGCGTGTGTTTTTTAGGGATTTTGTGGATTTGGGATTGTTTCTTCATTATCTGCTCTGCCGCAGGATAATGAGGAATACGGTTATATAAGCAACACAGTCGCTCGGATTATTTGTCAACGGCACACACTGAGATGACAAAAGAACGTTTACCAATGTGAGCTGGATCGGTTAAAGCTTCCAGATCTGCTGCTGCACTCCTTTTCCACCCCGTCTGTCTAAATGAGGGACGAGCCAAGTGTGTGTCGTCTCTCATCGTGCATTGTGTGTGTGAGAGTGAGTGTGACTGCGTGCACAGTGGAAAACGTCGTCACAGCATCTTTATAGTTATTTTTGTGATAATCCCTTGAAGGGCCGCACACCCTCAAATTTCTTCACCACCACTTTTGTGCATTCTTATAATTTGAAGCCTGGCTTCTGAGAAACAAATATCCTGTTTGTTTGGCGAGGGCAACCTGCTTGCGTGTGTGTGTGTGTGTGTGTGTGTGTGTGTGTGTGTGTGAGTAATGTGTCGTAACAAGGCACCAAAAATAGAACAATATACGGGATTATCTGCCACAGTTTCAACTTTGGATACTGCAAATAGACGTTACGTAACATTGGAAGGAGGTTTGATGTTAACAATACCTGGACATTGTCTCAGAGAGATTGTGAAGCCTCAGTTTGACCAGAGCTTACACAACAGGAACTGAGTCTGCTTCCATGAAAAAGGAAGTCTGCCACGGCGTACGTGTGTGTGTGTGTGTGTCATCGTAGGAAAAAAAAGAAGCGTGTCCAAAACCACATTTTGATCACTGGGCCTGGACTGAACTCATCCTGTGTGTGTGTGTGTTTGTCCTGCAGCTCTGACAGACGGACCTATCTCAGGGATCTACAGGCTCAAGCAGTTTCACTTCCACTGGGGGGCTTCTGACGACAGGGGCTCCGAGCACACTGTGGCCGGGACCAAGTATCCTGCTGAGGTAACGAGGCTCCGAGCCACCGAGTCCAAGCACGGCATTTTATGACATATTTGATCTTGACCTGGGTTAACAGGCAGGAGAGAGGTTTTATAGACGGCTGTTAACATCTCTCAGCAGCTCGATTGCTCTGGAGGAAATCATTTGCTCTATCCTCTGATTATGAGTCTAAAGTTAGGCCCACGTAAAGAGCTACCAGACTTTCCAGTTAAGAAAGTAGAGGGATCCTTATCTCTATGCTAGAGACTGATAAGCTCAAACGTACAGACCATTTGCTTTTGACGTTAAATAGAAACTCTTTCATTCTTTTTTGCTCCATTTTCAGCTCCATCTGGTGCACTGGAACACCAAATACCCCAGTTTTGGTGATGCTGCAAGCCAGCCTGATGGGCTGGCTGTTGTAGGAGTGTTCCTGCAGGTCAGCGAAACACTTTCATTTTGATCTACTGCCACAACGGGTCGATTTGTTTGCATACCATCAGATGAATAACCCTCTATGTCTGATGTTGGGTGTTTTTTTTTTAGATTGGTGCTGAAAATGCAAGCATCCAGAAGCTCCTGGACGCCTTTGATACCATCAAGACCAAAGTAAGTCTTCTTTAAAAAGGTGTATTTTTGTGCACTTTCGGTAATATTACAGCTCTGCTGACATGTCTCTGTCGCTGATTCACAGGGGAAGCAGACTTCATTCGCTGGTTTCGACCCCGCCACCCTGCTGCCAGGTTCCCTCAACTACTGGACATACGACGGCTCCCTGACCACCCCCCCTCTGCTGGAGAGCGTCACCTGGATTGTGTGCAAGGAGGGAATCAGCGTCAGCTCAGAGCAGGTACGAGAGCCCATTCAGCGGCAGCAGGAGGGTTGGCTGAGCGCCCGCGGTCTAGAATAGCCCTGTCTGCAAATCCTCTCTTACACTACGATCTAAATCAAGGGCTTAATTGTTCAGATTAGCTGGATGGCTGTAGTGAGGAGAGAAAGGAAGGCTCTGTGATGGCAGGAAAAGCAACACAGCAGCTCATTTCAGCGTCAAACTCAAAGAGCAGAGGCAGAAAAAAAGGTTGAGTTACCACAGTGTCTGTGAGTCACTGTGTGGGCCGTTAGTAGGAAACATTTGTGCCACACATGCAGCAGGTTCTGAGGGGATTGCATCCATAAACACTTTAAACCCCATACCTGCATTTGTTCAGTGTTTATACCTAAAACCAGACATGGATCCTGGACTCATAACGCCCCTGTAATCGAAACTACCAGCCTCTTAAAGCGGCCTTGTCCCTGTGGTTTCTGTCATTAGGCCATGTGAAAATTAACACTGCCCGGTCAAATGTTCGTTTCATGGCTGCAAGTGTGTGTCGTCAGCGGTAAACATGTGAGACGTGTGGACATAACCTTTAGACTTAGTGTAACATGAGGCTGGTCAAGCAGATAATGACAAAGGAGTCAGTTATAAGTGTTACACAAAAAAGTAATGAACAAGGGTCTTATAGGGGACTTTATAGGGGACTCAGAAAGTCTACTGCCCCATACCAACAAAGTAATTAATACATCCCAACAAAGTCAATGACTGTGAAGCAGTTTGAATAAGTTTCTGTGGAGACTTGATTGTATGCAGTCCTGGTTCCTCATCAGTGTCTGATTCAGACAATTAAGGCTGGATGTGTACATAGCATAGCTGCATCGCTCCAGTAACCGCTTACGTTGCTAAGCTACGTTATTTAGCAAGTAACGTAAAGTCGCGTGATCGTTCCGGAGTGGCGAGACAAGATAGACAGCGTAAGGCATATGTGTGGTTGTTAGATAAGCACGAGAGGCACAGACAGGCCAGACCTGTACAGAAACAGACTGTCATGTTCCCACACCAAAAATAGGATCGTGAGGGGGCTGTGAAGTAGCATCTGAGGTGATGCTAATTGAGCTAATCTCCCATAGTGTCTGCACTAACACCACATTCCTCAGTTATTCTGTGCACCTTTTGAGCATCTTTGACTTAATGTCTATGACTCATCAGAGCGTGTGTGTGTGTGTGTGCATGAGTGTGTGTGTGTGAGTGACAGTCACAGGAGGTCTGCAGGAATGACTAACGCAGCCCGTCTTCTCCCTTTTCACAGATGGCCAAATTCCGCAGCCTGCTCTTCTCCGCTGACGGCGAGGCCGAGTGCTGCATGGTGGACAACTACCGCCCCCCGCAGCCGCTCAAGGGTCGCCCCGTCCGCGCTTCCTTCCAGTAACGCCCCCTCCCCCCTCGCCCTCCGCCCTCTCCTCTCGCCCTTTCTGCCCTGTTGCCCTCTCCCTTCCCCCTCCTTCTCTGCCATTAGTCAGACACCCAGAGTTACCTCTCCAGCAGTGAGCCACAAAGCACACATATCTCTCTCCGTCCAGTTTTTTCCCCTAAAGAAATCAATTCCTGTGACCCGTTGCTCTCAATGCTGGGCAGCCTGACTGTGAGATGAAGCACTTACAGGATTTGTCTCTCCCTCTCTCTCTCTTTCCCCCTCTCTATGTGTGTAATACGCCAGCAAAGATCCTCCCCACATCATAATTTATTTTAAAACAAAACTGCTCCACGGGGGCTGCAACCCTCAGATTCACTCACTGGTGCCAACACGTTTTACACACCAGCACGCGCAGGTCTTCTTCTTGTTCTCATCGCACAACCACCTAACAACACAGTGATGGGAACCGAAGACGGGTTGTGGGAAAAATGGTGCCGTCCAACCAGCAGGAAGCAGTTGTAGCAGGTGTAGAGGGGGATGATGGAGATAAAAGAGATAGACACACACACACACTCTCTTTCTCGCTGCCAGTCTGTCTGTAATCTCTGAGCGACCGCCAGCCTCTGCATCACAGCAGCTTAATGAAACGCTGCAGCCGCCTCCATCTGAAAATCCCCCTCTGGCACACACACACACACACACACACACATACACACAAACACAGCACGCGCAGTCTCACGCAGGCATGATGCCTATAGGCGCTGACCTGCTTATTGATTTGGATTGAGCTGCAGAGGACAGGAGGACAGACTGCTTCTATCTAGCGTTTCCGAACATCACAACGGCTTATTTTCCCATTATTTTTCCCATCCCAACCCATCCTGCGAGGAATCGAGGTCATTTACGTACAACATACGTAAGGTTGCGCGGTGCAATGTAAGTTGTCACCCCCACCCCCCGTGTTGTGTTTTGTATTATTATTATGGATTATGTCTTTTTTTTTTGCCTGACAGCTTATGCAAAGTAAGTCTTAAGTGATTCCTAAATTGTGTTTTGTAACCAAAAAGTAAAAAGGTCATCTACGTTTTTCCGATGCCATGATAGCAATAGAGAGGAACGATCCTCCTTTTTTTTTTTCTCCAAAAGTGAAATGTAACATGTGAGGAAAATCCACATGTGTTTTTTTTTTTTTCTGAGTGCTAAAGCTTAAAAACGCACAATCGCCGCATGGGCAATGCCATAGTCGCTTTAATGCACAAAGCCAAGGAAGAAATTTGCCCTGCCGAGGACGCCAAGAGAGCAAGAACCCTGCCAACAGATGTGATCGTAGCACTCGCCTGGCCTGGGGAGAGTTAACAAACCAACCACAGTGTCAGGTCTTGCAGATCTGTATGCATTTTTGAACCTACCAGATTGACAAAAGCAACATGTTTCCAGAAAGATTGTAACAAACGTATAGAGGGTAAACGCCTTATGCCAGTCACTGTTAGGGCCGTCCTTTGAGTGTGTGTTGTCGTCATTCTATTTTGGAAGTGGGCGTTTTACTAGTTGAATAAATATATTTTATGACTAACTAATTGTTAAGTGTTTTTTTTCTTCTTGTCTGTTAATCCGTTTCACAATGAGTTCTGCAAAGCGGTCGCTGCATGATGTTTGATCATTGTTATCTAGCTTTGAGATCTATGCAGTGTGAGTCCATGAGAGGTTCAGGTCTCCTCTGACATAGCTGTTAATTCCTGTTTGTGGCCTGAGCTCAAACTGTCAGCACCTTGAATCCAACAGAATAAGAACCAGGTTTAGTCTGAAACTACTGTGGACACACATTCATCTAAACATCACCACATCTAAGTTTTCTTTAGCTGTGAAGTTTCCGTGGAAATCTTGTTTGCATTCTTGCTCGTTGTGGTCTCATGACACGATTGTTAACAAATCATTTGCGCTGGTCCCTGTTCTGATTGGTGACAGCTCTCTATCTTATCAGCTCCTCTGCTGACTGGCAACATTAGTCTTCCTTATCTCAGGAGCCGATGACTGCACCTTTAAAGCTTTCTAAAGACGTATGTGAGGTCAAACTTCCTGGAAGTGCGTGTTTAAACTTAGAAAGCGACTGATGTTCGTATTAACAAAGAAAGCCAGTGACGCATGAGCCTGTGGTGGAGGGAATATCGAATCAATATTGCTATGAATGTAAAACACACAAACTACTTTAGTACGTAGTACCTTCAGTGTAAGAGGAACAATGAAAGTAACCGCTTAAACAATGAAAATATGAAACTATCTAAATACAAAAAGAAGTAAGAAGTAGGTAGTGAAACTGCATTTTCACCTCCCTGATGTGGAGCTAATTCTAAGAGAGCAGCTCCAGTTGTTGATTTTTTGATAACTTGTAAAAATGTGGAAAAATGGTACCAGAATGTGACTGATCTTATTCAGATCCTCATTAATCTTTCAGGATCACAATGTAATGTCTTTCTGAGTGACTGAGAGAGGAAACTGTCAACAACGGCAGTCAGCTGGTGGGCGATGGATGTTAATCTCCCATCGCCATCACGCCGCCGCCTGCAACACCTCGCTCTAGCTCCAGATCTGAATCAGACGTGGCATTTCACTCTCTGCAAAATGTGAGCAACACTCAACACTTCTCGCCCTTCTCAGAAACCCTCGACAGGAGGACCAGAAGGATTTTTAATCAGTAGATTTTTTTCCACCTCCTTGGCTAGAGGGTGGGTCGTTTGTTTTCCTCGTTTTCTCAGCTGGACTTGAGGCTCGGTGCAGGAATGTGTGTGTGTGTGTGTGTGTGTGTGTGTGTTGTCCTCGGTGTATCCGCTGTCCCTGATGTGTCCTCGTCCATCCCCGTACTGCAGGCGTCCTACACCATGTCAATAAAAACAAAGAGCTATTGACTGCCACAACGTCTGGCTGACAAACCCAGTCAGAATCGATAGTGAATTGAATAATAGTTGAAAAAAATAATTTTATGTCAAGAGGAATGGATTTGTATTGTATTCTTATTTGTTTCATAACTAGGAGGTCAGATCATTTGGTGCCAGCTGAGGATAATGGATTCCCCTCCATGGTTAAACCTGTTGTTAAAACAATGGCCATCATATGTATTGTGAAGTGAGGCTTGTCAAGTATGAGGAACTCCAGCCGATTACATAAACTGTAAGTCCCCACTTTAAGAAAACCTTGTAATCTGAAGCCGTTTCCTGCAGTTGATGCATGGTGTCATCCTGAAACACTGAAAACAAAGCAAAGGTCAACACTGATCCATAGTATTATTGATATTAACACGACCATATAGCGTAAAATCAACCCCATATGAACTTATTTGCACACTTGTTTGTATCTCCTTGCAATTTAATGCACTTTTTAAAGTGAGAGGGGTAGCTTGTCTGCATTTGCTAAACCAGAACCAAATCTCTGGTCACATTAGCAGAGATCACTGAGGTGTCGGCTTCCCAAGATCCAAAGTCAAGCCAGGCCTCCTCGCCTGACCTCCAGGAGCATGCAGGACACAGTGGGCACATCCAACACAGTGGATGAGTTAGCTATAAACAGAGCAACCCGACACCCTGCTTGGACCACAGCCTGTTCTACTAGTGTAATGAGGGCACTTACTCATCCAGTCCTGACACCTACACGCTTGGGGTTCTGTTGAAGCACATAAACAAACAAATGTCGGCACTTTGCATTGATATTTGCACATTAATGCAAAGTATGGAAGTGGAACTCAATGCACAGCCAGCTTTGACATGTAGCGATGTCCTATGATTGGTCCAACACTGCTCAAGATTAGAAAAATGACTTTTAGGTGATTTCCCCGGCACAAACTGATTAAAGGTGTGAATAAAGCGTCAAAACACTTGCATTAGTCATCCTTTATAGCCATCACGGTCCATCCCCCTATTTCCATCCCCCTATTATCTCTCTGCCGCTGCCTTTGTGTGTGTTGCATCTTTTCATCTCTCCCCTTGTTGTGACAGCTGGGCGATAGGAAAGATCCTGCCGGGCACTGTCATGCAATGCAGATGTGGTCGCACTCCTTGGACTGTTTTGTCTCCCTGAACGCATGCTTTCACAAACTGATGAGAAAATAACAACATACTGTAAGGCCCGGTCAGAGTCCGCAGAGGTGTGACAGATCGGTGGTATTAGCGACACTGGGTCGAGCATGATCTGAAAGAGAGGAGATTCCAATGACGCATCAGTGTTAAAAATGGATTTTATTGAACACGTAAGGTGAGGACGGAGCAATCGGGGCTAATTCTTAAGGGTCAGTGCATAACAACGTATTTGACACACGGCACGGTCAGCATGCCACACATTATTCCCCCCGGGCCTCGGACCACTGGTGCAGCTTGTTGCGTAATCAAGCGTGGCAGTCGGGTGACATACATTAAGGAGACAGGAACTACACACACACACACACACACATCTGTAGTGAGAGGGAGCAGAGAGCGAGGGAGTCTGCAGAGGAGGCCCTGCACTGCAGTGCGCGGTCAATAGATCTGACGTCGCACTTCTGTCTCATTAAATAAACAGGCTGGAAATCTAACCTCCAGCCAAGGGCAGTTGTGTCCATATCTGCAGAGGGAGGGATCCATCAGCCCGCTGCAGAGATGCAGGGTTACCCAAGCTCAGACAGCCAGGACAGTAAACCCTGGTCACAATAATACCCTGGGTAATCAACCTTTGTCTGTTCTGTTTTCTGTGAAATTATTTGATTCTTACCAAGAAAAACAAACTTTATTGATTTAGATCATTTGAGTTAATTTCTTGTGTGAATCTTGAATCAAGCAACCACAATCTTATTTTAAGAAATCATCTGTCCATGCAGCAAGATCATTTTACTTGCTTTCGGTACTTCCTCAGAGTTTGTGTTTTATTCTTGGTTTAGACACCTTCTTTTGCAGAGTAAGGAACAGATGTATGGTGAGTCAAAACCTCATTGATGTACAAATTTCACAAATTTTGAAACTAAGCTGATAAACAGGTTGATCTGAGCTAAAACAGAGTGTGATGTAACATCCAAGAAGTGTGTGTGTGTGTGTTTCTGTCCATATGCCCTCAGCGTGTGGGAAGCAAAGTGCACAGACCAGTGTGAACTGGAGAGGAACCAGTTCACCTCCAGCTCACCTCCGGCCCTGAGCAAGGCCCCGGACCTCTGACTGATCAGTGTGACTGATTCTGCTGTAGCAACGTCATGTGTTTTACAACACAAGAGTGGGAAAAGCAAACTCCACCCATGGTGATTTGTTAAATATCTTTCTTCTTCCCAACATCACATGATGACCGTGCAGTATTGTGCGGTATCAATGTTGTCCATGCTGTTGTAGAAGATGTGATTCCAGCAAGCCGTAGTACAGGAGGTGAATTTTTGATGAGCGTTGTCTTGAGTGGCTGAGTTTGTGTATTCAGTGAACTGAGGTTGCATTATATATGAGTCTAGCGGCACTGGGACGATCTGCAAGTGGTCGCTCTGGTGAAGGCAGCCATGCTGAAAAACTGCCTGATGACTCCAGGTCACATCCCAGGATCACCAAAGTGTTACATCCTTCAGACATAGTGAGAAAACACAATCACTGCCATAACATCCACTTTAGACTTGGTTTACATGCAAATTTCTGAGGAGTTCTCCCCCTCCCTTTGGTGCCCAGACGTAGTGTTGATCAATCATGTCTTGCTAATGAGACCATGTGACAGACATGTGGAGGCTTAAGGAGTCCATTGTGTGGCGCATTGAGATGTCACTCAGATGTTGGAGGCGAATGGGAAACTCTGCAGAAGAGGAGAAGGGTAAATAAGAGCAGCGACGTGCAGTTCAGCTCCTTAAGTTGAATACCTTCAGATATCATGTTTCCTGCTATTCTCTGCTGCTGCTTTAACACATTTTTTTAAAATGATAAAGTAGAAAGGCAGCATGAATGACATATTCATTTCATATCTGCCTCAGTGCCGGAGTCCCTATAACACATACGCCCAGAATCTCGAAGTCATCAGTTTAAAGATAGCGTTCAGGAAGCCGTCCTCTTCACGCCGAGCCTTCTTCAAACTGCCAGCGACAATGGCCTCACGTAAACATTTCAACAGCAAATTTCCTCCGTAATTTCCTCCCCTCAGTCTTTGTCACTATTTCACGCAAACATCCACATGTCGAGAAAAGCGTTACGCTGACATTATCTGGAAGATCTGGCTGGAGGGCGCTACCACTTAAGTGTGATTCATTTCATTCTGCGCTATTGTTTGATTAGGAAATAAACCTTTCAACACACGCCGCTCGGTAACCTGGGACTATGACGCATGAAATAGACCTAATTCAAACAAAATGTATTGCGTCTCGTGTCCTGATCCTTTGTATAATGCACACACGAGTGTGTACTTGATTTTCCAGACATGCGAGTATTAACAAACAGCCTCTGTGCGTGACCCTGGAATCCCATGAATGTGTTGTATCCTTGGAAATATGTATAAATTAATCAAAAATGCATCCGTCCCGATACAAAGTGCTCTTGTTATGGCCGCAGTCAAAACACTAGGGGGACGACAGGACGTTTGCTTCAAATATCACCCAACAGAGTTTCCTCATTTTAATCCGCGGGGATGAAGAAGTCATCAGATGGAGCCATTTTATTTAGTTTCTCATGAGGAAAAGCAAACAAACACACATCTCGTCCAAATGAATCATCTCCCACGGAGGCCTCTGTTTTTCTCTCTACTGCCCATAGTCTCGTGCTCTCTCTCCCTCTCACTCATTCCCATGAATAAAAACACCATAGACCAATAAGTTTGACGGTGAAATGTAGGTTTAATGTAAACCTTGTCTGTTCTCCCGTCGCTCCACATTACAGGGTATTAGTCTACACACTGTCTCTGTAAGTTTAATAAGATCACTGGATAATCCCTGCACGCTGCAGGCTCACGCCGCTGTTAAACAAACCAGCAATTACGCTGCAGCTCGTTTGCTACTGTTGAGACATATGGGGCATTCACAGACGCACAATGTTTGGTATCTGTTTATGTTTCATTGTGTAACCAGTCCCGTCCAGGACAGAAGGGGAAATGATGACTGTGCATTTAGTGTGTGGGCCCGTTGCTGCTTTAAACCCATAATCCACAAGCCGCTGAGTCACTATGATGACATCAGTGGGCACAGGTTTGGGTGCAAAGGAGCCTTTTTTTCCACCCGATCATGGTTCAGGATTTGGCTCATTTCACTTAAGAGAGCTATGGGTACGTGTCTTCCTCCACGAAGCTCTGAAGGGAACAAAACTCGGAACATTTTGTCACTGGCTTTCAACCATTTGTGCCATTTTGCCAACCGGTGGTGGAGCTACTGGAAAGGTTCAATCCAGGCCAGCAAGGAGCTGGAAATCACTGCTTGTTCAGCTTGTTTAACTCCTAATAAAACTGTTCCCACGTCATTAGCTTCAACTTCAGTTTTATTTAAAGGTCCAAGTCAACAGTGTTATCTCAAGACACTTAACGTGAGCAGAATAAGAGACACATACAAAGCAGTGCCCAACAAAACTGAAGGACAGGGGCAAGAAAGCTTGACAGAACCAGATCAGACTCTGGGGACAAGGGGGACCCCGGTCCCACGACATGTCAGTCGGAGAATCATAAGAATAGAGAACGGAGGAAAGAGAAGGAATCTAGAGGAGTAGGGAGAAGGGATGGGAAAGGAGAGGGGAGAAGAAAGGGAAAGAGAAACAGAGGGAAGAAAGGAGAGAGGAGATAAGGGCAGAGGGAGGGAAAGAAAAGGAGAGCAGAGGACAGAGAAGAGTGACGTGGCACCAAGCCCCAACCCTCTCAGCCACTGGTTTGTGAAGGGCTGTTTTTGAAGCCAGGAGCTGGCAGGGCACAGCCATCTTGAATCCTTGGAGCCAGAGGAAACCATAGAGAGGGTGGAGGTGGAGAGGAATGAGGGGAGGAGCTAACGTTTCACCTCTGAAATCCTCAATTCAACGATTTATCCATATGATCCATACTGTTGATGGGAGAATAACATACGAACAAGGTCAACACAGTCTTTGCATCCGATTAATGTAACTCTCGTCTCTGTGAGGGTTCACTGTACTGACGTAAGGTGAAGAGTCCATTGTGTAATGTTTATCTCCACACTAACATGCCTGCGTTTTTGACTGATACCGACTGGACGCTAAGGTCGATAGGCCCAGGGGTGTGGCCCCCTCCGCAGCTCCGAGGGCCCCCTTCAGACTCTGTACAGTTCAGGAATAACCTTATCTAGGTCACCTACAGCAAACTTCAGCCTCCTCCTCCTCCCGCTCTACTGGCCACACTGATAAGAAGAATGAGTCTATTCACGGTGGCTATCAGCCCGCTGGTTCGCACACTGAGACTCAGCCAGACCTGCAGCCCGCCCAGCCAGCGCTTTGTCCATCTGATTGTTCCTTTCTGGACTCTCTCCCGCTCTCATTCCCTCGAGTGACTCACTCTCTCTTAAGACTCATTCCCCTGTGCACAGTTGTGTTGCATTCAATCAGGTGTTCCTTTGTCTTAAATATCTCATGTTAAGATAAATAGAATCACAGATGTACCTGCCAGGAGCAGGTAATGTGTAAAGTAAGATGTGACATGGACTGAAAGGTGCAAAATGACATGTTAAACATGGGAGTAGTCCAGTAAACTTAACCTAAGTGCATAAGGCCATATTGAGTCTCCAGTCGGGCTTACACCTGCATGTCTTTGGACTGTGGAGAGAGGAAACCAGAGAATATACAAGAGCGTGATACGAGAAACCTTTATTAGTCTGATGTTGGGGAAATTTCGGAAATATATACCAAGTTAAAAATGTGTGTCAGAGTCTCTGATCGGCTTTAAACCTGGATGTCTTTGGGGAGAAACCTCGGATGAGTGGCGAACCTGCGCCACCTGTCTATTGTATAGTTTTGTCTTGTAATTCGTTCCTACACTTCTCCATATGCATTATTTATCTTTCTATAGTGTTTTTCTATAACTCAGTCTGTGTTGCGAACTTAACCGATCTAACTCACTGACTCTGGGATCACCACACAAGAATTCCCCCCAGAGCTCGGCCAGACTGTCTTTTAGTCTTCTGGTCTTTGGGCGCATTGTCCCTCACTTTTTCTCACACTGGGAGACAACCTCTCTGAGACGGAGAGATGTTTCGCCTGAATAGATTCCAACAGTCGCCCAGTCACTTCCTCATGCCTTTCCTCGCTTTGTGCCTTCTACCCCCTCTGACACACACACACTCCAGTCACCTTGTCTCCTCTGCCTCCTCGGCTGCTGTTATCCACCAGTCCCACACTTTGATTGCCTGTGCCCACAGTCAGATTAATCCAGCCGTGGGCCGGATTCCTGTTCACGCTGCTGGGCACCGTCGGTGGTATGCATTACCCAGGGGAGTAGGGTTTCCTGTGCAGCCACAGGAGGTCATGTCTCTCACGTTACCAACCCGGGACCGAAAGAAAAAACAACTAGTGAAGGTAGAGGAGTGAGACGACACGGTGGCAACATTTGTCGCTCAGCTGTTTGCTTAACAAAAAGGTGCTTTTAATATGTAGGAAGCTGAGGACACAGCTGTGAATGGGTTTTTTTAATTATTCCCAGAGGGAGCGGTCACCAAGTAAGTAAATTTAATGGGTTGGGCCATGACCACCATTGGAATTTGAAGGTGTGTGGATGTGTTTGTTTTGGATTATATATTAAAGATCTAATGTTTGGTTTACCTGTTTCCATCAATGGATTATTTGCATGCACTGTTAAAGTCATTCCCTGCAAACAGCTTCTCTGTTTAACAGATCAACAGTTTGACTGTCACAGTCATCTCCAGCATCAAAAAAGTTTAACCTGCCTTCATGTAAAATTTCACAAATCTGATATGCATGTTAGAATTCAGACAAATCTTAATGTTGTGTACATATGGAAATCACAACACAAAATCACAAGACAATAACATTTAAATAGCACCCAAACCAGACTGAGCCTCATAGTTTTATTTGTGCTTGCATGTTTACATATGTGTATTATTATCATATTCTTGCTTTCCTTATAATATTGTCTATTGTGAAATATCATCTTTTCAATTCTTCCAAATTGATAGTGAAATATATACAATATAGACTATTTTGTTCTATTCTTCTCTATTCAAAAGTCATGGTGTTGCTAAAACATGCTACATTAATGGTGCAAAACAGCCAAATTCTGGGTCAATGGATAAGAAATGAGAACTATAGACTGAAATTACTTTAATTTGTATACATTGTGAATGTTATATAACTCTATAGAATCCTCCACCCCATTTTGTGGGTGAAACAGTGGTCATTGTCCTGCATGGAAACATGCAAAGATAAAGTGGAGTTAAGAAAACAGTAAAAAAAAAAAAAATCAAAGGCGACACTTATCGCACAAGGCAGAAACATCTGCTAACGCAGCAGCACAACATGCACCAAACTTCACAGCGACGGTCGATATTTCCACAGGGTCCCTCTCATTTCAAAGGGAACGCTTGTCTGGCGCCGTGTAAGTAGGGGAGGAAATGCCTCCAATGTAAACAGCAATGTACAGTAAGATCACCCCACTGATACACCAACATAGCCCAAATAGCTTCAATGAGAGCCGGTGAGGGCCACAACACGCGGTGATGAGGTGATAAAGTGCAGCAGCCGTGGCCCTCATCAGCTTTCAGATGGCGGAGATTCTACCAGTCCCATGACAGGTGATACACATCACTCCCTCCAGCACACGTACCTAGCATTGTCTAATATGTCTGGAGCCTCGGATGTTTTCCCAGAGTCTGCTCATGAAACATCAATCAAGACCCGCTTTCAGATTCATAAATGTAAGGTTCATGATTGGATGAAACTGCACTTTCAGGCATCAGGAACTGAGGATTTACAGTAGAACGTGCATCTCATGGACTGAGGCAGTGAAATCCCCTCTTGAGTTGAGCCACTAGTTACTGGGTTTACGTGGACGCTTTTTCCTCATTCTGAATTAGTCTTTCAGGTGAACTGTCAACAAGTGATATGATCTAATCCGATCAGGTGTTTACGAGCACCGATGCACCACGTTAATCAGAGCAGGCAACTGACGAAAGCCAAAAAATGGAGATCGACCTCGAGGTAAAAGAGCGGTCGTTGCTTTTTGTTTTCATGCAAAAATCTAATCTAAAAAATCATTCTCCTCAGACTAGGACCAGTTGTGTTTATCGGCAGCCATTTTGTAGTGATTATGTCGTCACGGAGCCACAAACCACACAATCTGCTCCACAAACCAGTTGACATTTACATGAGACATTTTCTTTTCTTTCCGTTTACGAATGGGTTTATTCTTTCTGAAATTTACTGACATTTTATTCAATTTTGGTATGTTTGTTCCAACCGATATGTTTACGCAGTATGGAGTGTCTTTATTTGGTTTGGGCTTTTAGACTGAGTAAGACTGGAATATCAGGGTCCATCTATATCCACCTTTTGAGTCCTTAAAGATCTGACAAGACAAAAAGTGAAATAGAGTATCGCCTCGTTTCTCGTGTTTAATGTGTTCCATGACCCTGGAGAAAGGTGAAAATCCACAGAGCAGCAACACCCCAGAGTCGCTCTACTCGACTCGACTCGGCCTTGTGTGCGTTTCTTTTACCTGGAATGTGTAACCTAGTGCTGTTTTTCTAGTACCTGAGTGCCAGGATCAAAATTATCATCCCCTCGATCCTCGACTTTTTGAATAATGTAGATGAATACCAAAATCTGTGTCTGTGGCCAAGTTATTTCATCTGTTGACTCTTTGCTTTTCATCTCTTCATCAGCCTCTTTGACACCATCTGTTCCCAGTGTTTCACCTGAGCGTCCACACAGCTTCCAAACCTAATTAATTTCGCATTTTGAATCCTTATTTTAGCCTCATATTGCTTGTCAGTACTGAAGCCTGTGTTCTCCACATGTCGTCACTTTACTCTCAGTTTATTCAGATTTCTCCTGCGGTCTAAAATTCCTCCTCGCCTCTTCTAGTCGGTATTTTTTCTGGCCTGTTCTTGTCTGCTGGAATTGGATTTGGTTCTCCACCACTGCATCTAAATTTGTTGAAACAGGAGCATTTCTGGGACTGCTAAGGCTAGTGAGGCTAAGGCTGTGAGATGACTGTGGGGTTTCTAACATAGATAAAACACAAAACACCAATTCATTGGTCTTTTTGCAACATCTCTGCGTATCTTACTGCATCATGCCCTTCCTCTCACCGCTTGTTTTTCTGCAGCATCACCGCTGAAAGTGTCTCTCAGAGTTCATCAGAATCACACTGACTGAGGCCTGCTGAGGAAGTTGCGTCTTTGTTTGTGCACTTGTGGGTACAGTGGGTTTCATAAGTCTGCCATCAGCAGAGAAAACGTTGTTTCTGAGACACCGACGCTGCCACTCGTTCTCATTCCCACAGACTATGACGAAGGCAGAGAGGAAGCTGAACCGTGAGAACGTGATGTTTTAAAGTTGTGGGTCTCATTAGAAATAAGTGGCAGTCAATAAGAGTGGCAGGAACTCATCTCCACGCAAGACTTGCTCTTACTTCATAACTTGTAGCTGCGCTGTTGTGCCACCTTTATAATGAACTATGAGGTAACACACATGTAAACTGTGAAGGTTTATGCAATCAAGCTTAGCATAAACAGCCGACTGCTTCTGCGTAGTAACACGACACAAAACACAACCGTTAATGTTTTACCAGGTAGACCCTGGGTAAACTCTGACTGTTTTTTTGGTTTTTTTTCAACGAGCAACATTCATCGTATGTGCCGTGACGAGCTGCATCAGATACAAAGCTTGACAGGGTGTGGCATCGCTCCAGACCTCTGGCTCCATATGTTGGGTCTCTGATAACATACAGTACAGTTACTCTGATAACGTACTGTATGTTCTTTCTGAGGACGCTGTGCAGGACCGAAACCACACAAATCTACACAAACAGTTTTCTACTCCTACGATTGTGTGCATCCATCCATCCATATATATATATATATGTGTGTGTGTGTGTATATATATATATATATATACATACGTGCATACATGTATATTTACATAAATACACATGTGAATACACATGTGAAAAGACTATGTAGAAGCTGTTTTGGAATATGTGTGGGTTTACCAAGGTGTCATGGAAAATAAACTTTCAATTTCGACTGTAACCTCAAATAGACCCGCTTAGCAGCTACAGTGGAAATTTGACCAAGTGAAACTCAATGACTCTGCATCTTACGAGCTGCAAGAGATTCAATATTCAATTTCTTCTCATACATCCAATGACATTCCGACCATGAATGCATGTTTGCTTTTGCATTTATTCATGCACTTGTGTGACACCACTGTGTGGTATTTGATGTGCTAAAATTGACTGCATGCTCATAGTACGCCTTTGCTCCTAACACTGCGTTGCAGTGGTGGCCAGCCTCTGAAATAGATTCAGCTCGCAGTAATACAGAGACTGCAGCCTGTCTGTGTCTGTGCACTCTTGCAAAAAAAACAAAACGCAACCACAGTGACTCGCCCCCGGGTCCAGCGTCTGTACAAGAAAACACGAAATGACAGCTTCATTGTAGATGTGACAAATGGACATGAGGCTGAGCTCGAGGGGGTCAAGGCTTAAAAAAAAATAAATCACTGGTGCACTGATGCAAGCGTTTCTGCGGACGGTGGAAGGACAAAACAGAGATGGATAAACAGAGGTTGAGCACAAATTATGCTTTGTTATTGTCATCTAACCCTCTGTCAACAGTGCGTATATAAACAAGCTGCCCACAATGATAATAGGTCCCCAGCCTTTGTACAACTGAACAAAACGCTGCTTCTTAGTCTAATCCAAAAATAGGCAGAAATGGAGAGAGCGAGGCTGAGAGCGATGATGTTACTCAAATGGTCACACCCTTAATTAAACCTTAATATATTACAGAATTGACAGCAGTGCTGATTGGTTCATTTTGGAGCCATTTGAGAAACTGCAGTTTTTGGTGCTACTGCCCCCTGGTGGAGACCCCTCCCACCCAGCTGTGGCTACAGGTCGTGCTTGGTAAGCTTGCATTCTTGCAGGAGCTGCTATGGAAGCTAATGTTGCACGTAGCGCTGGTAGCTTTTGTGACTTTTGTTGAGTAGCTTCCTGCGTTTCTTTGACAGCATGTCCCCTCTTGTGTCGCGCTGTCTCCCTTCCTGCTTTTGTACGTCTTCCAGCCTGTTTTCTGCATCACCCGTCTTTCATCTCTTGATTAGCCTCCTGTGTATTGAGTCAGGTGATTCTATAGTCTCCTCCTGCTGCGTAGTAGCTTCGCTCCCAGTGAACCTTTGTTATCCTCTGGGTCTCTCTTTGTTGTTTTGTTGCACTGCTCTCTCTGGGATTACTCTTTGTTGGAGTCAGCTTGATTCTCCCTGGACTCTTGAGACATCCCCGAAGTTATTTGTGTTACCTCCATACCTCCCCTGGTATGATAATTAAAGTTGTGCTTTGTCCATTATACATCCTGTGTGTCTTGTATCCACGTTTACTTCCTAAGAACAGACTTGTTACAATGCGACCTATACAATATGATGCAAACCAGGCAACTGATGAATCAAATAAACACTAAGAAAACATCTTATCTTGTCTGCATATCGTTCAAATGTTAAATCATGATGCCTGTGTTTACTTGGGGGATGAAAATGGGTTCATCAAGTATTACATAACAACACAAGAGCAGATCTGTGCATTTTCCCTTTTGCTGCTTTGATGAATCCCTCTGATCTCTCTGCAGATAATAGTAATTGCACTTGATTATGCTGCCATAATACACAGAGGCATCGGGGTCATGGCTGGACTGGGTGTTGTTCTCTAGTGCTCTCGTCTCATGTGAGATGCCCCATGTTTTCCCAAATCAGCTGCCTAAGCCTGCTGACCTGAATCCAGCGTTGGGATGCTCGATTTTAGGGTTTTTGACATTCAGGCACACACAGCTCTGGGCTTCTCTGCAGCCAAAAAATATGTCAGCTCAAAATAGCATTTGTTTTTCTATGCTATGTGTCGACACGAGAACATGTTTAAGGCTCTATCAGGCCAATCCACAAACGTAAAACAGATTTCTTTCACATGACATTTCTCTGACCTACACATATAATGTCGTCTCAACAGCCACCTTATCTGCCCGGCTCCGAAAAACCAGATACCGACTGTGTCTCAGTGTTGGCAAAGCAAACACGAATGCCTCAGTCATTTGAAGTAAAAACAGACGCGGTAATGGGCCAGCTGATTGCCATCACACTTCCTCCCCAGTGAGGTCCGGGGCATGCAGGAGGGGGGGTCCTTATGCAACCAGACACGATCTGTCTGGCACCAACGCAAACTGATGAACGCATACCACGAGAAAGCCATGAGGGAACTGGTTTGTCCAAGCAAAAGAAGAGAGGTGATGGTACTATTCGCATATCTGTTTGTACATCACACATGGGGTGACTGTCAGGCTGAGAGACGTGTGTGTGTGTGTGTGTGTGTGTGTGTGTGTGTGTGTGTGTACAGTATAAAGATGGTGGACAAAATAAATTTGGATTAAAGCTGTGGTCAGCGTCATTGTTAATATCACAACATGGACTTTTCCCAGCAATTACACTTTTGAGGGATCCTTCCCCCATAACAGTTACAGTCCCATTTATAGTTGAATTTATTTGCTTTATTCTGTTTACAGATGTCTTTATTCCTTCTATTCCCTCTATTGTCACCTTATACCCAATGCAACCTTGCACATGTGGATCACAACTTTTAATTCTTATTTTATTCTGAATCTGTGTTGATATAAAACTACTCTATGTGTCTGGAATTGTCCCACTGGGAGAAATTAAGTTAATTGTATTGAATTGAATCATGTATTCCAGTCTGTCTTGCTCTTATTTATCTACCATCTCTATTTCTTGACTGTGAAGACACTGCATCAGCATCCACATGCATGCTAACAAGCATCTTGACTTTTAATCCTTGGTTCCATGTCACGGCTTGGACCGAGGTGTGGTGCAGTGAAGCATTGCTTCCCACTGCGTGTCAAAGGTGCACAAACACAAAGAGCATCCACTAAATAGGGGAGAACTTGTCCTCACCTCCTGCGAGCTAATGTGTTGTTTCAGAGGCTAATATTATGAATCACAACAAAACTGTGCTTTCAGGTTCACAGGGATTAGATCGGCTTATTTCCTCCTGCTTCTCAAGCCCCCCCTAAGATGATTATGACTGAACAAAGGTCTGCATTTATCAATAATTAAGACAGCTCTAATTGTCTTAATTCGGGGGTGGTTTGCACCTGAGGCTTACTTATTCTTCACAGTAATTTAACCTGATCCCATTCTGCAGCGCTGAGTATTTCCTAGGAAACAATGAAAACCATTGTAAAAAAAAGAAAAAAAAAGGAAAAGCTTAAAAAATATGAAAATATGTTGAGCTGAAGAGCGTCTCAACCTCAGTTCTGTGTCAAGGTCGTTTCTAAGATCCGTCCTTAGAAAGTAGATCTCATTATCTTAATATAGCACACAACAGCTATAATCCAATCCTGCCTGCAAACACACAGTCTCCAGCTCGGGCTGTAACTCTGTAAGGCCGCATGTTAACGGACCATTACATTTCTGAGACAGACAGGTTTAATAAGATTTCAGTTTTCACCTCTGGCTTTAAACGTAATTCTGCTGGTCAAGTAGGACTTTGGCTGAGCCAAAACCCTCTGAACAGGCTTCCCAGCGAGTGGGCACAAACAGGAAACCACAACACAAAACGGCATGGAAACATTTGTAAATGGAAGCTTTGTTTCCAGGCATCCTGGCCGGAGCTCACCTGGAAAATCACAGCAAAACCAGGCATTTAGCTGAGTCATTTTTAAAGGGAAATGCCACCAAATTGGTGGATTGGTATAATGCAAATTAGCAAATCAAAGGATCATGTACCTGCAACAACTATCAACACATCAGCAGCTACAACTGCAGTTCATCGTGACTTATAGAGCTGTTTGGCTTAGAAAGTCGGATATAAAGTGCAGTTAAGATAAGATAGGGGGAAATTTTATTGATCCGCATCAGGAAATGAGGTCACGGTGGCAGTAAAAGTTGAGGATCGAGCAGCGAGGGAACTAGAGCACACAGAGCGTGAGGCCGTCGATGAAAAGAGAAAAATGGGTTAAAAAAATAGGAACCCCTGCCGGGGGGAGAGGGCGGGACTCATCAACATCGGATGGATTTTATTTGTATTGTATTTACTCAGTTACTCCATCGGTGGATTCATTGCTGGATTTGTGTTGTGCAAATCATCTTAACGGCTTTACGAATGTACATCCCAAACCATGTTTCTTTCTCTGGGGACAATGAAAACCAAATAACGAGCTGGTACAGACTTCACAACATCTGCTGAATTTCAACAAACCAGATTGAAGTCGCTGAATTTCTGTGATTTGCCTGTTTCTGAAGGATCGATAGGTACCGATTATATCGCAGAGCCGGTTATGTAAGCACTGGCCATTTTAATACGGGGGCTGGATTCAACCAAATGGATAATCCATCATTTCATAAGAGGGTTTCTGGGAACCCGATGCCCTGCGGTTATCTGTACTCTCCCTTATTGTTCAAGTCTCCAGACCGTAATTCATCAGCATTGTTTTAGTAATACCGGAGCACGTGTCCACTGTTCTGTTACTCTCAATAAGCCGAAAGCTCCACTGTTGCATTGGCTGTGTAAAAACGAACGCACCTGAATCAAACCCATCAGAGGAATTGGCCTTTCCTTGCAAACATCTAATATGGTTTGATACGACAGATGGTCTTCCTGACAGACGGACGGTCTCCCTCCTCACCTGAGGGAAACCATCTGTTCAGACCGTTGTCGGCCATGTCAACAGAAAGCAAAGTGGTCCTGGAAATGAACGAGAGGACACTGTGGTTTGATTTTCCCTCTCTCTATTCAACGTCAATTGAAACACTGCACAAGCACACAGGAACAGTTTTGCCAGTAACCCGGGGGGAGATGGACAGCTGGGAGCCAGAAATAACGGGCCAGGGGAACTCGGAGTACACACTGCGTGAGCCAAGTCTCCCCTCGAATGACAGTGTTGTACCACTGATAACTGGGAGCCACAGAAACAAGGCCAGCTCCCTATTGTACTGCAGCCTGAGTGACTGGAGGCACAGACACACACTCAGTGCCCCCAGTTCCATTCAGTCTGCAGTACTTTTTGAATATGACAAGCGAGCCTTGTCTATTCACTTTGTAAACTGGCGCAGAGACTTCAGCGTCTTGTCTTCTTGGCTTTTCATCACCACCTGCCTCCCACTGGCAGAGCGTGAGCTGCATGAACCGACAAACAGACCAGAGAAGTGGAGACGACTGTCTCCTCACACAGCCAAACATCATACAAGGAGGAGCCTTTAAAGAAGCGCTCAACTGTAACAACATGGAAAATTGTACAAATAGAGAAGGTTTTCATTTTCTTTTCACTGTCTTGCCTATGCTGAAATAGGCTATTAGGATATTAAGAAGGCAGTGAAGTAATCCGCAAATCTATGATGGCTAACAACAACAGCCAAACACTGCAAATACAGACATGATGCAAAAGCAAAAGCAAACAGCACGCTGTAATCACAGAAATGATGCAGAACCAAAAACATAAGACCCCAAGACAACTGTAAACGTGCTTACATGCCTTTTGGCAAATACAAAAAACATAAACAACAAATGCAAGAGACAAATGCATATTGTAAAGTCTTAATTGGCACATTCAGAGGTGTCATCCCATAGGTCTGGTGCATCCCTCAGGTCGCATCCCCTATAGACCGAGCTGACTACTACAGACTACTACTACAGATCTGTGTTCTATAGCTTCTATGTTAGCACCAGAGAACGTGAATAAAAACTCCAGTTAATCATTCTAGGTCCTCTACTGAAGCTCTTGGAGTCATGAACATCCTTGCACAGGCTGTTGAAGAGTTTAAAGTCTAGATCCGCCCTTCCAATGCAATCATGGTAGTTTCCTCCCATAATGATGATAATAAAAACAAGGATAACTGAGATAATGACATTAATGCCTGTCCCTTGGACTGGGAGCAGCACAGCAAGCTAGTGTAATTGAGCAGTTATTGATATGAGTAAATACATTACATTATTTGAATTTATTGGATTGAATCCAACTCAATAAGCTTCATCTATCTCATTCCCCAGAGACTCAACAACCGGCCGATCCAACAAGTCTTCTGAGAATCTCAAATTTCCGTGCAAATGAAGTTTATTATCATTAAGATCAGTTCAAGTTAAGTTCACATTTTGAAGGCAGCCCAGAAATGAATGTGTTAGTCTTGGATAACTTTCCACCCACGGTTGCACGGTTGTATTTCTTTTAAATTCTTGGTTTAATTTCTAGAGACCATTTTGCTACAAGGGAGCCGTAAAAGGTCTAGATCCCACATAATGATTTTACAGTACTCGCTGGCCACGTATGAGAATTACAGAAGTATCATTAGTCTGTAGGAAATCACCCGCTGACAGGAGAAGGAAAAGCAGCCCAGGAAAGCCTGTCCTGTCGCTGGGGCCGTTCAGCAAACCTCTGAGTGTTTATACAAAAGCTTCCTCAGCAGTGGTGTGTGTCAAGCATCTGCCTGAGACCTGAAATACCCTCGAGGACACACACTATAAAAGACATGAATGGAATACCAATAGTCCATGTCCACTTCTCCCTCTGCCTAAATGAAAGGAAGTGCCAAGGATCGCAGCTTAAATCCCGTTAGTTACACACTCATTCAGATGCATATGAGCCCTCTGAGTTGGGCCCCGGGTCCGTCCTCTATTCACAGTCCGGCTCGCTGGTCCCTCCGGCTCTGCAGCTCATTTTCCCTGAGTGTGTCCCGTGAATAGCAAAGAGCTCCGCTCTCACTCTCTCTCTCTCTCTCTCTCTGCAGCTGACCACTGCTGCCTTTTGACAATGACAAAAACTTAGCACAGGAGACGTGCTCTGCATGGTAACACCGGGGGAACACGCTGTATTTGGCTCTATTCATAGCGGCCATTATTCATTCTCCACATGTGGGTCGAAGCATGTTTATCCCAGAGACGGTTTAATAGCCGAGAGGGGGGGGGAGTGTAAAACACTATGTGTCCAGCCTCTCTATATGTTCTGAGTGTCCTTGTGTGATAATTTATCTGCTCTTTACAAGCGGCCGTGGTCCTACATACTTGTCTGGTTTGCAGTGTGGTGCAGTGTTTAACATACCACCTCCTAGTGGTTTGACTGCAGTGGACAAATATGGCAGCTGTCCAGCTTCAGAGTGGGAACAGTGCTGCATTCAGCCTGTATCTCCAGGTCCTTGCTCGTCTCCGACAGACAACTTTATTTTCTGAAGTCACAGCTGCGTGCTAACTGGAAAGATGCAGTAAGTTTTACAGTAGAGACACAGAGCATCTGGGCGACCACTGCGGATTTGTGTCACGGCCGTGTTCTCGCGCCTGAGCGCTTTTTAATCCATCCGATCGGCGCTGAAATCGTGTGTAAATAAAAATTTGGATTATGTGAAGTCTTACATAATGATAATCCCTGTAGGGGTAAACAGATCCAATCAAGTCTGTGTCCGGGCGGAGGTCCTAGGAATTGAATTTAAGCAGCAGCGAGCGTCTCGGGACGGGTTGAATTGCCTAAGGAAGCTTTTAAGGGACACGTGAGAGAGCACCACCGCCATCGGAGTTTGTGTGATTAAGCAGCTGTCAGTAAACACACACTGACCAGATGTGCAGAGCCTGCTCCTTCTTATATTTCCTCCATGTTTCTGAGAACCCAAAAGAAAACAAAACTCGGGGGTATAACACTGACCATATCCTTCTAATCATCATTCCTCAGTGCCTTTGGAGATGTTGAGCACGCCTAGTGGCGCCTCAGTTATCAGGTATGACGTCTCCATCGTGATGAATGTGTGTCAATGCAGTTTTCTTGAATGAACAATGCTGCTAAATAACTCAGATATGCACTCGGTCATCATTTGTGTCCGTAATGGAAACCATCACTGTGATTACATAAAACAGTGCCCCCAGTCCAGTTGCTCCGGGTGACTCGTCTGGACCCAGTTTGTGTATTTTTGGACTCCGTCTGTCTGAGAAAGGGACGCAGGAGGTCAGCGGTGTTTGCTGCACTGTTATTACTCCCCCTGCAAAAATGTTTTTCCACACCGCCCATCCATCATGATCTGCGCCTCGGGTCCAACGCGCGGGACTCAAATCTGCATCTTGTGTGTTTCAGAGAGTCTGTTTATGTGTGTGTGCGTGTGTGTGTGTGGATGCAAAGTGACCTTTCCCACCAAATGCACAGGATGTACTTGTTTCTAAATAATGACACATTTTCTTCAAGTAATTGCTTTTCGCTAATGTGCAGCAGGTGGGTAAGCAAACATGAGTGTATACATTACATAACGATGGTGCACCTAGAGTGCACGTCTTTGGTGAGGCAACATATTTCATAGGTGACGGATAAGCAAGTGCTGCCTCTGTATGTCCAGGCCATGTAAATGAACTGAAACCAAGAGATAATTATTTGTTTTTTAAGATATTTTGGTCAGCATTTAAATACATTTTCATTAACTATGCCTACAGCTGGTATCCCACGCTGCCTCTGCTCAGACCAAACCCCGATGACTGCAAGAAAAACTCCACCTGCAGAAACGCAAGATTTATGACAAAGCGCGTCTCTATGGGAGCTGTGAAAACTAAATAACATGTGTTCCACCTTCTCTTGATAAAACTGTGAGAAAAAATGTAAGTGTCAAACCACTAGGCCGTGGGAACAAAGGACACAACAAGCAACTGGGGTGGAAATAATTGACACATTTATATATGCATATAGGATCACCGTAAAGTTTGTGTTGACAAGCAGGGAACATATTATATCTGACCAAACGAAGAAAAAAAGCAGCTTCAGTGACACCCTGATGACTCATAACTGAAAATGTTCAAGGTGTCTTGTGAAGTTAATTTTAGCCTTCACAGGTACTTTCTCGCAGCGTGAACAAACATCCGGAGCCATTTTACCATTTATTTTCTCTCCTAAATGACTATAAACCTGTGACTCATTACAAAGTGAAGTATGTCTATTTATATATCTCTGTCTATTATGGTTTTATTGGAACACCACAAATGGAGAACTATTCAAATGCTTAATGAAAATGTTGACCCCCCCCCAAAAAAAAATGGGTACAGCCTGAACACTTTTCTGCTTTATGTGCACACAGTCAGTCACCCTCAACAGGAAACACACACACACACTATTCACTCTCACACACCTAGGGGGTCTCAATGGACCTAAACATGCATGTTTAGACCAATACACAGGGAAAACCCACATGCACACTGGAAGAACATGAAAACAAACTGGGGCTAAACAACCTGAGGTTTGTCCTCACATTTACAAAATTATCTTTTTGAAAACTAATGACCACAAAGTCACTGATATGTCTTCATATGTAATATTTTGGCTATGTTAACGTCTCTGTTCGCACAATTTTAGCATTTCAAACCAATATATATATATATATATACACACACACACGTGTTACACATGTGTGTGTGGTGAGACCCATGCAGGGTCATTAGCGCTCCACAGGGATCTCTCGATGCCGTCCGCTCCTTTTACCGCGGCTGCCGTGGTACACAGCAGTTGCTCGGCTGATGACGGCTGTGCTGTGATGGATTACTTAGCACTCAGTACTAGATAAAGTCCATGCTTAGGAGGGTTGCACCCGAAACCACAGCAGGACGGGAAGTTGACACTCGATCCAAAGTATCAGAGTGGTTACTCTTTAACAGCAGTTCATCGTAAAGATAATTGCAAAAAAGCTGATATCCACTTCGATCCCTTGGTTGATATGTTGTATTTGCTGGTGTAAAATGATTTATTAGACAGATGACTGACTTACATAATGACATAAGGCAACCACTCCCATGGAAGGTATCTGGCAAAGTTGATGTCTGGGATGACAGGGGGAAATAAATGGCATGAGACGAGGACAAGTATAGATAGTACAGGCTCGTTCATGGTGTAAGAGCAAACCAAGGAAAAATCTCTCTCCCTCAGCTGAAACCCTGTGAGGAGATTCATGATGAAAGAGCTGATTCGAGTCAGGGGGATTTAAGGCAAGACTGCTCAAAATGACCACCAGGACATTAAAAAAACACATGAAAATCATTCACCCATCAACTATATTTATACCTAACCATGTGGTAGGCAGGGGGTCTGCTGGAGTCAATCCAAGCACAGCCAGGAATACACCCTGGACATGTCCCCGGTACGATCATAGGACACACTCACTAGTCTTGATGTTGAGTCTCCAGTCTGCCTAAACCAGCACGTTCTTTTTGGACAGTATGAGGAAACTGGAGTACCTGAGTAAACTCATGCAGACACAGAGAGAACATGCAAACTCCACACAGAAAGGCCCTCACCTCACCCTAACCCTGACAGGGTTATAATGATCATTGTTGTGGTTGAAGTTCACATAAAACAACAGCAATTGATGAAAATGCTGCACAATCAGCAACAGCTTGAGCCCTGAGTTTACTAGCTAATAATGTTGAAATGAGAGTCCTTGTTGCCCTGGTGCAGAGATGTGGAGTGTGAGCATGTGTGTGTGTGTGTGTGTGTGTGTGTGTGGTAGTAGCCTGTTGAGAGTGTGCCACCCTCTTGGCATTTCGAGCCCTGCCATTGCTCTGTGACCTTCCTGCAGGCTGAGACAGAGACATTAGGGAGCGGGTCTGCACAAGAGGCAAGATCCTGTGTGTGTGGGTGTGTGTGTGCGTGTGTGTGTGTGTGTACTAGTTGTAAGCGGTGTGTGAAGGTGAATGAATTATTTATATCCAGGAAATCAGAGAGGCTGGCAGAAGTCACAACTGTATAATCCCCTTTGAATAAACTTCCTCAGTAAATCAAGTTTATACAGTTTGTTCTGCACTGCATTTACACTCCACTAAATGACTATAATGTAATATATGGAGACACCATGATTATAAATCATCCATGCAGATGTTTACGGTGCTAATCACTGGTTAATGTCCTAAAACAGCCATTAAGAGAGGCCACACGTCTTCTCCCTGGGAGGAGAGCAGCGACACAGCTCTGGACCACACCATCGACTCCCTGAGACGGCTCTATAAATAGCCCTCCAACGCCTGCTTCCTCAGGGCTCTTAGCAGGGCCCTAATGACGATCTGCTCTCCCTGAAAGGCCAACCTAAATTCATCACAGTGCCATCTCCCGACCGTCTTAAATCATGTCTCTGATGATGGAAGTGGAGCAGGGCACGCTCACCGGTCCGGGCTGGTGCTGAAACACACGCTGCTCCTCGACGCCCAGGGTTACCAGTCAAAGCGCCGCAGAGGCTGCGAGGATGCGTGCTGCCACCGAGATCAAACAGCGGAGATCAAAAGGTGGATATCAAATGAAGGAAGTGAACGGTGGGATGTCTGCAGAAAGCTGCTCACAGCTTCTGGTGTATTTCAGACAGGAAAGGTGAGGCTGTGGGAGGAATAAAAGGACCTGCTGAATTTATTCCTATAATCTGATTCTTATACACTGGGCTGCAAAAGTCTGTCTGTTTCTGTTTATTGTGCCATTTAAAGGGGGCAATTTCACAGCTTTCAGGCAAATTATCAAGAAGTAATTCATTGCTTTTGGGGAAAATGCAAACGGGGTTAAAAATTGCGCATTCATATCAGTTTTTTAAGTTTTTGTATTTTTGACTTTGCCGTTTCAAAGTGCATAGTTTCACATAATCACATTTCACATAATTTCTGGGCTAAATTGTGCATAATTTGTGACGCACTCAGGGTCAATAACAAGCTGTGCATTGAGACCTAAAAGCAGATTTGAATCTGTAAGGTGACATTTGTGTAACGTGAAGCTTGTTTTCCCATAAACATGTTGTGTAATTGAGATAAACGATGGAAGGGAAACACTTTGAATCCCTCAGAAAAAAAAAAAACAACAACAACTCTGGACTGGATCAAGGCTGGGGAAACCTCTACGTGACCTCTCAGTTTTGCTGATTTCTCCAGAGGAAATATCAACCAGTGAAAAAAAAAGGCCTGAGCCCACTGTGGCGGAGGACTGTGGTGTGTGTCAGTCAGCAGTGCCGGGCCGAGATGAAAGGATCTGTCATCTGGCGCTCAACAAGTCGGCTGTTTACAGAAACTCTGTAATTACAAAATGTATAGATCGGTATCTGGAGGAAAATGGTGCGGCAGTTGAAGTGGTCATTAACAGGTCACAGATTTGGATCAGGGACGGTCCGAGCACATGAATGGCAGCATTTACGTGTTACGTAACTGCTCAGAGAGGTGAGGGAGGTTGAGAGGGTGAGAAACTAAATACAGGAGCACACTGGGAGGGAGGGGGGAGGAGGAGGAGGAGGAGGAGGAGGAGGCCAGACTAAACAGTACAGTTAGAGTTGGAAAGGTTCGTCTGTGTGGCAGAGGTGATGTCAGGGGATGAGGACAGTGTCCTGCAGGTTCAGACGAGCCGGGTTAGAGAGAGGAGAGCCGGGTGAGGGAGAGGAGAGCTAGGAGAGAGGTGAGGGAGAGGAGAGCTGAGCGAGGGTGAGGAGAGCCGGGTAATGAAGAAGAGAGTTGGGAGAGGGAGAGGAGAGCTGGGAAAGGGAGAAGAGAGCCAGGAGAGGGAGAGGAGTTGGGAGAGGGAGAGGAGAGCCGGGTGAGGAAGAGGGGTGCTGGGTGAGGGAGAGGAGGGGGAGAGGAGAGCTAGGAGAGGGAGTTGGGAGAGGAAGAGGAGAGCCGGGTGAGGGAGCCAGACTGCTGGCCGCCTGCCTGCATGTGCTGGGGAGGCAGCGAGGGATGTGACCTTGGAGAGACGTTGTTATAATGTAAACAACAGGGCCGCCCTCGCTGCCAGCTTTGCTGCTGAGCCGATTCTGAGGACAGGGAATTTTTTTTTTCCTTTTTTGATTCTCTAAATCACTGTTTCAATGTTGACTTGGACTTTCCAGCTTGTGTGCTTCTCCTCCTCAACATTCTTCTCCAAAATAGTCCCAGCAAATGTCACAATGTTGCATTCTATTTGTCATCTTTACTGTTATTAAAAGGCTCAATGGAGCCCAACCTTGACTGTCATAGCTCCTGTTGGACGTTTCATGGATGTGTCTGGTTTCATCTTATAAATCAACAGGTTCATGACTTCATGGTCCCGCTCCATCTGCAGAAGATGCTCATCCTTTATCCTGTCATATGTTTATTTGTGTTTTTCTGCTAGTGCACAAAAATAAAAACCTGCATCCTCCTGTTCGCCGTCTGCCAAAGTAACGTTAATAGTCCCATTATAGCTAATGGATTGTTCTCATAGTTTATTCAGAGCATCCTCCTGCCTCTCCATTGTCTTCGGCCTCTGGGAAGCTGCTAATGGGGCGCCAGTAAAGGCTTAGGTAAACTGTTATGTCTGACGTGTTTTGTTGCTGCTAATGACCAAACAGTGCCCCGTCAACATGGCGGCGGAAGATGACAAGCAAATAAAAACAAATAAGCAAATACCGCACATTGTTTCAGTGACACACTGTATCACGAAATCTATTCTAAGAAAAGACAGTTCAGTGTAGTTTAGTTACCTGCTCAGCCAACGGGGGGATTCTTTATAATAATCTTAACTTTTGAATAAAAATGTAGAGCTCACAATAACTTCACCACTGCTTACTGTCCCCTTTGCCCCCCCCGCCACCCCCACCCACATACTGCTATAATAGATGCGGAAAAGGAAGTTGAAGAGAGGAGATGGTGGGGGCTGGAGGATATAATCAGCATAAGTGCACACAAACTGTATTTGGAGGGGTTTTTAATCAGCTGCGGTCCAGTTTCAGCCCACATACACCTTTGTCTGTCTTTGTTCTTTATCACACCAGCACACACACACTCATTCACAGAGGGAGAGAGAGAGACAAACACAAACTCCCATGCAGAGAAAAGGAAGGGAAATGTTTGCCTATGCTCAAACAGCTGATGTCCAGCACTTTGTTTCCTGCTCTAATGACTTTCTGTCCTCGGTGTAAATCCCACTGTATGCTGCTTTACTGTCTCTAGTTTATGAATGAACCACAATGAACCATTCACAGAGTTTCATTGAACTTTGTGGAGGTATAGTATTGTATAGAGTAAACATGTCTACCAGGAGTGTGAGATCTCAGCAAAGGACAAAGTTCTACCCAAATACCTGCCTGTTAATCTGTCTACAGCCACAACACAGGAGCACAGGCCTGGAGTCAAAGTACACCAGGCTCTCCCTTTCTCTCTCTCTCTCTCTCTCTCTCTCTCTCTCTCTCTCTCACTGCCCTGGCCTAAACTGAGGTGGTCATTGGCTGCCACCTGCTGGAAAGAACTGGCAACGCTGATCGATCAACCAAAAAAGCTTCAGGTACAATGAGACTGCAGGAGTCTTTCCTTTGGTACAGGAAAATAAATTTACACAAAAGCATGTAACAAGACTACTGCATATGAGACACAGGTAATATTGAACACTATGAGAGATGACGTACCTGGTATTACCCAACAAGCACACAGAAACAGGCTGAACAGGAAGTGTAATGGCGTTCATATGCAACTCTGATATACAATGTCCTGTAATTTTCACTGGCAGCAACAATCAGATCTGTTGCAAGATTCAAGTAAAGCAGATCTCTCATGGGACCATATTACACATTGGGTCTTATTATTACAACTTACTCATTACTTAGGTATCTTTTTTTCATTAAAAATGTATTTGTTATTATTAGTTATCATTGTGAAGTTTGTGTTTAACTTTTTCCTGTCTTAACTATATTATTATTATTATTACTATTTAAATACTATTATTACTCTTTAACTTATTTTGCTTTTTATATTTCATTAGTACTTTATCATTACTGAAGTACAAAAGTGTACTTTAGCCTATTAACTGAAACAATACAGAAGCAGGCATGTCACTTAAAAAGAGATTTATTATAAATCAAAAGTGTCGAGTGACAACAGCATCACAGCTTCTTGAGTCTGTGGCTTCTTTACAGTCAGAGCTGGCTCAGCTCTCTGACAAAGAATAAACAGGACTGAAAACTTCCAGCAAATAACAATTAACAAACAAGTCTGGCATGAGGAAATCCAACCTATATCTGTAATAAAGCAAAGGCTATGCAGGTGCATGGAATCAGGGTTGGGTGCCTGCATTAACAGGAGAGTTGCATGGAGCCTGGCTGGGAAGGGAAGGAGAAAGCTGACAATCTCCACCTGGCCTTCAGCGTGCATGATCACATGGAGTCCTGAGCTGGGGAGAAAGCCCACTCAGGGTTGTCAGAATAAGGCGGCTCCTGATTGCTGCTTCCCTCGCAGGGATCCATCAGGGGGTGTGGACGGGGGCACCTGCGGGTCATGATGTGTCTGTACCTACTTCTGATCCTCCGTGCTGTCTGCAGCTTGTCCTGGACGTTAAATACGGCATTTGTGGCCAGTTTGGTCCGGCTGTGCTTGCTAGCACGTCGTAAACAGCTTAACCTGAACTCTGGATCACTGTGGTATCTTTTCAGGTAGCTGCCTGTGCTGCTGGGTGGAGGCTGCGTGTTCTCCTCTTTCTCTACTATCGGGTGATGCATCATTGACATGTACAGTGACAACAGTAATTTCTGTGCACTCTGACACTCACGAGTTGCCCTGTACCTCTCTGCCATGTACTGTTTCTGTCTATTCCGGAACTCAGGATCTGTTCTGTACTTCTCCATTATGTACTGTTTCTGTCTATTGCAGAAATCTGCATCTGCTCTGTACCTGTCCTTCATGTATTGTTTCTTTCTATTGCGGAAATCTGTATCTGTTCTGTACCTGTCCTTCATGTATTGTTTCTGTCTATTCCGAAAATCAGGATCTGTTTTGTACTTGTCTGTGAAGTACTGTTTCTGTCGCATCCGTAAAGCAGGATCTGTGTTATACTTTGTCCGATTCTTTTCCTTCCTTTTCGTTTGAACTTCCGGATGTGCATAATATTGTCTGGACTTCAATTTCCTTTGTTCACGATAGATAATGTCCTGAGCGTACTTAGCTCTCGCTGCTTCACGTTTCTTCATTCTATTGTCTTCAGCAATGTACGTTCTTTTCTGTCTTTGATCATCCGTCGTCTGCTCTTCTTTGTTGTTTGTTTCCCGCAGGGATCTTTGTACAGGATACTTCCACAGCCTTGCGATTTCTGCAGCCATCTTTGGGAAAACTGTCCTTGAGACGTTTTCGGCTGATGGCCGTTCAGTGTTCACAGTTTGAAATAAAATGGGCGCAAATTGGAAAGTGGCAGAGCGTGGATGACCATCCAACAGTCTGAACAGGTGGTCTGCCAGGCCAATGACGTCAGAAAAGGTCTTCATGATGGCAGTTCCATCACTGTCTGGTAAGCCTTCTGCATTCCTGGGGTGTGGATCAAAGATCCCATATCGACCCGATCTGTCCCAGAACAGGGCGAAGCACTGTGAATCTACGACGAGCAAAGCATGCCTGATTCTCCTGGACAGAGACTGGAGCTGCTGGACGAGGGGCACATACCACCGCTGGCTTCTAGCCCTGGGTGCCTGGGGTGTCAGGGGCCCACATCTGACTTCAGCAATACAGAAGTTGTACACTTGTGCGTCTGTCAGGACTTGATCTGGCATTTCCTCTAATGCCAGTGGATCAAACTGAAACCTCTCCTGAAGAATTAGTTGGCACTTGACTTCAGCATAGAGTGAGTCTCCCTGCACCAGCACTCTGTCGAGGGCAGTTGTGGTAAACTCACATCCCTCGTTCTCGTAGGCCAGAAAAGTCACGGACATGCAAGAGGATTGGTAATTTCTGGAGGAGAGTGGATACCTAAGGTCACTCTGACTGTGACTGGCCCTCACGGTCTGAACAGGGATTACAACCTGAAAAGAGAGGAACACTTATTATCAATCACCTAATATCCTTGGGTAAAGCTTGAAGGCAGGTTCAAGGTGAGGCTATGACATGATATGTATGATATTAAGTATTTTCATAATGACCTTAATGCTTTCTTGGGCAGTTGAACTACACCTAGCTCCCACAGAAAAAGTCCCGCTATTGTCCGGAGCACTTCCCTCATCTATGATTGTACAGGGCTCACTGATTGATGAATCCGTTAGTGTCTGGTCAGCCTGCAATAACACATAACACCAGTGAATACCTAGACATACATATGGACAAAGTTACCAAGGTAATCAAAGAAAAATTCCCTGGATTAATTTCTGTTAGCTGCTGACATTTGTGAACTGCAGAGAAAGGTAATGGATTCAGATTTCACATGAACCACTTTTATTTAGGTAAAGCTGATCGTACCCAGTATCCTTGAGTAAAGCTTGAAGGCAGGTTAAAGGTGGGGCTCCACAACAAGTACCATTGGAATGCAAATGGATCACAAACTGAACTGATCCAACCATTATTTCATTATGACATGATATGTATGTTATTAAGTATTTTCCTGATGGCCTTAATTCTTCCTTGGGCAGTTGAACTACACCTAATTCCCACAACAAAAAACAGTGTATAAAGTCCCGCTATTGTCCGGAGCCCTTACCTCATCTATGATTGTACAGGGCTCACTGATTGATGAATCTGTTAGTGTCTGGTCAGCCTGCAATAACACATAACACCAGTGAATACCTAGACATATATATGGACAAAGTTACCAAGGTAATCAAAGAAAAATTCCATGGATTCATTTCTATTAACGGCTGACATTTGTGAACTGCAGAGAAAGATAATAGTATCAGATTTCACATGAACCACTTTATTTAGGTAAAGCCAATCATACTGCGGCTAAAAAGCATTGGCAGTTACATACTGAGCTGACCTTCAAAGCAACAGATGCAGCATTTCTTCAAGTATTTTCATGCCAACAGTTGTTAGTGCCATGCAGAAGTTTCTCTACTGTGCTCGTACCTGGTATGAGGGATCGGGTGGACCCAGCAACGCCATCCTCCTCATCTGATGCCGCAGCTTCATTGCTTGAGAGCGCTTATTAAGCTTTCCCATCCTGATGGAAGAACTGGGAGATCCACCAAGTCTGCCAGGCTAAAACTAACCTGTTAACATACAAAAATATAGAATAATAGTCAATCTGACATGACCGTATCTAATATATTATATATCAAGCTCAACATTTGATGACAGTTTGGTAAACCCTTGCTCTCTTTCGCAGATTTTATATGCAAGCAGTAAAATGTGTAGATATGCTGAGAACCCGTCAGTCACATGGTTCCCATGACAACGTTTCGTAGAAAGTGTGTGTGTGTGTGTGGTCCGAGCAAGTGAAAGACAAGTTGTGAGCGATCCGTGGTGAATATACAGAGTTCTAGTGACACTTGTGACTGATTAAACTCTGAGTCAAAGGCATTTGGCGGTGTCGTCATTCTGTGCTGTGGAACGCAACGATATATAAAAATAAATAAATAACCACATGAACATGGATTTTCACCGCTCGCTGTGGCTTCTGGGACGAGGAGGGATCGCTGTAGTGATTTCCCCCACTGACATTTATGCACATGTATATACTTACCGCTTATGTTATCACTAGAGACCCTGCAAAGGCGGCGAGCAACAACGTGATTCCTGACGTTCAGCTACGATTCACGACTTGGGCATGCTCATCGACAATAGTTTAGTCTTAAACGGCGAAAATCCAAA
This sequence comes from Karalla daura, assembly GCA_029224185.1. Taxonomy (NCBI): domain Eukaryota; kingdom Metazoa; phylum Chordata; class Actinopteri; order Chaetodontiformes; family Leiognathidae; genus Karalla; species Karalla daura. The sequence continues at coordinate 4,234,966 of CM055208.1, read as the reverse complement.
CGTGAGGAGGCGGGAACACATTTCCGCAACCAGAGTTGTCGGGAGGCTCTAACCCGATTGGATGAATGTGACGTCAATACACTATGAGACAACCCTGTCGCCTCTCTTTTTAAAAATGCGAAGGATGACTGAGTAGAAGACAACAAATAACCCGGTCGATAACAAGGCCGATGAGTGTTTCACACTGTTTCACTGACAAGAACAAAAAACAGACCTAAATTGTCGTGGAAGTGGGCGGGACCTCACTGCATTCCAACCAATCAGTGTAACCGGTTCGTGACAGACTCTCACTCGATTGGCTTAGGCTGACGTCAGTACGCTGTGAGACTTTTGTGTCGCTTCTTTTCAAACATAATATTTTAGATAGCACAAAAGATGAGTGAGAGGAAAGCGGAAATTAAACAAGTAAAAATTGTGAATAGAAAGACGTATCAGTGTTTTCCACTGTCTCATTGACAGGAACAAAAATGAGAATTAAATATCATACCAGGGGGCGGGACGAAAACATGGATTTTAACCAATCAGTGTTATCGGGGAGTGACAGCGTCTCACACGATTGGCTAAATCTGACGTCAGTACACAATGTGACTTCCGCATCGCACTATTCAATCCTGTGACGCTGTTTTGGTGAAGTTTCGCTGCTGAATGCGGCATTTCAGGTTTTCCTAGAGTGTGTTCGCTGAGAGCAGCAACCCGCCACCCTCCTGTCTGTTGAAGCAGAGACAATATGCAGAGTTTGAGGTAAGGAATCTTTTAATTCACTGAAAACACAACTGTTCTGGAACTGTCAAAACACCACAGGTGGGAGAAAATCCTCCCCACATGATTGTTTTTACGCGCTAAGGGTTTAATAATCCTTCTTGAAAAGTTCCCGTGACTTAACCGAGAACGTCCAAGTGTGTTTCTGTAGTTCAGGGGTATTCGTGTTTTGTTTTTTGTGTTTTTTGTTTGTTTTTTTGTTCCACCCTGTTGAAGCCAGTGAAGTAACACCTTATTTCGTAACATCCCAGAAACTTCTTCCGGACTCCCTGGTCCTCTGCTGAGAGGCTGGAGGGGAAAACTGTCCTCATCACTGGTGCTAACACAGGCATCGGCAAAGAGACAGCCCTGGACCTGGCAAAGAGAGGTTGGTCTCAGTGAAACTCACCCTAAAACACAGCTCAAGCTGCCCCTCAGTCTCACCCTCAGGTCATCAAAGAGCAATCTCTATTCATTTCATGATATTGCTAAGTCATCCTGATCTGAATCATTGCTTGCGGATCCATTCCCACATTGAACTGTGGTCTCAATACAACTCAAACCTTTCCACAGTTCTAGTCATTTAACATCACGACATCACATTAACACTTGTTTCGATTTAATCCTTGAACAGTAAATGGAAAAGGAAATTGACTTATATCTACTACTTTCTTTTTGTGCAAAATGCATGTGTAACCTGTGACTTCTGTGTTGGAATGGCGCGTCCAGGACACAGGAGATTTTGGAGGCAATCCGTCTTGATTTTCTGGCAGCAACAACGCAGACACACGTCTGTAAAACACCCAGTATGATTTGTGCTCCCCTCCCACAAAGAACAATAGCAGAAAGGGGTGAACGCCAACCACTTAACAAACATATCTGGCAACAGGAAGATTGAGGACATGTACCTTTGTCAGCCTATTCCTCCTACACAAACAGTACCATACACAAATGTGTCAGGACAGGCATTCAACTGAAATGAAATGAGAACTTATACAGTCCAACAGTGTTTAATCATGGACATCTCAGTTTGGGAAATAGTCCTCACCTCTCCCATGGAGAATATTTGCCATAAAGCAAGAAATGTTCTATGATAGCAGTTAGGCCATGTTTGTTCTATCTGTTAGGGTAAGTTTACTCTAACTGTATGTTTGCTCTATCTGTTAGGGTACATTTACTCTAATTTTATGTTTACTCTAGCTTTTAAAATGGAGGGAAAAAGTTCCATCACTATAGGTTGCTGTATTGAGTGTCACAGCAAATTGCCAGTTGACCAAAACTGGGGTTCCAGTTAACTGAAACTCCAGGTTCTGAAAGCCCCAGTAACTGAAACCTGACCCCCACCCCCTGTCGGACCAGTTCCACCACAGGCTGGAAAGGTCCTGGAAAGGTCCTGGAAAACAATTTCTGGTCAGGAGTGGGGACCCCTTCATTGTCACAATGCAAAACTGGCCCCGTTACACCTGACATACAAACATTTACTGACTGTTAATTGTTTATGCAATGAAATCTCCCATTCCAGAATATGTTTATGAGACTTGTTGCATTTGGATGGAGGGTACTTGTAAAAATGAAGTTTGCAGAGCATGGTTTTAGCCCAGTGTTATAAAGTTACAAGATGGAAACTCTGTTTCAGAGACCTCTGATTCAGAGTTATGAGAGAGTAAACCTTGGGGAAAGATACTGCTGTCGGCTCACAGCAAAAGGTCCTGGGTTAGAAACTGCCCTTTTCCTTTTGTTCAGGCTGAAACACCCACTGCAAATTCCCTTTAACATCATCCCATCTCTCATCTCCCATCCCATCAGGAGGGGGTGCACTTCACCTGTGAACTGCATAGCTCATGTCTGGTGTGTTTGCTGTTTGTCAAGGCTGTTTTAATCTTTTTCATTTCATTAACTTTCCTCTGCAGGGGCAAAGATCATCATGGCGTGTCGGGACATGGAGAAAGCTGAGGCTGCTGTGACGCAGGTCATCGAAGGCTCGGGAAACGACAACGTCGCCTGCATGAAGCTCGACTTGTCAGACAGCAAGTCCATCAGAGAGTTTGCCGAAGTCATTAACAAAGGTCTGTCAGTTCACCCCTCAGGAAAAACAAAACCCTGTTGTGAATTAACTCATAAGCACAGCTGTCTAACATCTGTCTCCTCTGCCCCACAGATGAGCCCAAACTAGACATCCTCATCAACAATGCTGGTGTGATGGTCTGTCCTTATGGGAAGACGGCCGACGGCTTCGAGATGCAGATTGGTGTCAACCACATGGGTAAATCAACAGTGTCAGCCTCTCACCTGCTCAGGATGTCAATGATCCGGCAGCTTAAGAGTGCATCGGGTCAGATGTCTTACTTGCATACCTTCCAGAGGTCTTACTCTGCCTTTCAGAGGTTGAGCTGGATGCGTCAAACAGCCATTAATCACAGGATATCCCCCCTCTGCATCATCAAATCTTCATCATATCCTCCAGGCCACTTCCTGTTGACACACCTGCTGATCGACCTGATTAAGAGGTCAGCGCCGGCCCGGATCATCAACGTGTCCTCCATGGCTCACGCCTGGGGCTCCATCAACCTGGAGGACATCAACAGTGAGAAGAACTACAACAAGAGGACAGCGTACGCACAGAGCAAGCTGGCCAACGTGCTCTTCACCCGCTCACTGGCCCAGAAGCTGGAAGGTGTGTGTCATCCAGTCTCCCACAGTAGTACATGAAGTCATGGGAGAACTCCCCGAACATCTCAGGATCACCCCACCTTCAGCTTCAGCTGGAACATAGAGCAGCTGCTTGATGAGCCCCCAGTCCTTTGTACTGATGCACACACTTGTCGTTTGCAGTAACAAATGATTGGAAGCAACTGATTCATACCTGAGTTCATGGTTGAGGTCACAGTCTTTTTTTCATCAGCATGTTTTCTGGGTAAATAGAGCAGCTGATAAGCTGCTCTTTGCTAACCCTAACCCTTTTGTATATCGATTACTTTGCACTTTATCATCTTAATCTTTCACCTCAGTGGCCTTGCTGCTCTGATGCCATTATACAAGTAAGTGTTCAGTGACAATAAGTCTTGAACCTTGAATCTTGATAAAAAAAGAACCTGAGAAGATAAGTACTCCAGTCCCCACAGAACCAAAACAGTATAAATAAGTAATAAGTAAGCAGTGAAAGTTAAAGTTAACAGTAATGAGCTGTAGTAGTAATGGTGAAGGTGTAGACAGGAGACAGTGCTGAGTAAGGACCAGAGAAGCCGTGCTGATGTGTGATGGGTGTGTGGCAGGCTCAGGTGTGACGGCGTACTCCCTCCACCCTGGCGTCGTGCAGACAGACCTGTGGCGCCACCTGAGCGGCCCTCAGCAGGTGCTGATGAAGATAGTCAGTCCGTTCACCAAAGACTCGGCCCAGGGGGCCCAGACCACCATCTACTGCGCCGTGGAGCCATCGCTGGAGAAGGAGAGCGGAGGATACTACAGGTACAGGCAGCATGGGGGGTCTGCAGGCCAGGGGGTCAGTCAGTTAGGGAACATGAAGCCCCTTTAAAGTACTAAACAGGCTTCATTATGAGGTATGAAGTAATTTGGTATTCAAGCTTTGACTGCACAAAGTATTTGTGGTGAAAAGTTGTGGCCTAAGGTAAATTTTAATGAACTTTCCAGCTGGTCTGAGGTCATGTATGGTTGTGCTTCATACTATAGGTTCAATTGAAAACTGCAACTGTTTAGTAAGATATGCTGGCCAAAACAAGTCTGAAAAAGCTCCTGAAATGAACTTCAGGATTCAGTCTGAAATTTGCAGGAAAGGAGACCTGTAACAGCACAAACCAGTGGTCGAGCTGTAGCCGGTCCTCTGAATGATGTAAAGATGTGAAATAACAAAGTAAAAGCAACGTTTTTCTGTCTCCTGGCAGCGACTGTGCCCCCGCCAACTGCTCTGCGGCTGCTCAAGACGACGACATGGCGCAGAAGCTGTGGGAGCTCAGCTGTCGGCTGCTGTCCATAACGTGGGAGTGAGGCGCCTCCGTTTCTAATAAAACCCATCCCTCCCACACTCTGCTGTGTTCTTTACTAACAGGTGCAATAAAACAGGTCCTCACGTCACTAACACTGCCCAGTGAGACGCAAGGAGCAAGCAGCGTCTGAGTCCTGCACTTTCTTAGTGTCAACACCATCTCCTGTGCATTTGTTCCACAACTTCATGGATGTATTAACAACATGCCGCTCTTTTATACTATATTGTGATCCTTTTAGATTTTTTTTATATGATTTTTAACAGCTCTGCAAGAGGCATAGGTGAACTGAATCAGACTAAAACAGAAATGTGACTCTCTGATGTTTATGCCTATTTGTATCTTCCAACATTAAAGTTTTACAGTGTCACACTCCATTCATCTGTTCTGTAACGGCTACCACATGCTTGACATTTCAGTTCTCATGACTGCATCTCTTTCCATGTACTTTGTCTCAATATCTGCTGTGGTTGGTGAGGTCGCTCATCTGGATCTGCACTAATCATCTCGACACAGAGCAGATGGAGAATACAGAATATAGATTATAAATGACCATTATTTCAATTATCTGGTATGTGCATTGTATTGTTTTTCGCTATTTTACTAGTTTGTAGTTTTTTTATGAATGTGTTGAGAACCCACATGAAACGTCTGATAATCAGTTCTTAATTCCTCTCTTTAAGAACCATTTAACTCTGCTCTCACCTCAGTGACCTTATAAAGCATAGTAGCAACAACCAGGGTTAATGAAACTGCACTGTGTGATCCCTGAGAGGCTGCATTGAGTGGATGATGTAACAGACATGCTAATGATCAGATCCAATAAAAGTTATGGTAAATCTATTGTTTTCAGTGCAGTTTGTTAATAGAAATGGCAGAGTCACACTGTTTTATTTCTTTGCATGTTTAGTTAATTGTCTTTTATGGCTTTTTGAAAAACTAATGTGATTGAATTAGTACAGAGATTATTTGACCTTTAACCTCAGCATTTCTAAAGTGATGCTAAACTCTTAAGGTGACTGATCTGTAATGCCTTTGTTGCACTAAAACCTTTGTAATATTTTCCACCTCCAGTGACTATCAGTCGTCTGAGGGTCAATCAGAGTATGAATTTGACCATTTTTTCCCCCTAAAACTCAGTCCAATTATTCGCAGGGCATCATGCTTGTGTGCACTGAAGTTTTTCATCTCCATGGTCACGTATACAACTAATCATTAATGTTTCATTAAGAAAAGACGCAGGCTATAAGAATCACCCGCAACTGTGGTGGTGATAGCATCACCGAGGTAAAGGGTGTGGATGTAAGGATGTGCTGGAGCGTGACTGAACTGGACCAGGTGCCCTCCCTCCACTGCTGGGGACATTAACTCCTGGGTGAGGCTGTTCTAGGAGGGAGAGGGGCTGACACGCTGCACTGAAGATTTCTGACATATCTGTCTCAGTGACCTAAAGCCAGAATGGAAGACCCTGCAGACGGTATTGCTGTGGTGGGCATTGGATGCAATTTTCCAGGGGGTAAGGAATGTGTGTGCATGGGCATTACTTTTGCACTGTTTACTTAGTCTGTGTTTCTTTTTTTTAATATTCATAGAAAGCTTTGACTTCAAGAGTCTAATGTCTGTCTCTAATAATTTGCATGAAGAAAAATCATTTATAATCATGTGGAAGATAAATGAAATCTATATGATATTGAATCTGTTAAAATGACACACAGTGTCCAAGTTTGGTCAGTTTTCTATACAGGATATTCAGTTTTATTCCAATTAATTATTAACGATTTAGAAACATTTGTGAGTGATTTCCAATCAGCTGATTCATAAATAAGTTTTTCAGTGACATTGTTTCTGACCAGGGGAAGGGCTGGATAATTTCTGGAAGGTTCTGGTGGGTGGCAGGAACTGCTCAGTGACAGTTCCCAGAGAGAGATTTGACGTCTGCAGCTGGTACGATCCTGACGACAACAAACCTGGAAAGTCCTGCACGGCGAAAGCTGCTCTCATTGACGGGTACTGGCGACTCAGTCTCTCACATGTCTCACATTTAACCAGCATTTCATGGATGCTGGGTACTGCCCATCGCCTCATTTTACACAGAAAACAAATCACCCATTAATCCAGACATACTATGCTCATTTCTAGTTTTTTGACATGGTTCCTTGATGTCCCCTTCAAATCACATAACATCAAATCCTGACTTGTTCTCTGTTACTCAGTAGGATTGAATGAGTGCGAATGACTTTGCAGGTTCAATGCGTTTGACCACAAGTTTTTCGGCATCAGTGACAGCGAGGTGGAACAAATGGACCCTCAGCAGAAGCAGCTCCTTCAGTGCGTCTACAGGGCACTGGAGAATGCTGGGATTGCTATGGAGGAGGCCAGTGGGACCAGGACAGGAGTCTTTTTTGGTTAAGCCAGTTTCCACTACTGTTAATTTCTGATACCTCACACTATGTAATCCTCTTTCAATAACTACAAGGCCCACCTGTTGCTTTTACCAGGTTTGATGAACAGAGACTATGAGACGAATGCTGCCCATGTGCATCCGAGTGTGATCAACCACTGGACGGGCACAGGGCTCGCCATGAGCATCGCAGCAAACAGAGTTTCCTACACCTTCAACTTCACTGGGCCCTCACTGTCCATAGACTGCGCCTGCTCATCATCTCTTGTGGCTCTTCATCTCGCCTGCCAGGCCATCAAACAAGGTCCGAGACAAAGTGTATACATCACTGAAGAATCTAGTCACATCCCAGCATTGGGGTTTTAATTAATAGACACTGTGTTTTACCAGGTGACTGCGACATGGCTGTTTGTGGAGGAGTCAACTGTATAATAGAGCCCAGAGTGTTTGTTGCTCTAAGCAAGGCGAAGATGATCTCTCCACAGGGAACCAGCAGACCTTTCTCCAGCAGAGCGGATGGCTACGGCAGAGGGGAGGGCTGTGGTGTTGTTCTCCTGAAGCCCCTGAGAAAGGTCAGAATATGCAGAATATTAAAAATACCTCTATTTCTGAAAGAGCTATCTACTCTTAAAATACTTATTTGTTAGAAACTTTAGACTTAACCAGAGTTCTGGGAGTCTACTGGATTCCAGCAAACATAGGGTTAAATCAGGGACTACACCCTGAGATATTACATAATTCCCTGTTAAAACCTTCATACCCTTATTTTCCATTAGGCAGTAGAAGATCATGACCACATCTGGGGCATCATCAGCAAAACAGCTGTTAACCAAGATGGACGCTCGGTCGCTCCGATCACCAGACCCTCCATCACACAGCAGGAGGAACTCCTCCGTGCAGTCTACTCAGAGTCGGACCTTCTAAATGTTCAGTACATAGAGGCACATGGGACTGGAACCCCAGTTGGAGATCCAACAGAGGCACAAAGTATCTCAAACGTCATTACTAGAGCCAGACCTCCTGGTTCAGAGACACTGAGGATCGGGTCTGTGAAAGGCAATATTGGACATACAGAATCTGCAGCTGGAGTGGCCGGGCTGATTAAGGTTCTCTTAATGATGAAGTATGAGACCATTGTTCCCTCAGTTTTCTGCTCTGAGGGTGCAGCCAGTGTAGACACCACAGCCCTGAACATTAACATTCCAGAAAAAGCAGAAAAATGGGAAGCTTCAGGGACGAGGATTGCTGGAGTAAACAGCTTTGGTTTTGGGGGCACAAACGCGCACGCCATCATCAAACAGCACGAGCAGTCATCTACTGAAAAGAAGAACAATGGAAGAAAGGCAAAGTATTTCATCATGTCAGCTCATTCATCCAGATCTCTTACTTTGATGGTGGAAGACACCATTAACCAGCTGGAAACATGCCGTGAAGTTGATCTAAACTCTCTGTCGTACACATCAGCCTGCAGGAGGAGCCATTTAAAACATAAATACAGAAAAGCCATCATTGCTTCATCTGTGGTGGAAGTGAAGGAGAAGCTACGAGCCACAGTTGGCAAACGTATTTGTCCTTCCTGCTTAGACCCAAGACTAGTGTTTGTCTTTTGTGGAAATGGCGTTACTTACCATGGCATGTGCCAACAGCTGCTAGCACGAGAGCCTGTGTTCAGGGAGAAGGTCAAAGAGATAACACAACTTTTCCAAAAACACAGTACACTGAACATTTTGGACACACTTGAGAGTGAGTCTAAAGGCAGCGACTTTAAAAGCCCAGATGTTGTCCAACCACTTCTCTTTGCCATCCATGTAGGTATTGCAACCCTTCTCAGGCGCTGGGGCGTCAAGCCTGATGCAGTACTCGGTCACTCCATTGGTGAGGTGGCAGCTGCTCACTGCTCTGGCCTCTTGTCTCTCGAGGATGCAGTCAAAGTCATCTACTTCCGCAGCACTCTCCAAAGTAAAGTCACTGGGGGTAGGATGCTTGTGATCGGCAATATGAACATATCAGAAGTAGCTGCTCTGCTCCCACGTTACTCTGGAAGAATTTGCTTTGCCGCCTTCAACAGCCCGCAGTCCTACACCCTCTCAGGTGATGCAGAAGCTGTTGAGATCCTTCATAAGGAGCTGAGGACCTCAGCAAATGCTGACAAACTGTTCCTTCACATGCTGGATGTCCCTGTTGCCTACCACAGTCACATGATGGACCCAATCCTTCCAGAAATCAAGAAGGCAATCGGCCGCTTACAGGTAAACGATCTTAACATGGAGCTGTTCTCAACAGTGACAGGGAAGGAGGCCAAGCAAGATGATTTCTGCACAGGGGACTACTGGGCTAGAAACATCCGCAAGCCAGTAGTTTTCGAGCAGGCACTGAGGTCAGCAGCCAAAGGGAAGAAGAATACAATCTTTGTGGAGATAGGTCCGAGAAGGGCACTGCAGAGAAACATCATGGAAACTCTGGGTAATGACACAGCCGCTCTTGCATCAGTGCAGCCACAGAGAGATTATGAAATGATAACATCCGTTGTGTCTAAGCTCTTTGAACTGGGTGTCCAAGTGAATTGGAACATCTTATACAAAGGATACGAGACAACACCACTGCCTATTCCAAGATACCAGTTTGATTGCTCGGATAGAGATGTTATCATTGGGGCATCACACATGAACACAGCAAACAGTCATCCTGTACTCTGCCAGACTGGGAGTGACAGCAACGTTTTTAGTTGTGATCTCAAATCTGATGCTTCCTTGTATCTGAAGGAGCACAGGCACAATGACATACCCATCATTCCTGGAGCCTTTTATGCTGAGCTGGGTTTGGCCGCATTCATGGCCACTGCCAAACCCAAAGTACCGCTTAGTTCACTCCAGCTCAGTGTCACTTTTCACAGTCCATTTGTCATAACGCAGAATTCACCAGACATGAAGGTGCAACTAGAACAGAAGGAGAATGAGACGAGGTTCATGGTGGTCTCCCCTTCTGCAGTGTACGCATCGGGCACAGTGGTTTCAAAGAAAGAGAGGCTGATGGAGGAGCCGTGCATTTCACTCGCCTCCATCGACAGAAGATGCAAATCTGCAATGAGCTTCCAGCAGTTCTATTGGTATCTTTCACAAGGAGGGTTTCAGTATGGAGACATCCTCCAGAATAAGAGTGATGTGCACTCTGGAGAAGGTCTCAAAGAGGCTTTCGCAGTCGTCAAAGTTCCAGAGGAAGTACGATCTCAGTTGCATGATTACTGCATCCATCCTGTTGTTCTAGACTTTCTGATGCAGCTCGTCCCGGTTACAGTGGAGCATATTTTTGCTGGCAGACCAGGATTTCCTGCAAAAATAGGAAGCCTGACTGTGTTCGAAGCGTTGCAAGATGAGATGATAGTTTATCTCAGAGCGACTGACGTTGGTGATGATCACATTGAGGTCTGTGGCTGCTTTACAGATAAAGAAGGAAGAGTGCTAGTTGAAGTTAAGCAGGTGATAATCAGGTACCTTGGCAGCCGCTCTCATGTTGTTGAGGAGTATTTCTACCACAATGACTTCAGTGTTATCAGTCCCCTCATCACATCTGCTCCTCCTCCTCGGGCCCTCGTCTTCTGTGATCAGATAGGGATTTCCAAAGGCCTGAAACAATATTTGGATTCAGGGTCTAAATATGTGTCCATTGCACATGAACAAGATATCTTGAACCATGGTCTTCCTTCTGTCTTGGTAAATCTCAACATAACAGACATTGAGGAGAACTTTGATGAGGTCTTACTTTTGTGGGGCAAAGAAAACCTCACTTCACTGGTAGCTGAGGTCGTCCTGCAGAATTTGGTGAATTGCTGTGAGATTTTGAGGCAGATTGTCCTCGAATTAAAGAGGATCGGCTTCCCAAATTCCATCAGGGCAGTTACCTTCTGTTCATCAGACATCACAGTGGATCACGTAAATCCAGGCTTTGCTTTAATGGGCATGATGAGATCTTTTGCTGCAGAGATACCAGATCTTTCATTTCAGCTGATCGACATTGGCAGTGTCTCTGCTCAGGACATTGCAGCTCTGTCTGAGGTTCTTAGATCGTGTCCATGCACCAAGTATCCAGAGCTGTTGATAAAAGACGGACAGATTCTTAAACCTTCTATTGTCCACACGCCACTGGAAGCTGTTGACCAATCAGAGGGCAGATTTACCACCACAGTGTCTAAACCCTGCACCATTCAAACAGCGGATGCACACAGGATGACACACCTAAGTGCCATTTACTCCGAGGACAAGGCCGAGCTAATCGGCGACACCTCAGTTGAAATACAACTCTCTAAAATATGTGTTCACTCATCCGATTACTTCCCTGTCAGTGAGTCCCATCTGAAATTTGGCCAGACATTGTACTGGAACAAGCACTCGTCACAGAGCCACAAGCTAGTGGCTCTCGACTTCAGTGGCACAGTAACAGCAGCTGGAAAGAACGTCAGGAAGCTGAAGGTGGGAGACCGTGTTGCCTGCTGTTATCCTGTCATGGCTGCCAGCAAGGTCACAGTCCCCGAGGATGTGTGTTATAGCACCAAGCGGTTCCCATTCCTTCAAATGACACCTTGTGTCTCCTACTTTGTGCTAGCGTGGGAGATCCTTCGAAGGGCATTACCCAGAGCCAGACACAGTCTAGGAATCATATCCTGTGTGCCTGACTCAGCTCTGATCAAAGTCTTGGCCCTTACTTTTAATAAGTCAGGGTGGAATGTGATCATCGGCAGAGAGCGCAAAGGCTGCTTTGTCAACGTCAAGCAAGTTGATACATTTGTCATGGTTCCACCGTTTGAGGAATCTTTTATTCTGAAAATCTGCAACCTCCCAGGTGTCCAACATGTCGTGTTGGTCTGTGGATCTGAAACGCACTGTGTGCTTGCTCGGGATGTGTTACAAACTGTAAAGGAAAGCGTTTGCGTGCAGACAGTCCAGATGCCTGTCATTCTGCAAAGAGGATTCCTGAGTGCAGAGACGCCACATATATATCAGTGGCTGAAGTCCTTGAGCATAAGCAAGAAATTTGCCCTTGAGAGCTTTACCTTTGAGAGTGATAAATCTGAAAACACCATAAAACATCCATCAGAGACGCCGCAATCATACTTCATCTCAAAGAAGTTGCCTGTTGTGGTTTTGGAAAAAGATGTCTGCGGGACGCTGTCTGATATTCCACTGCTGCCAGCTGAAAAACTTTTCAGAAAGAGAGCAGTGTACATCGTGACAGGTGGACTCTCTGGCCTGGGCTTTGAAACTGTGAAGTTCATCTCTCAGAGAGGGGGTGGGTATGTTGTAATACTCTCCAGGAGTAAACCCACCTCAGATGTACTGCAACAGATTCACAATGTGGAGAAACAGTGTGGAAACCACATCGCTACCATGGAGTGTGACGTGTCTGTCTCTGACATGGTGAACAAGGTTATCAGTTTAATTGGGGACATATTCCCTGGCTGCCCAGTCAGAGGAGTGTTTCACAGTGCTGTCGTCCTACACGATGGGTTGATTGAGGTACTCGACAAATCTCTTTACGAGAAAGTTCTCAGACCTAAAGTAAATGGCGTGCTGAATTTGCACCGTGCCACGCAGCACTGTCAGCTGGATTACTTTGTGTGCTACTCCTCCATTTCAGCTTTCCTGGGCAATGCTTCACAGACAAACTACGCAGCAGCCAACACGTTTCTTGACATGTTCTGTCAGTACCGCCGCAGACTCGGCCTCCCTGGGCAGTCTGTCAGCTGGGGAGCCCTGAACCTCGGCCTGCTCCTGAACAAGGAGCATTTCCACAGGTTTCTGGAGGCGAAGGGGATGATGGTTTTGGGTGCGGCTGAGATTCATAAAAGTCTGGAGCAATGCCTCGTGCTCAATCGAGCCCAACAAGCCATTTGCAGGTTTCACTTCAGAAACATCAGGTACAACGTCCTCTCCCAGAATGTAGCTCTGACCATGCGTTTATCCGTGCTGGTGGAGGAGGCTTTCAAAAAATCAGAGGAAACAGATTCTCTGTGCAAACACACTGAATCTGTCCCAGTAAGGCAGTACGTTATCTCCCTGCTCAGTGAAACCACCGGGGTGGACACCAGGGAGCTGACAGAGGAATCACCTCTGTCCTCCTTAGGCATCGACTCCATGCAGGCCATGACCCTGCAGAACGCCATGTTCCAGGAGAGAGGTGTGAACGTGCCATTAGTGAAGCTCCTGGACCCCAGTGCAACACTATCAACCCTAGTAGCTATACTGGGTGGAGAAAATCTCAGCAATGAAGTGGAGTCTGCTCTTGGAGAATTACAGGATGACTCCACCAGACTGTAAAAATGACCAACACATAAAAATGACTCTAAGCACCAGTTATTGGAACATCAGTTTACCAATGACCCTGACTAGTTCAATGACTAGTTTTATTCAATCTGTATAAATAGAGCCTTTCAACTTGCTTGTTTTACTTAATCAATGTCTCTGAGATCAGTTGTTATAACTGCCAGCTTCTTGTTTCTGTATGATGATGGAGAAAACTATCTCAGCTTTCTGGCATGACCCATAAAGGGCGTGATTTCTGAGTCTGTTTGATCACGTGCGGCAAGGACAAAGTTTATAGATGATAGTTTACAAAGACTGTGATAACAATCAATTACTGAACTTTATCTGAGCAATGTATCAAAATAAAATCTTTCCTGATACGAGTCAGTCATGTCTCTGCATTCCTCTGGTCTCTTTTGGTCGTTCACATATGCAAAATTGCATTTGTAAATGAAACAAACAGTGTAATGAATTCATTCTTAGGGATTTTGATTGATTTATTTTTGATTGTAAGAAAAAGACACATTTGATCTGCAATAGGATTGAACACATTTTCAGGCTTTTCTCTTCTTTTTACATAAAACTATAACCTTGCAACACTTGCTTGACAAAGTCACGAAATGTATTAGCTACACAGTGACAATCACAGGTATATTCAGATCTCACAAATACACATCACAACTGAAATCTTTAACAGATTCACAGACCCATTTCTATCTCATGACATGCCATTATTCATTAGGCATGAGCATAGAAACTAAAGTGGCCAGTGTGCTGTTGGGGTCTAGTATTCTAACCAGGGGTACGTTTATGCCCGTCTCTTGGAAAATCTTGTTTTGCAGAGTCATGGCCAACATGGAGTCAATGCCTAGTGCACACAGAGCCGAATCATCCTCCAGCTCATCCACGCTCACGTCCGTGATGTCACTGACAATTTTCCTCACACTTTTATGTGCTGAAGACAAATGCTCAACCTTGGCTTTGATACTTGAGTCATCTCTCAGCTCCACCTCCACTAATCCTGACAGGCGGTGTCTAAGAGATGCATTTTGTGAAAGGACGTGAAGGTTTAGATTTTTAAAGTTGAACTTGCATATGACTTGCTGAGGCCTATTCATGAGTAGACACTGATGGAGCGCTTCTCGAACCTCACACACGTCCATTACCATCATCCCCTTTGCCTCCAGGAAGCGTCTGAAGTGGTCTTTGTTCAACAAGAGGCCGAGGTTCAGGGGACCCCAGTTAATGGACTGTCCAGCGAGTCCCAGGTTCCTCCGGTAGTGACAGAACGTGTCGAGGAAAGAATTGGCTGCTGCGTAGTTGCTCTGCGAGGGATTCCCAATGAACGACGAGATGGAGGAGTAGCACACGAAGTAGTCCAGTTTAGTGCGCAGCGTTGCGTGGTGGAGGTTCAGAGCCCCGCTCACTTTGGGCTGCAGCACCTTTCTAAAAAGCTCCAGGTCGAGGTTTTCAATCAGAGCGTCGTGAAGCACCGCAGCACTGTGAAACACTCCTCGGACGGGACAGGAGGGGAGCGCTTCTTCTATCTTTGCCACTGCGTCTTTCACCTGCGTCCACACGGAGACGTCACACTGGATGTTCAGAACGGTCACATCGTATCTTCTCTGGATGGCCTCCATCTCAGCCCGCGTTTCATCACTCGGAGCACTTCTGGATAGCGTAGCAACACAGCCTCCACCATTACGGGCGATGAACTTAACTGTCTCAAGCCCCAAACCAGAGAGCCCTCCACTTACAATGTAAACACTGTTTCCTCTGAAGAGTTGTCCACAGCTCAAGGGCAAAGGAATGTCAGACACTGGATGGTCAGAATCTCCATGACACAGAACAAGTTGCTGCACTGTTTTTGTGGTGAAGTAGGAATCATCATCTGTGACTGACTCAGGGTTGGACCGACTCGATAACTGAAAGATTTCCTTTTTCAGAGGGAGAGACTGTGCCTCAAAGCCTAAGGACATCAGCCAGTTGGAGATGTTTCTGTTTTGTTTTTGCAGATAGGCTCTCTGGAGGATGTTGGCCATGTCAAGTTTATGCACACAGGTCTGCTCACTCTTCAGTGCAAACACGCTTGCAGACAGTGAGGGCGACGTCTGATCGCTACATACAAAGATAACATGTCTGTCCTGTAAGCGTCCCTCACACGTAAGAAGCCAAGAGTGATCAAATGGAGGCAGAAAAACAAGCGTGTGGCTTTTGTCCAGTTGTATTGGTCGCTCTCTGAAATGTGTCAGAGAGGAGACGTTCCAGCCCGACCTGTTTGCTGCCAGGGCCAGAACTTTCATCAGAGCAGAGGCTGGACAGGAGGAGACGATGAGCAGCTTCCTGTCCTCTTGTTTCACTGTGGACAGGACTCTCTGCAGGATCTCCCACGCTAGAACGAAGTAGGACACACACGGAGTCCCTCCCAGAAACGGGAATCTCTTCACGCTGTAGCAAACAGACTCAGGAACTACGATCCTGTCCGTGGCGACCACCGGACAACAGGAAGCAACGCGGTCTCCCACTTTGAGATCGGAAACCCCTTCCCCGACAGCTGTGACAACGCCACTGAAGTCTAGAGCGAGCAGCTTGTGATTCTGCATCGTATGCCTGCTCCAATATATCATATTTCCATAGTCCAAGTGTGAAGTGGAGACAGGGAAGTAGTCTGGTGAATGCACACAGACATGAGTTAACTGAATCTCCACAGACTTCCCGGGAACAGGATTTACTCTGGGGTTGTAAGGAGTGGCGGAGAGGCGAGTCATTCTGTATGGATCAGTTGTCTGTAGAACAAAACTGTGCCCCTGTGCTGAGGAGACATCACCTTCACGTATGGTTCCATCCTCCACGAGGGTCCGGGCTATTCTGGTGGTGGACGCCTGGCCTTTGCTGATGATAACCTCCGGTTGCTTGCAGTTGTTGATCACATGGACCAGCATTTGAATGTCCTCGCTGGTCAGAGAAACAAGATCGATCAAGTGAAAGGAGATACCTTCCACCTCTGCCGCACAGGCTCTCACCATACCAGACAGAGCAAACCCGGGACTGATACGGTCCACAGTCATGTCTCCCGATCTGTAGGTGATGACGTGGACGATACAGGAGCGTTTGTGGTCTTTCAGCGCTAAAACAATCTGGCGAAGCAGCTCGCAACAACTGACCAAGCGGGCGAACATCTCCTCACGTGACAGGCGACTCAAATCCTCCACACCCCAAATGAATAAAACATTTTCCAGATCCACACTGGTGCTGAGTGACTCCATCACAAGGTTTCGAAGTTCATCCTCCCCCCAGTGCTCTCTCCTCTCCACTAGCACAGACTCCGGGTGTATGTGTGGCTTCAGCCCTTTAGCGACACCAACTGTGTCTTCAAATACGACTGCTTTGATTTGCCGACCTTGCAAATCTGTCTCGTCGGGGATTGCACTCATTTCATTGTGGAAGAAGTGTGACCGAAGGACGTCTGAGCGATGGCCCAAAAATGAGATCCTGACCTCTTTCAGCTCCACCAGTACCTGACCATCAGTGGTGGAAAAGCTCCCACACACTTCAAGGTAGTCTGCAGTCTCCCGAGTGGCTCTTAGGTACATGACCATCCTCTCCTGTAATGGTGCTGAGATGGTCAGGCCACCGATGGAGGAGGGGAACCCCTGCTGGCCGGTCAGCCTACCCATAGCTACCACAGCCGTCATCTGCAAAAAGCAGTCCAGCAGCACGGGGTGGATGTAATACTCATGGAGGTGTTTCACAAGTTCACACGGGACTTCAATCGCTGTCACGGCCTCTTTGAATTCATCTCCAAAGCGAACATCGTCCAGCTGTTTGAAGACGGAGCCGTATTCAAACCCTGCCTGAGACAGAACAGAATAAACATCTTTTCTCTTCATGACTGTTTTGCACCTTTGGTAGATCACATCCACACTAATGCTCGGCTCCTCCAAGACTGGTCTATGATCTGTGCACTGGTATGTTCCAGAGCTGTGGGTTGCAACCGATGACTGTATTCTAAATGAGGCCTCATCCTCCATATGCTGCAGAGTGATTTTCAGCTGATTACTGTCAGAGCTGAGCGTTAACATGCTCTCAAACCTCACACTGAGCTGAGGCAGAGACAGAGGTTTCCTTTGCCTTAAACTTGCCATCACTGATGCATAAGCGAGTTCAACAAAGAGCGCCCCTGGTACAATGGCAATGCCGTTGTTCTTATGCTCCCACAGATATGGTGCAACATCTGAGGAGAGGTTGCACGTATACTCTTTGCTGCCTTGCTTGATTTGGGTTATGAGGGGATGGGGATAACAAGAGGATGGCTCATCACATTGTCTCAGAGCTTCAAAGTCCAGTTCCTTCTTTACGTTACTGAACTGGTAAACTGGGAGAGCTGTGGGCAACGTCTCACACCCCCTGTAGATCTGACGCCAGTCCACGCTAGCGCCCAGTTCAAACAGCCTGGCCGCGGTAGAGAAGATGGTGTCACCCTCTCTCCCTGGCTGGACAGACTGAAGGACCACGGTGTTGTTTCCCAGAGTCTCATGGATGTTCCTCTGGAGGGCCCTGCGAGGTCCGATCTCCACAAAGACCACGTTTCCTGTTGCTTTCCTGTCTCTGCTGATAGCACGCAGAGCTTTCTCAAACAGCACAGGCTCTCTGATGTTCCTCGCCCAGTACTTGCCTGTTGTGAAGTCTCCGTCTGAACAACTGGCACCAGTCACTGTTGAGAACAGTTGACACTCCATAGCATTAGCCTCCAGAGGACCTATTCTTCCCTCAGTGTCAGCTAGTATAGGATCCATCATGTGACTGTGGTACGCTGCTGGCACGTCTAACTCATGCAGGAAGAGGTTTTCCTCTGGGAATGTGATCTTCAGCCTCCGATGGAGGATGTCTACGGCATCTGCGTCTCCTGACAGAGTGCAGGACCGGGGGCTGTTCAGCGCCGCCACGCAAATCCTGCCAGGGAAGCTCGGGAGGACTTCTAGCACTTTCTCCACAGCCACGTTACTAACCAGGAGCATCTTCCCTCCCGTGACCGTGCTCTGAAGAGCGCTGCGGTGGTGCAGCACTCTGACGGCATCCTCCAGAGAGAGGAGGCCGGAGCAGTGAGCGGCAGCGACCTCTCCCAGGGAGTGTCCCAGCACCACGTCAGGTTTGACCCCCCAGCGTTTCAGAAGACTGCTAATGCTAACCTGAACAGCGAAAAGAAGAGGCTGGATGACATTTGGGTCGCTGAAATCGTCCTCATCATGTTCACCAGAGAGCCATCTGTCAATGCTGATGCTTTTATGGCCATGGAGGAGATTCTCGACCTCTCTGACCTTATCTCTAAAAACGGGAAACTCTCTCCAGAGCTGTCTGCACATTCCCCTGTAGGCCACCCCGTTCCCACAAAACACAAACACCACCTGCAGGTCAGTCCTGATCGGGTCCAGCTTCGCTCTCAGAGCTGATGTCAGCTGATTCTCTAAATGGGAAAGAGAGGACACGAGGAAGGCTTTTCTGTATCTGTGCCTCCAGTGACTTCTCCCACATGCGGAGGTGTAAGACAGGGCCTGTAAATCAACTGTTCGATCGCTGCCAAGCCTCCCCTGGGTGAACGCCATGGACAGCCTGAGTGATTTCTCAGATGCTGCAGATATTACAAAGATATTTGGACAGTGTTTTGCAGTCTGCGTGGGAACGTCAGCCTGTTTGCTCTCTCTAACAACCACATGTGCATTTGTGCCTCCGAACCCGAAGCTGTTGATCCCGGCCAACCTTCCCACCGACCCGTTCCTCTCCCACTTCTCGGCTTTTGTCGGAATACTGATTCTCAGAGCTTTCACATCCACACTGGAGCTGTCTTCCGAGAAGAAGACCGAGGGGACGATGGTAGCGTTCTTCATCATTAAGAGCACTTTGATGAGCCCGGCCACTCCTGCTGCAGATTCTGTGTGTCCTATGTTGCCCTTAACAGACCCGATCCTCAGCGTGTCTGAACCCGGAGGCCTGGCCCTAGCGATGACATTGGAGATGCTTCCAGCCTCTGTGGGATCTCCAGCCGGGGTCCCCGTCCCATGAGCCTCTACGTACTGGACATCTATGAGGTCTGCCTGGGAGTAGACGCTGTGCAACAGCTCCTCTTGCTGGAGGATGGAGGGTCTGGTGATGGGAGCGACCGAGCGCCCGTCTTGGTTGACGGCCGTTCTGCTGATGACGCCCCACACTTTGTTGACGTCTTTGAAAGCCTTCGTAAACATAGACACACCATCATACACTGCATGTGTTCACAACAGACATGATGAGTCACTAAAGCGCTGCCTACTTGTTTCCGCGGCTTCAGGAGGACCACGCCGCAGCCCTCTCCTCTGCCGTAGCCGTCCGCCCTGCAGCTGAAGGGTTTGCTGGTTCCTTCAGGGGAGATCATCCTGGCTCGGCTCAGAGCAACAAACACCCGGGGCTCCATCATGCAGCTGACGCCCCCACAAAGCGCCATCTCACAGTCTCCTGGATCAGAAACCAAAGCCTGACGCCTCAGT
Source organism: Karalla daura (assembly GCA_029224185.1). Lineage (NCBI taxonomy): Eukaryota > Metazoa > Chordata > Actinopteri > Chaetodontiformes > Leiognathidae > Karalla > Karalla daura. Next base: position 4,215,015 of record CM055208.1, on the reverse strand, counting down.
TTGCTTTTTAAGCCAGCTGCAACAACTAAATGATGAATTGACGACTATCTTAATAACAGACTAGTCAGTTTAAGCATTTTTTAAGCATTTTTTGAGAATGAGAATGAGACCTTATCTGAGCCTTTGTGAATAAATGAATGAACCACTTTCCCTGCCAGGACTCAAACAGAAATATTGTGAGGAGAAGTCATCAAAATACCTTGTTTTATAGCCTGGCAGGCTAGATGCAGCGCCACCAGAGACGAGGAGCAGGCGCTGTCGATGGCTAGAGACGGGCCGGTGAGATTAAAGGTGAAAGAGATCCTGTTGGCTGCCACGCTCATCGCCATCCCAGTGCCACTGTAGTGGTTTATCGGAGCAGAGCTGTTATTCTGGAGTATCTCATAGTCTCTGTTCATTAGGCCTGCAATTAAACAATAAACATTGAAAAGAAGTCTTATGCATCATGAAATGAGGCGAATAGATTGACGTGTGAGTCAAAATGACAGCACTCACCAATGTAAACTCCAGTTCTGCTTCCGCTGATGGTTTCCATTGAAACTCCTGCATCCTCCAGTGCTCTGTAGGTGCACTGCAGGAGCAGTTTGTGCTGGGGGTCCATGCAGTCAGCCTCAGCTTCACTGATGCCAAAAAACTTGTGATCGAACTCATTGAACCTAGGGCATGAGAGGGGAAAGTTGGCAGAGGAGCGCGGCTGTTTGAGCAGGTTCAGCACTTGTCCCAGCAGACGGCGCTCACCCTTCTATAAAAGCTGCTCTGGTCGTCTGGGTCTTTCCAGGCTTGCTCTCGTCAGCGTCGTACCAAAGCCCGGTGTCAAACCTCTCAGCTGGGATGTCCACAGCACAGTTTTTCCCCTCTAGCAGAATCCTCCAGAAATTGTCCAACCCCTCACCTAAGATAAGATCCGAACATTTTCCGTCTGAATAAAATCGTGAATGAATAAAATCATCTTTTCTCTCCAGTTTCCTTTTATCATTATTACCATTTTTCTTATTTTGACTGTTCTTACCTATAATTTGCTTAACATATTTTATACTACTTTACTTACTGAGTTTACTGTAAGATTCTGCTGAACAGTAGCTTGTGATGGAACAAGGATCTGGTCTTACCTCCAGGGAAATTACATCCCATCCCAATAACAGCTATATCCTCCTCCGCATCCTCCATTTTTCCAGTTTGTTGCTTTATACCACATTGACTCCCACTGTGAATCCCTCTGCGGCCTGGTCAGAACTAACGTCTCTGCATCTCTCAGTTTCACTTTATAAACATTGTGTCAGGCCTGAGACAACAATGTGCTGCCTTGTTGTTTCTCATTCGGCCTCATCTGGAACTAAATACGCTGCGAGTGAAGGTCCTTCAAAGGAAACAGTGACTTAGCCTTCATTGTCTTTCCCAGATTGATGAAACAACAGTGTTGATACATTGAGTCCTCTCATCCTTGGCAGACTTCAGAGGTCCCTTGTACTGAAAGACAATAGCAATACTGCAACCTGTGTGCCTCCTCCTCAGCCTTATCAGCTTCTGCTGGGCCTCGGGCTACAGATAATTCCACTGCCCCCCAGTGTCCAGACAGCAGAAGCATGTCTTTATGAGGAAACAGAGGCGGACCACACACTCACTGGTAGGAGTAACCTTTATTTGAGCTTCCAGAAGCACAAAGCCAAGCCTTTCACACACTTACAGTATATACACCACCCTCTGCTTATCAGTTACTGGTGAGCTCCGACCGGGATGTGAGGGGCCTATCGCTACTGTCGAGAGAGCAGGACGCACCTTTGGGCACTTAAATAAATAAGAACAGATAAAATAGATTTGGTAGATGCAAACTGAGACATGATCGCGTTGAGCAAATAAAAGTCTAGTACGATGAGTATGACAATGAACAGCAGTCTCACATGTACCCTGTCACGGCTGAGGTACATTCTAGATCGAGGTACTTTAAGGTCCTATGGTGTTCACCGCTACAGTTAAAACAAGACGAGCAGATTTCCTCACACTGATTAACATCTGTCAAATTCAGTTTCTTCATGACTTTATTGTATCACATGTGACGGACATACTGTATAACATGACTACTGGAGTCATGTGTATGAGGAGGAGGGACAGAAAACAGCTTTCGCACCGTGAGCTTCTTGAAATTTGCTGTGAAATTTGAGTCTCTTCGACAGAGAAAACGCGAATCCAGTAAAATGCAGACAGGGCATCAGTCTCGATGATTCCAGAGTCGTCTTCAAGTTCATGATAGGAGGGATACAAACGGATGAAAACCAAGGCCTCGAAAGGGCCTGTGCACGCTCTGTGCACAGCTTTATATATATATACACATGATAGAAGAGTTTAAAAGATCTACTGAGGTATCTAGTGGTCCAGGGATTTGCCCTCTAGCACCATCTGGATCTCTTTGGCGTCCAGAGTCTCATATTGGAGCAGGGCGTCTGCGAGCGTCTTGTGCTCCTTGCTGTAGGTCTTCAGGATCTTTTTCGCACGCTCGTACGAGTCCTGCAGGGAGGAGAGGGCCAGATGAGCTGGAGACGTCATGTTCTGGTGAACCTTAGAGAGAGCTGCGGGAACACTCACCTTCAGTAAGGCCCTCACTTCCTGTTCGATGGCGGCCTGCGTCTCTGGGCTCTGCTTGGTCACATCCCCGTAGGTCATGACGCCAAGCTGCAACACACACACATTTACACACATGATCAGGCTGGAGGGACACGTCTCACCGATGCCTCACTAGTCACTCCAGATGACAGGATAAACTGTGAAAGTTTTTATTTCAATAAGCATTTATTCACTTTTGGTCTACTTATATGTTACAATAATGTTAGAGTGACTGTTGTGTTAGTATACAAGTCCAATATAAGTATGTAACTGTAAATGTGATGTCAGGGCTGTGTGTACTTTCAATACAGATCCACTCACACTGTATTGTATACAATAAGAGCCCAGCATGGCAGCGCTGACAGGACTCAACTCAGTTCCGCATGTTCAGGAAAAGGAAAAGGACTGAAACATCAGTGAAAAATGAAAAGTTCACCTTGTCGCTCATGCCGAACCTGGTCACCATCATCTTTGCTATTCTGGTTGCTCCATCAAAGTCGCTGGACGCCCCTGCAAGCCACAGCAACAGAGAGGAGACTGAAACCAAGGCTCACAGAAGAAGAACAGGATATGCCTTTATGCCTCTCATCCCAGAATGGGGAAACTTCAAGATTCATTATCAGGACAGAAATGTTCATATCGGGCCCTTTCTTTATTTCTTCTAATCTGAGAGTGAGGCCATGAGTCCAGAAACGTTCTTTCCCGCACCAGTAGTGATGTAGTCGTCTCCGAAGATGAGCTCCTCGGCCACGCGTCCGCCCATGCTGACGTCCATCTGAGCCAGCAGCTGAGCCCTGGTCTCACTCCAGCGGTCGTTCTCTGGCAGCATGGACACCTGCAGGGCAGAGAGCAGGATGTGAAACAAAGGCCCAAACAGTCAAATGAGATACTGTGTAGGGTGACGCTCACATGTCCGAGGGTCGGGCCTCTGGGCATGATGGTGGCCTTATTGATGGGCATGGCGTCTTTGGTGAAATAAGCAACGATGGCGTGGCCGGACTCGTGGTAGGCCGTGATGGTCTTGTTCTTCTTGTCGATCTCAACACTTCTCCTCTCGGGGCCTGGCAGTCATAGGACAGGGCAGAGAGGAACTAGTTAGAATAGAACATCTTGGAAACATTCTTCCCGTCTCCTCTGAGGTGATCGGTCATGTGTGATGGGATGTGAGGCATGCAGAGCGGATCTTAAACACAGTGCGCATTCACCCATGAGGATCTTATCCTTGGCGAACTCCAGGTCCTTCATTGTGACCATCTCCTTCTCGTCCACCGCTGCCTTCAGGGCCGCCTGGTTGACCAGGTTCTCCAGCTCCGCCCCAGAGAAGCCCACCGTGCCCCGGGCGATGATCTCTGCCTCCACAGCTGCAACATAATGGAAAGTTCCTTCTCTAAACAACCTGACCATTGTTCAGGAGACAACAGCCGCCTCCACCAGCACAACCGTGTTCTCACAGCAAAACTGCTTCACAAAATACGCAGAAATGCCTTTAACGTGTTCCACAATGTACCAGTTAGACATTAAAACATGTTTTAAGGTGGATATATTGAAAATATTTTAGGCCGAGACATACCCGGGTCCACCTTGATCTTTGACAGGTACCAGTTGAGGATTTCAGTGCGGCCTTTAACGTCTGGACGAGGGACAGTCACCTGCATGTCGAACCTTCCTGGTCTGACCAGAGCGCTGAAAACCACAGGCAAAAAAACACATCAACTAACATTCCTAGACCTAAGATCCTGAAGTTCTGTCCATTTTACTAAGCTTTTTACTAAAATCATTGAATGGTTTTAGGAGAGGCTGAAATTTCCCCATTGTGGTCAAAAGGTGTATTCTACTCTACTGTTTTGGTGTAGTCAACATAAAGCTGGTAGGTGATTGATTGACATATTTGCAGCTTTGAACTAGTCTGATGTAAACAATCTACTGCAGAAACCAGGACAGGGCAGCATGAGACCAGCCAGAGGTTAGAGAGAACTGGAGCTGCATACATTAGCTGTGTCTCCATACTGAGAGGACTGGACTCATGTCAGACCACTGAAATACGCATTTGGAGAAAAAACAACAACACAAGACTTGGTCAGGATCGTGGACGTACTTATCCAACGCCTCTGCGAAGTTTGTAGCACCCACGACGATGACGCCTTCGTTTGGTTTGAACCTGGACAACGATGATAAAACGTTAGCTCTCCACTGCAACACTTCATTCACACTTTGCACGTTTAGAGATGTTACAACGGACCCGTCCATTTCCGCCAGCAGCTGGTTGATGGTTTGTCTGGAGTAGGGATGCATCGGAGACTCGATCCTCTTCCCGCCAACACTGTCCAGCTCGTCGATGAAGATGACACAGGGCGCGTTGGCCTTCGCCTCTTCTACAAACCACAAACCAAACAGCGAGTGTGAGTGCTTTCACAGACCTCCTCCTCCTCCTCCTCCTCACGTTGTCCAGCATTCAGCAAACTCACTGAAGAGGTTCCTGATCCTGCTCGCGCCGACACCCACAAACATCTCGTCGAACTCTGATCCGGAGGCGTAGTAGAAGGGCACGTCTGCCTCCCCGGCCACGGCTCGAGCCAGCAGAGTCTTTCCTGTGCCCGGAGGACCGACCAGGAGGATCCCTGAGGGGGAGTCACAGTCACAAGAAACTCATAAGGATAAATGAACAGAGTATTGACAAGCCAGGAAAGTCCTACTGCCAGCTATGTGTATCAGAGCATTTCCCTCGAAGGATAAAAAACAGAGCATGTGGAGAGAGTCTAGAGTTTAATACCTTTAGGCAGCTTTCCACCCAGAGCTGTGAACTTCTGGGGATTCTTGAGGAACTCGACAACATCTTGCAATTCGTTCTTCGCCTCCTCCACTCCTTTGACATGCTCGAATGTCACATTCTTCATCTGGATGGGGTCGACGGCCGAGTCCAGACCAGATGTGGTGCGGAACCTCACTGTGGAGTGCCAGGACAGCGAGGTCAGCGCAGATAGCAGAACTACTGCTTACAACATGCTTACTGCAGCTGTTCAGCCCTGGCATAACAGCATGGAGTAACACAGCTGGTATAGATAAGAGTTGCTACACAGGTGTACATGTAGAATGATCTGTGTAAGTCAACATACACACCACAGGAGATACCCAGTCTGCTAGAATGTAATCCTATTGATTTAAAAGCCACAGTCACCACATTTTGTGTTGATATTTAAGAAGTTTACACCTTGAGAAACTGACTCAATAAACTGTGCATGTATGTAGACTGGGGGTGCATCGATTTGCAAGCATAGGAAAGAATTAAAACTGAAACAAACCAGCATCAGAAAAGGAGCCTTTACCCGAGAGAAATGGGGTTCTTGACAAGCCATAAATGCCGAGAAGTAGGAGGACCAACACAATCAACCTGGTTCTCCTCAGCGAGTCTGTCAAAGCACACGTGAAGGTCAGTTAGAAGTCAGGCGTGACAGCGGGTTGGCAGTAAAGAAAATAAGAAACACCTGCCTTGTGTCCTCTGAGTGAAGGCCTGGGACCTCATGAAGCCCTCGGTGAAGCCCTTCTTGAAGGCGTCCTGCTGGTTGTCTGGGAGGTTCTTTAGTTGCAGAAGTTGGTCCAGTGATTGTGCCTCTGGTGCCTTTTCCCTCTGAAGCAACCCCTGGAAGGAGACGGTTGGAAAGTACCAAGACTCAGCCTTTTTCACTTATCATGTGTAAGTAACTCAAGATGAAAGATTCACATGCAGTGTAGCAGACACTGGCAAAGAAATTCAGTGCGCATATCCGACTGTTATCTTATGTTACTATCGATAATTTCTACATTAGTATGTTTACAATGACAATAATAAGTGACAGTATATAGATGCATACATACATCTATAGATTCATTCATCATTGTAACCTCAATTATGCAAATATTACACATATGGATTAGTTGTTTTTGTTGTCTATGTCATACTATCAGCAGTGTTGTTGATGGTGGGACTTCCCGAAGGGAAACGTCCCAGAGGGATGAATAAAGGTATCCATCTGTCTGTCTGACTGTCTGTCTGTCTGTCTGTCTGACTGTCTGACTGTCTTCTGACCTTCATGAAGGCTGGTGTGAAGGGCTCAGACTCCACCGGGCCGTCGTAACCCGACTCCCCTCGTCTGGCCCTTGATCGAAGAGTCTTAAAGCCTCGACTCTGGACCCATACTGTACAAGAGAAAGGCAGAAAAGAGACACTAACACACATGTAGTACAGAAATAAGCAGTTTAAGTTCAGTTATTCAAAGCTAGGTTCTCACCAGGCAGGAATTGTAGCTCTGTGCAAACATCCTTTAAGGGACTGTGGTATTGTCGATGCAGTATGGGAGAGCCAAACACTCCCACCCTCTTATGCGAAAACCCTAATGAGACAGCTAGTGTTAAAACAGGATGAAATACATGACTGAGAGCAGATTTCTTCAGTGACAAAGGTCCAGTGGGCGTTCAGGCTCAGTAACCTGAGTTGTCTCACCATGCTTGTTGTGGAAGAAGCTGTCTCCTGAAACGTGACTCGTCCTCCATGCCGAGGGCACAGTGGGGGGTTCCTCTGGTCCCAGCGTGGGCAGTAACCTGCTGACCAGCTCGTCCAGCTGACTCGTCCTGATCTCCGACAGGCCCAGGTCCCTGAGGCTCACAGCGGGCTGCGACCAGACGCCATAAGCATCAGTGAATCTCACACAATCTGTGATGTTTCTGTATCGTAACCTCGTGGATTCGGCTCTCACCTCTTTTAGGTACGGACTGTGCTCTGGAATGAAGTCTCTGTTTAGGGTCTGGACTGAGGCGGTGGCGGAGTTCTTCACAGAGTGCAGGGCGTTGATGAGCTGGCTCAGAGGCAGCACCATCTGGAAGATGTGAGAGTAGTCACTAGTGATGTATGTGCATGTATGTGATGTATGTTAATTTCAATACCTTTAAGACCTCTTACAGACCCACCAAAAAAACAATCACCATTTCAAGTTGTAATCAGCAACTCATCTTCAATTTACTTAACAATCCTAGTCTGTAATTCAATCTACCAACCACAACCTCAGATCATCTAAGAAGGAACAAGTGACATTAACTCCCCCTATATTACATACTGCCTGTCCTTTGACACCAGATCTGTTATTTACTGGTATGAATAGAGTCTCTTTTTCCTGCATTTCTGCTTTTCCTGACCTCTAGTCTGTACTGGAGTGCTTTGGAGATGAGTGTGAAGATGAGGAACCTGGGTATGACAGGGTCTTGGAAGATTGACCAGGAGGTGAACAAATCGATTGGGGCAGTTATGATGCAGAAGCTGAATCAGACCACGATGGCAAAACCAACAATTTATCAATCTGTTCCGATTAAGAGCCCAACATTTGGTCATGAGTGATAAAACTAAATAACAAATAAAAGCGGCTAAATTTGGTTTTCTGAGACATCTGGGAGAAGCTGAAAGTAGAGTCGCTGCTCCTCCACATTGGGAGGAGACAGCTGAAGTCTAATGGAGAGGTGTTTTGAGGTAAGTCCTTCTGAGATGAGATCCCAGAGGCATCCTAAGGACATGCTGGAAAGGTTATTATCTTTCTGCTGGGCTGGGAACACCTGGGGATCCTCTGGCAGGAGAGAAGAGGGCTGTCTGGGTTTATCTACTGAGACTGCTGCCTCCAGATCAGAGATTTTAAATGGAGCAACGATCGTGTTTAGAAAGCGGTCACTGGACTAGAGGCGCTCCCCTTCCAAAACAAGAGCCGTGGGGGACTGTTATCCAGGGGTTATTTAACATGACTCGTATGGCCCTCACACGTCATGTGTGTTAGTTATGTAACCTCTACTCGACTGGAGAAATACACTCAGATGCCGTTGATGCACTTTAAACCTTACTACAAGAATAAACTGGTACAGAGAAAGAAAGAAATTCAAAGTTTTTTCGTTCTCGCTGTTTTTCTACCAATGCAGCGTGACGTAAGCGTGGACTGATGCATCTGACTTCTTAAAGCTAACGTTAGCCACTGGCTAAGTTGTCATTGACCCAACAGGCAACACACGCAACTCCACATAGAGCCTCTTGTTGCTCTAACTCGTACATTTAGTCCAAAATAACTCGAACTCGGGTTTCCATAGGAGGTTTGTTTAGCTGCTTATTTAGTGCCTTAATGACAATAATAGCCGCTTACCTGATGGGGTTGAAACGACGTTGTCAGGGAGAACATTTTTGCCAAATAATGATTAAAATAAAAGGTTTGGAGGGTTGCGGTTCGGGGTAGATAACCCTCTGAGCAGCTTTAAAGAGCGCGTCCTCCCTGTTGCTTTGTCCTTTTGTTTCCCTTCTTACACAACTTTCAGCAGCTTAGCTCAGCTAACGCCAAATGGATTCTCCGGCATCTGAGGTTATAATGGACTACAAAATGACGTCGAGCCGAACTACTTCCTGTTTCGCCTTGCGTCATTACGGAACAGGTCTGTTAGATAGATAGTCTGTGTAAGATAGATACTTTACTCGTCCCCTGAGAAAGTCCCTTTCCAACACTTGCGATTTCAAGTCACATCACCATAAATTGAAATAAAAAAAGATTATCAGAGTGGAAAATTGTTGTAGGAGTGCGCACACAATCACATGAGATCTGTATGTGTCCGCAACTCCAGCCACTGGCAATATGGCGGTGAAATTGACGTATCCGGACCGGAGTTTATGCTCTTTTATGACTTTCAATCGATTCAGACTTCCAAAATCTACGCGTAAAACGATTTTAAAATTCTTTATATACATGAAATAAAAACACCCAACTTTGTTCATATTTATTCGCTATGTGCCCTAAATAAACATAAACTCCGTTGTTGTTACACAACTGGTATGCTTCCTTAATGCCAATCTGTAATTAAAACATCACACATAAACGTGACTCTCATTGACATGTTACTTTTTCTCAGAAAATATTCCAGTATTTTACATCGATACAACCGAAATTAATTATTAAAGATTTTTAAAAGTTTTTTGCGTACAGGCAGCTACACAAACACCTCAACAAAACGGCATCGTTGGAGGACCCCGCGAAACTTCAAAATTTGAAACCACACCAGATTGTTGTTGTTGTTGTTATCATGTTATCCTGTTATCCAGGGTTTCCTAGTGTCCGCTTTGAAATCATCTAACAAAATGGAGGAAGACAGCACTAATGAGATATCTGTTAGTGTTCCTCAACCCCCGTCGATCGAGGATTTCACCGTGTTGAAGCCCATCAGCCGAGGAGCCTTCGGGAAGGTCTATCTGGCTCGGAAGAAGTGCAATGCCCGATTATACGCGATCAAGGTGGGTGCATTTGACCTTTGACGAGTTTGATTTAATAAATGAGGCTTGTCCTACTTAAGGAAAAACTGTTGTGTTTTGCGCAGGTGATGAGGAAAGCGGACATGGTGGATAAAAACATGACTGGGCAGATGAAGGCAGAGAGAGATGCACTTGCTTTGAGCAAAAGTCCCTTCGTGGTTCACCTGTTCTACTCCCTGCAGACTGCCACCAAGATCTACCTGGTAACACTTCGGCACAGCACAATACACATTTGGTTTGAGGAAAATGTACCCAACCGTTCTCAAATTGCTGTTGAATGCTGTTGTCAGGTGATGGAGTACCTCATTGGAGGCGATGTCAAATCCCTGCTGCACATTTATGGATATTTCGACCAGGACATGTCTGTAAAGTACATCTCAGAGGTTGCACTGGCTTTGGACTACCTCCACCGCCATGGTATAATCCACAGGTATTTGGTAATATTCATTGCAATTACACTGACTGGTTATGCAAACAAAAAAAAGGAAGTTTAACATAACATGCTTACAAGAATATATACATATTAATGCTATGAGCTGGACCTGTGATTCTGCCTGTTTTGTTGCCACTGCAAATTGCCTCACACTTCCTGGATCAATAATGTCTGATGGTCAATATTTGATATTTATTTAGAATCTCCAGTCAGTCTAAATATGCATGTTTTTGGACTGTGGAAGGAAACCAGAGTACCTTATGAAAACCCATACACACACAGGGAGAAAAAGTTTTATTGCATAACCCAACTCTTAATATCCGGGTTGAGGATGTGAGAGGAAAAGAGGTTTCAGTCTAGGGCTTTTTCCAGTTACAACAGTGTAACTGTGGCTTTACTGAGTCAAAACGATTGGTTAGATTATCACATGTAATCCTGGTTTATTAGTTATACTGCCTCCACTGAATTAACCTGAATGAACTGTAATGTTTCAGGGACTTGAAGCCTGACAACATGCTCATATCCAACGAAGGCCACATCAAACTGACCGACTTCGGCCTCTCTAAAGTCAAGCTAGACAGAGGTAAGGACTCCAGCTAGCCGAGGCAACCATCAGCAGTGTAACTGATGTCTCATTAATGTTCTCTCTGGGCTCCATTAGAGCTGAGCCTCATGGACATCCTCACCACTCCATCCTTGGTGAAACCAAAGAAAGATTACTACCGCACCCCGGGTCAAGTCCTCTCCTTAATCAGCTCCCTTGGCTTTGTGAGTGAATTCATATGATAATGATCCTTTTTTGCATGTTTAATGCTGGGTACTGACCCGCCCTCCGTTTCTATTTCAAACCCAGAATACACCTGCAGGACAGGGCAAGCGTCACTGCAGTGCCTCCGCTGTGTCCAGCTCCAAGTCCCACGGCAAAATGAAACAGAAGAACAACTCTCTGGGTTCTCCCATGCTGACGGACCAAGATCACCCACAGCCTTCCACTCGCCACTCTCTGAAAATGGGCACGTTCAACATGTTTGACTGACTCAACATGAAATCTGTATCCTATCTACGTTAAGGCTGCAACAAACGTTTATCTTCATAGTCGATTAATCTAATCTTACTGACACAAAAGGACCACCTCAATATTAAACTTCCTATCACCAAATATACAAGATAAGATTAGTTTAAAGAAAATATTCATGCTCAAGAATCTGCCATCAGAGAATTTGACTTCATAAAATCTTTCTCAGAATGTATTGTAAAGTTTTAAATCTACCACTAGATAATTAAAATAGTTGCCAGTTATTTTCTCAGGTAATAAATCGATTAGTTGTTGCACACAGCTGGTGCAAAGTGATGCCTTCTGGTGAGATCTTGACCTGAAAATGAAACTTTTTGTTTTTTGGTCTTCACAGGCTCAAACAGCATGATGTTCAGACATCTCACCCTGGCCAAGAATCTGACTCCCACTCTGCTGAAGACCAGGAAGAGGTTTGAGACGGTGAGCGTGGGCAGCACCACCGACTCTGACGCTGGGATCAGCCCGCTGTGGGAGTGTGAGGAGGTCAGTGGCTGGAGGAAAAGATTATGTCTTGATCTGAGGTGTCCTGACGAACTGAATGTGGAAATGCTGCATCTTCGTTTTTGTCTTCCTTAGAAAGAAAATGAGCATGCGAAAAAACAGGTGGAGCCTGAGTCCAGAGGCCCTGAGCAGGACGTCACGCCCACAGACGCCAGAGCTGTCTCCACAGCTCCTGGCGGGTCTCGTCCACCCACCTCGTCTGGGAAAAGAACGTTTTCAGACTTGGAGATAAGCCCGGACGGGTTAGAGATCCGGGCCAAGAAGAGCACTGCGCATTACAGGAGAGGCCTCCACATTCCAGACCAGGGCGCAGTGTTCCACACGGGGCTGACCGGAACGTTCTCCGCCATAGATTTAGGTGACCAAAGCTGGGCCCCGAAGTCGCCCGGCTCAGCTGCCGTGGCCAAGACGCTGTTCTGTGACCCGGACGATGCGGCGGAGGACGTGTTCGAAGACGAGGCCAAAGACTCGTCTCAGTCCAGCTTCACCTCGCCCCTTGCTGGGAACGGCGACATCTGCAAGAGCCTGAGTCTGGACTCGGACGGCTCCGTGCACGAGACGTCCCTCACCATCAGCAGCCCCACGTCCTTCAAGCCAAAGACGTGCTCAGAGAGCAGGATCTCAGCAGAGAATAAAGACTCCTTCCTCACAGAATCCCTCCCACAGACTCCATCTGCCGCCGGCGGTGGAACGCCCACGCTGGCCAGCCTTGGCCGCAGGTCTGGCTTCCAGTGCTCGTCTCTGAGCCGCCACCCCGAACTGGTGCGCTGTGTCTCACAGTCCCCCCTGTACACCAGGCCGCAGAACGTGGTGGCTTTCCGCTCCTACTGCAGCTCCATCGACCGCTCCAACATGTCGGCGGTGTCCCGGCTCAGCATGGTGTCCGTGGAGGCCATGGATCTGTCTGGCACCAACACACCGGTCCAGAGAAGAGCCAGGTCCAGCAGGTCGCTCTGCCAGGTAACAGGACAGCTCCTCTGGCTCAGTTCAGGGGGTCTGCAGGGACTTTAAATGTGAAATGTTAACAGATCTGTTTAGGAAAAGGTCCTCAAAAAGTATAAAAAAGTCCAGGTATTCAAACTCTTTCCAGGTAGTTTGACTGCAAAAAGATGATGTATGTATGTTCGTTCAAGCTTTGTTCAGTCCCAGCTGAGTTCTGTTGTATGACTGTGCTCTATAGATTTAGCTGCTTAATGAGTTAGAGCTCTGACACGATCTTTTTGGAAGGTCTTAAAAAGGAGTTGAAATTCACATAAGGATTCCTGCTTAAGCGTGGTATGAAAGTCCTTGTCCCGCTTCCTTTCAGACCCCTCAGTCCATGTCGACCTCTCACACCCCGTTCAGGACGCCCAAGAGCGTGCGCCGGGGCGCGCTGCCTGTCGAGGGTGCCCCCATTTTAGGGACCCCTGACTACCTGGCTCCAGAGCTCCTGCTGGGGAAGCCACACGGTAAGGAGCAGAAGGGTTTACAGCAGGCCTGACTGTCACCTGCTCAGCTTCATCAGACGCTTTGCGTTATAGTCTGTGTGACGCACATTTTCTTTGAGTTTCAGGAGTTTGTTGCACAGGTAAGTATCTTATTTTTGCAAGCCAGCTTGCATGATCACCCTGCCTGCTTATCCAGTGAAGGGATGAGATGATTATACCCCCCCCCCCCCCCCCCTTCCCCCCTGCTGGCTCCCTCTCTGCCCCCTGGTCTGCTGAATGAACTGTGGGGCTGATCGCAGGCAGGGCCCGAGCTCACATTACACTAACACCAGATGGGGAATCAGATTGGTCGAGGCTGATGAGCTTTGAACTGGATAAACGGGGCTACTCCGCTCTTAAAAACTGGTGATTTGGGCTCGTAGTCGATGTGCTGTGGCACTGGCTTTACTCTTCTGAAAGGGGAAGATCTCCTTCAGCTGTTCAGGTCCATGAACAGCCGGTCTGTGACGTGAACGCTCCTGTGTGACAGTAGCTATTAATGAGTTCGGATCTTTGTGATTGCAAAAGGCAAAATGTGTTTAGAGCTACAATTCCAGTCACAAATATCACGTGTGTTCAAGTGAACTCTCTAATGATGCTCCTCACCTGCTCAGTCTTCTGTGTGAATGAAGCACATCCAGTGCCTCCACCCTCAGTCTAACTCCATGCTTCTGCCACCGCAGTACACAGAGCACTCTAACGGGGCTAGCGCTAAAGTAGGACCTGTGAGGCCAGGGGCTGTTCCTCACTCTCACTCTGGCTCTTCTTGACCCTCCTGCAGACGTCATGGTGGACTGGTGGGCGCTGGGCGTGTGCCTCTTCGAGTTCCTGACCGGCATCCCACCCTTCAACGACGAGACGCCTCAGCTCGTCTTCCAGAACATCCTCAACAGAGGTAGGTGTGGGCATGCCCAGAGCCCTCAGCCCTCAGCCCTCAGCCCAGGGCCCTGAGCCCTGAGCCCTGGGCCCTGAGCCCTGAGCCCTGAGCCCTGGGCCCTGGGCCCTGGGCCCTGGGCCCTGAGCCCTGAGCCCTGGGCCCTGGGCCCTGAGCCCTGAGCCCTGGGCCTTGGGCCCTGCCTGCAGCCTCACAACATTAACCCCGCTCTCACTGTCTCCAGACATCCCCTGGCCCGAGGAAGAGGAGGAACTGTCTGCCAACGCCAGGAACGCCATTGACATCCTCCTGACCATGGACGTGACCAAACGAGCCGGGCTGAAGGGTGAGCGCCTCTTCAGTAGAATGAAACCATCATTTTATCAGTGGATCCAACGGTTCAATAACATAAAAGAACATGTAGCGATTAAAAGCTAAAGCCTGAAGTCATCAGACCTGGATTGTACTCCATTCTCTATTAACTCTATTAATTCACTTTATAGTGTATTTTTAGTTGATTAGAGCCAGTTGTTTATATTTTAGTGATCTAACTAAGTTACATATTCTCAACTCACCCACTTGATGTCACTGAGTCAATACTAAGAAACTGAGTATCTAAGGAATTACAGAAAATGTTACAGAAAACATTTTTAAGTAAACCAGAGGATCAGTTTTCTCGAGGCTGGGACAGTGTAGGCTGAGCAGGAGGATGCTTTATGGTCTTTTTTCAGAGCTCAAGCAACACCCGCTGTTTGACGGCCTGGACTGGGAGAACCTGCAGAACCAGGCGATGCCCTTCATTCCCCATCCAGAGGATGAAACCGACACCTCGTACTTCGAGGCGAGGAACAACGCTCAGCACATCGCTGTGTCTGGCTTCAGCCTGTAGCCGGGGTCGCCCACAGGCACCTCAGAGTAGCAGGTGTCGGGCTTTTCTCTTTACAGGGTGGAAAACACTCAAAAAGGTTTGAGACGTCGGTCAGATGAAAACGCATTCTGATGTTTGTTCTCTGGTTAAGGATAATAAATCCTATGTGCAATCACTGGTCATAAAAGTAAAAAACTACATGTTGTGACTATTCAGTTACTGTGGGTGTGTGTGCTAGAAGGTTCAATCGTTCCAGAACTTCTTCACTTTTTTCTTTTTCTGAAACTGGTATTTTCTACTTGTAAAGTACCATTTGCTAGTGCTTTACCTTGTCATAAGCTTAGACTAGTCTACTGTATTGATCCTATACAACGCGTGAGTGTCTGTTAAAGCTGCACTGCCTGAAGTAGATTTCATCACGCTCGCCTGCTGCTAGTTCCTCTGGGGGGGCAGGGCCCTGAACGTCTGTGTGAGGGCTACACTGTAGAAGAAAACCTAATATATTTGTCAATCATGTATTTTATATGTAAATGTTGTTTAAAAGCATGGAGTGTGTGTCTCTGTGTGTTTTATTCCTTTGTTTTCCTGTGCTTTTATGTTTATACTGTTAATGCTCATGATAGTTTTTTTCTTTTAAGTTCTCTAGACTTCCCACTATGTTGCTCAGCGATCTTATCTTAATAAATAAAATGTAAAAATTGTATGTGTTGCATTGTTTTCTTTTGTTATTCACCAATGCAGAGGGTCGTAGAGGCCGAGAACAACAATACACAACAATGTAAAGATTTTAGAAAGTATGGGTCTCCACCTTCACAGACAGGAGAACGCAACATTCTGAGAATGGACATATGTAGTAAGTATAGTAGATCCAGTATCGTATGACCCAAGTTAGCAGTAGAGTTAGGTTTATAGTTAGGTTTAGTTTGGTTGGCAGCAAACCTCTACACATGCATATTCCTAATCACAAACTCAGTGCCAACTATTGTCCAGGTGTGCACACTGCAGTTTACATATGCTACCATCTGCACATGACAATTTACCAAGTGAAAATTAAATAATTGTATATATAGTATAGTATATAGAATATAATATGGATTTGAGGGTTTAAGCCCCTCACCTTGAGCGAATGTTAGCTGTTTGTGTTTGTGATTATTCACAGCCAGGGGTGATAGAGATTACAAGATATACTGATACATTGGTGAGTGGTCTACCATAGTGTATTATGATGATAATGGTTCAGAAATATTTGAAAAACAATCTATTATGAATTTGTTTTTAGGGATGTTATGAGCCATTGTGGACTGTTAAATACTGTAATAAGTCAGAACGTTCAACTCTGCACAAGGCTCTTGAAGAATAATGTGACGTTATGAATTGAATTTTAAAAGCTTATGGCTTTATGAAGGTCATAAGGTCATTTCTAGCACGTACCTTGTGTATTCTTTCAAAAAAAGTGAAATAATCCGTGCAAATGAAAATGCTTTAGGAAAACTTTATTAGAGGCTTAGTTATCACATGCAGACGCCACTCTATCCACAGGCAGAGAGGGTGACAAAGCCTTGGAACATCTCAGTAGAAAGGTAAACTCGTTACTTTTATTATGAAAACATAATGGCTCTGGAAAGATTAGTACTATTGCAGATGCAAACCTCTGTAAATAGGATATTATACTCTATTAATAATTCACGGTAATGCAATTTAAAATACTGCATTTATCATCTGTACAGCTATTTTATACAATTTGTATAGATCTCACTGCTTTTGCAAACAATTCATGATTACAGTCAGTCACATTAAATCTTCCCATGATGTACAAGTACACACACACACACACACACACACACACACACACACACGTTACGTCACACACTTCAATGAAACGGCATAGAAAAACAACGAGAGCGATGTGTGGCTGATGGGTGAGCCGAGCAGCGCGGGCTCACTGGATAGTGTGGTTAGTGGTTATTTGGTCCAGCACTGGAGACAGTTACGCTACAACATGTGTGAGTGTGTGGAATCATAATGCCACCAACAGAGCGCATGTACCTTATAGTGATGTCGAGGCACTTCTATTTGAAGGACAGCGAGAGCGAGTCACACAGCGATATGCAGCAGGGACGAGAGAGAGAGAGAGACTGCCTCTAACACACACACACACACACACACACACACACACACACACACACACACACACACACACACACACACACACACACACACACACACACACACACACACACACACACACACACACACACACACACACACACACACACACACACACACACACACACACACACAGCTCAAACATGGCCGCCTACGTCTTCACGGCCTCTAAAAGCAATAAATATTAACTTATTCTCATGATTTTGAAAGACACTCACGCACGTCGATACGCTGTTACATTCAAACCTCCCTTCTAAACTATTACAGTTATCACAACAGTTTATTATAGCAGCATTGCCTGGGCAACTAATGAAGGTGAATTGTCAAAAGAAAATCAAGCGTTTTCTGCTCAAAACAACCAAGTACTGGGCCTTGTGTTTGTTTTTTTCAAGCCTTACAGAAGGAAATTATGGAGGAGCTATTACAGTCGGGTTTCAAAACCAGCTGACGACGTCCCAACAACACTTCCCCCATTCTCCACTCAAACCATCTCATACAGAGGAGAAAGCTTCCCATACAGTGGCACTGTCCCCAGACAGGCTGCAGGTCCATACATTCATGTTTCTATTTGATTCCACGCCCTCCCCCTTCGTCTCCTTCGTTTCTCTACGTGCCTTCTTCTTAGTGCAAAAGCAAAATTACTGGGCTGTGGGTCTAAGCAAGGGGAGGGGGGAGGCGCAGCCACGAGCCACAAGACCCGATCCAAAGACACTTAGAGGACTCCTCTCTGTCGTCTGTGCCCATGGGTGCCTGGCTGAGAGCAGGTTCAGTTGGTGCGTCTGTTGGAAGAAAAGAAAAGCAGGAAGGAAATGAGGTCAGATGGAAAGTGCAGACAGACAGACAGACAGAGAGACAGAGAGAGTGGATGTTTGGCTGCTAACAGACCGTCTCCTCCTCTGCAGGTACAGGCGGATCAGCCACTGGACCACAAACGGCCAGACCACGGCGAAGGCCAAGCTGGTCGGGGAAATGTCAAAAGGCCACCAGGACGGCTTCTGTGGGAGGGGGGGGGGGGGGGGGGACACATGCATCACACACTGGGGAACAAACTAAAGAAAACAAACAGGTTTTCTGGTGCCCCAGATTGCACACCTGATTCTAGGTTCACTCAGCTGAACTAGAACATCTAGCAGCACTTCCACTGAGAGCGTGACTTAAGAGACAGACTGCTAGTGTCATTCTTTATGACTGCTCTGGAGAAACAACACTGGTAAACAGTAAGAGGAGTAGATGTGTGTGTGCGTGGGGAGCTTCTGATGGAGTTCAACAGCCTTATGGCTGTATATATTATTCTATATTTATCATGATTCACTTCTTGCTTTGCTTGTTATATACTGACTTATTGTTATTTGTCATGCAGATTCAGTGAGGACTGCTGTGCACCATGCATGTGATGTTCCTCTGTGTGACTCTGGCTGCTGGACAGAAGAATGTCCCTTCAGGCATGAATACAGTCCTTACTGAGTCCTTATCTTATCCTGGATCACATCTGAGTAACCAGAACTGGGAGGAAAAGCGCTCATGCTATATTTAGAATCCATGACCAAAATCTGCCTTCATTTCAGGTCTCTGGCAGCAGTGTGTGCTGTATGTGGAACAGTCTGTATCCTCTGATCCTGGTCGAGGTGTGTTTGGATGGTAAGACAACAACAGGTGTGAGGACCTTCCCCACCCACTGTACCAGAGGCCGGGGTCGCCTCGGCGTTAGCAGCTCACGTGGCTGACCTCTCTGACCACACCCTGAAGGAAAATCAATTCATCTTCTCCTTCTTTGTATTGAGTTTTCTGTTTTCGTTGCTTCTCGAGTCTGCTTACCCGACTCCGCGGACTCACCGGGGCGGCGGGATATGTCGGAGACAGAGACATCGATCGGGCCTGCGCAGAGGAAAGCAAAGAAATAAATATAGAAATATACAAAGAGGGGGGGAAAGGTAACACGACCAACAAATGGGTGTTTGGGTGAAAAGTACAAAGTGCAAAGCTGTGTTATCATGGGTCCTTGGACGCCTCAGCTGGCCAGTGAAATCAGGGCTTAACGTAGTGTTAATTTTTACTCAGTCACACCACTGCTCTCTGATCCAGGCCTGAGATAAACACTGAACCACACCCAGATAGAAGAGGAGCTCCCACTATACGACATGGTACGAATAAAATATCACTTCTCATCTGATCTAATGTGCCTTAAGTGATAGGAAAATCTGGATGCACATTCATTATCCTGCATATTATGCTGATGAAGCTCAAATGTTCTTCCTCTTTGGCAAAAACGCCCCAAAGACATGTGTTTATCACCCCAGCTCATCTCATTATCGAGTGTTTGCACTAGAACAAGGTTCAGCAGTGTGCAGTCTGTATGCCTGTACATAGGGACATGCTCTGACCTGGCTGGCGGTCAGGGCCTCCAGCGTGTGCAGCCTCTCCAGGACGCTCTGCATGTCCTCCTGCAGCCGAGCCAGCGCCACCACGATCTGCTCGTTCAGGCTCCCCGCAGCCGAGGACGCTCCTCCCCAGCGGCCCCCGTCCCCGGCCCCCGCGTTGGAGGCAGGCACCAGGGCCCCGGAGCCCAGGCCCGCAGACCTGGAGCCTGGAGAGGCAGAGCCATGGAGAGATGCCACGTCAGTACACATGGAGCACAGCAGGAGATGACAGCTGATGGTTATCACTTTAAACTGAGTCTGTATCTGTACAAGTCCTTATGTTGATTTCAACACCTTATTGAGATTTCTGACCTTCCAGAAACCTCCATTTTCCCCAAACTGGTTCGCCATCAACTTTCAACACTTTTCAAAGACAGTGCAGACACCGTGAAAATGACAGCTGAGTTTGCCCTGTTTAAAGCAGCCAGGCCTGCCTGTGCAGCCTCACCTCTTCCTCTCCTGGCCAGAGACTTGTCGGCCATGTCTGCATTCAGCCTCTGCCTCTGAGACATGGCTCCGCCGTTCTCTGCATCCTCCCCTCCACACCGGACCACCTGCGCCTCTTCCTGGACAGCCTCCTCCTCCTGGGCTGCCTCCTCCCGGGCCGCCTCCTCCTGAGGCTCCTCCAGCAGCAGAGCGCGGCTCTCCTCTTCCTCCAGGTCGTCCAGGGAGCGGTTGTGCTCCGAGTTCTGGATGAGGAGGAGAGGAAGAGGCACATTGAGGGCTGTTGACTGTGACAGTAAAAGAAAGGAGGTTTCCGGATGGAGCTGGTTTCACCTCCTCCTGGCCGAACTGGTCCACTGAGTCGCAGTAGACCTCGCTGTCCGAGTCGCTGGCCAGGTGAGCAGGGCCCGACACGGCACTGGGGTCTGAGATCAGACAAGGAAAATGTTATTCTATCAGGCTCTTACTGGTGCTTACATGTGAAAAAATAAATGTAACTAAGAAAAACAAGAGGACAGAACTAGACACAGTTAAACCTTAAAAGCCTGGCTACATGGGTACTCTGCATACTAAAAAAAACAGACAGTAGTCTCCTGAGGAAGAGGTGTAGGACTCACTATGCAGACAAAAACATTCCTCCAAACAACAAATGGATAAAAACTACGTAGCGTGTATTCCCTCCCACATCACAGGAGGGGGAGGGGCCTGAGTGGCAAACAGTTTATCTACAATATTTGATCTAGATCGTTAAATGATTAATGAATATTAGCATTATTATGATAAACCACCCTCCCCCCAAAACAAACAAACAAACAAAGGATGAGCAGGTGTTGAAGCAAACCCAGCTCTACCTTCTCCTGCTTATAAAACAATTCTCTCTCGACTGATTTTCAACGTGTCGTTAGAGTTTATGTCAAACATGTCTGTGTTTTATTGGAAAACATCATGGTAATCTATAGTAATGGCTATAGAGAGAGGTATCATGCACGGTGACAGAGTAAGCTGTGCTGATAACTATATTACTACTTAAGAATATATAATTACTTTGCTCGCAGAGTTTCACAGTGCTTTGAATGGTTAAAGCGGGATTAAAGAAGGAATGGAGCTCAGCAGATTATCTGATCACATGCCGCCTGTACGCCGCAACGTGTGTGAGACACTGTGTGAGACACTGTGTGTGTGTGTGTGTGTGTGTGTGTGTGTGAGAGAGAGAGAGAGAGACACTGTGTGTGTGTGTGTGTGTGTGTGCGTGTGTGTGTGTGTGAGACCCTGTATGTGTGTGTGTGTGTGCTCCTGACCCTCTGTGCCCCTCCTTACGTGCGTGGTGGCCGTTGAGCAGGGGCTGCAGGGAGGCCTGGCCGCCTGCAGGGCTCCCATTGCTCAGGGGGGCCAGCCCGTTGGCCAGCTTGCCGTTGGAGAGCGGCGCGGCCTTGTGCCTCCGGGCCGGCGGCTGCTTCTTCAGCTGCGCAGCCGCTAAGGTGTCAAAAAACAAAAACAGTGTACAAGTATTAAAATGTGTGTTAAAGGCTGTAGAGTAGAGAAGTAGTGGTGTGAACAGAAATGGTGCAAAAGTGAGGCAGCATAGAAAAGATGCTAATACTGTTTATTGAAAACAAAACATGATAGTTACCTTTTTTGACCTCCCTTATCTCCTCATCGTCCTCCTCCTTCTCCTCGTCCTCTTCATCCTCCTCCTCCTCCTCCTCCTCCTCCTCCTCCTCCTCTTCCTCTGACCTTTCCTGTGCTTCCTTTGCTTTGAGCCTGGCAGGACGGGTCTCCAGGGTGCCGTTCATCTCCATCGTTCTGATGACACTGCGCGCCACACTCCTCTGCTCGCTGGCGTTCAGCATTGCACTGAAGCCTGAGCGGAGGAGCAGAATACGCTTCCCTTAATACCAGTCACTATTGCTCAAATCATGTCAAAACATTACGTTGCAGAGGCAAAAGCAGATACTAAAAGCTCCGAATGTCTCAGCTCACATCACGGCTAAAAAGAAAAGCACGAGACGCGTCTAATCTACCGCACCAGACGCATATGGAGCTACGCCACCAGGCTCAGGTGGTCACGCGGTGGTGTGTACTTGCCTTCCAGCTGCCTAGCAAACTTTGTCAGACGGGCTGAGCGTCGGGCAAGAGGCAGATTACAAAGAAAAAGTTAAGCTGTGCATGCTGCTCAGACGAGTGAGCAAAGGTGGGGAGGAGTGGCAGGAGCTGAAGGGAACCCACCGGTGCTCAGGTCGGATATCTGCGTGATCCTCTTCTTCTCCTCGATCAGCTCGTAGAACGGGCCCAGGACGCGCAGCAGCTCCTCCACCTCGTCCGTCATGGGCATCCCCTCCAAGATCTACACAGCAGAGACAGTCATGCTAGGCTCAAATCTGTCAAGCATCTCAACAAGGCTCTCGTCCATCACAGGATGCTCTCACACTCGAATCTAGAGGCGGTTCAGCATGTCCAATTCACCTTGACATGAAGAAAGAAACCCAGGACGATACAAGGAGAACATGCAAACTACGTGCAGTTTGACCATAAACAAATCAAATGCATTCTTCTTTTTAAATAACCTGCAATGTCTGCACTTAATAGTACTTCACAACAACAACAAAAAATCATACCAGCTTCATTTCTTCCACATAGGCCGCCATGGCTTCTTCTTTGGACATGTCACCAAGTGAATTCCAGGCATCCCTGAATAATCAAATCAAACAGATATCACATTACTGCATCACTTTGCTTCTAAAAGCAAAGCCCTGCCTTGTGTACAAAGGCTGATAAAGAAGGCTTAAGATGAGATATACTATTCAGCCCTGTGGGGACATTCACAGGCTGGATTAAAAAAACTGGGTGAAAAAAACAAGTGTTTTAAATATAAATATAAAAGGTAGAAAACGCAGGCTTTGATTACAGTTCAGGCAGCGAGGCAGGTTTATTTGAGGTCAGCGTGTCTCTCTCTGCTAACTGGGGGTCAAAGGCTGACAGGAACGTAACCATTCATTACCTCTTCCTAAACCCCAGTCCTGCACAAAGACCCCGCCAGTGAAATAAGAGCCTGAGACAAAGCATCCAGGCTGTCGAGGTAGGAGGTTACACTCCGGGAAGAGTCCCGAGATTACCTTACACCCCTCCAGACAGCCCTGTTTATTTAATCACAGCGAGGTCAGGAAAAAAGAAAAAGAGAGAAGAGGAGAAGTGGGCAAAAAGCAGCGTGTTGAGCAACATGCACAAGTCAAACATCTGGAGTGAAATCTCATTATTTGCTTTGGAGGCCTGTGGAATTCATGTGACCCAGGCAGGGACAGCACCCAAAAACACTGAGTCTGCACATCACAATATCATTACCATTTAGCTTTGCCCACTGCGTCCCAGAAACCCGGCCGGGGGATATTGCACACTCCCACCGTGGCCTGTTTGTAGTAGCTGTAGAACTTGAGCATCATGTCGTTAGACGGCTGAAAGGGACCTGGAACAAAGGAAGAAAAAAAAAAATCACAAGACAGGACTTTGAGGTGAAATTGTGCAAACGGCAACGTGGACTTTCTCTACTGTAAACATGCACCGAGTTGCAGGCTGCAGGCTAGACTGTGTGCACTGGCTCATAAAGTGGATTAAGTCTGTTAAACCGCACATGATCCAAGCTGTTGAACCAGCACCTGCTCCAGCCGGGACTGGTGGCAGACCAGCAGGTGAGCTGGTTGCTATGGTAGACCTGCGGGCTGGTGACGGACCACCTGCAGATATACTGGTTGGACTGGGACAGACTGGTGTGACCGCCACTCACCATCGGGGGGTAAACTCTTGATCACTTTGACAGCAGCGTCGAACCTCAGCTGGGTCAGACGCCTCTCGTCCACTACTGAAACACTCTCCACCTCCATGGTGTCACACCTGAGGCAGCTCACTCTCTCACGCACTCACACACACACACTCACACACACTAACACACAACCTGCAGACAATAACAACAACAACAACAACAGATGACAGTTACTGTACCTACAGTGTGTTGTGGAGGGTGTTGAATATCTAGGACGCGCACACAGAATGCGACACACTTCTAACTACTTCGACATTTGAGCTAAACACAATAAAACGTTTATAAAGTTTGATTAAAAACAGACACAGAGGCAGACACTCACCGTTGAAGCAACCGGCCTATGTGTTAGTCGGAAGACGACCTGTCTTGAGCCTCTCGACCAGACGCCATCAACAGTGTGAAGCCAGGCAGCAGAGGTGCATACTGGGTATTGTAGTCTTCTACCAGAAATTGATATTGCCTACATGTACCACAATTCACCTCGGCTCTACGTGTTGTAAGCTTGTTGATTTAAAGTCCAGAAGTTTATATAAAGGTGAAATATTTTAAAGGTAAATATAGACCATTTTAAAGAGATAAAATGTTAGAAATGTTAAGTTTTGAAATGTGAAATCGGAACGTGAATCCACGCTCCGTACAAACTGCATATCCCGTCATGCTCTGCTCTGGATCCATGTTTTCATTGGGAAGCGTGATAGGCAGACAAGGGAAAAAAGCAAGAGCCCTCACTATGTTTTGATTTTCCAGTACCGCAAATTGCCAAGCAATAGATAAATTGATTGTAGCACCATTAGAAGTAAAAGTGAATCGTGTATCGTGGCTTTTATACACATTCATGCACCATGAATATGTCTTAAATGACAGACTCCCGAGTGTGTGTGTGTGGGTGTGCCCTGGGTCTTGTCACAGATGGACATGCCCAGAACACCTTGTGAGGGAGGCCTCAGGTGGTTCCTGGCGATGCAGAGGGGCAGTGATTCTACTTTGAGCCCGTTCCAGATGTCCGAGCTCTATCACTAAGGCTGAGCTTGTACTTACAACCTAATTTGGTCATTATTCACAGCTCATAACCACAGGGAAAGTGTGGAACAACTCTCACAATCATACCAAAGCGAAATTCAGTGGTGTCAACATAAAATATTTTTGGACTATGGGAAAACTTGAAGAAAGTCCATACATACATGGAAAGACCATGCAAAAATGATAACAACAAACAATAACAATAAATGAATGATAGTAACAGCAATAATAATGAAAAATAGTTAAGACGGCAAAACCTGATAAAGAAATAGATAAAGAAAAAAATGGATAGTTCACTGCTCAGTCCTCAGCCATGGCAAGATATGCAGGCAAGATATGCAGTGTATATAATTATCATATAGTAAAATATTCATGCATATTGTTGTATTCTTACTTTCATCAATGCCATTTATAAATGCCAGTGTACTTGTGTGCTTGCATGTGATCAATAAAATAGCTTGACTACTGACTACTTGACCACTTAATCTACTGACTACTAATGTCCTAATGCTGCTGCCACTACAACTACTACTACAACAATAGAGCTTAGCACATACTAATTCTATTAGGCTCTTATCTACAGACCAAACACTGGTCGCCATTGTTTTTTTAAAAACGTCCCTCGAGTGACACCTCTGCACCGGCACACGCGATCTTGGTGTGGAGGTTACGTCTGCGCGAGGGCAGGATTCCCACAATAGCAGTCGGAGGATCCATCACTTCTTTTTCTCCCTCTCTGGGGCTGGACTGAGCAGAGCAGCTCTGAGCTGCAAGCTGCAACAACAACCAGAGAGAGGAGCCCCCACAGAGAGAGCAGCCTTCTTCACCCACACACTCACTCAGAAACGGGGAAGATCTCTGCTCCGGAGAGAGACATGTAAAGATGGCAGAGCTACAAATGCTGTTAGAGGAGGAGATCCCGGCCGGCAAAAGAGCTCTTGTGGAGAGTTACCAAAACCTGACTAGAGTAGCTGACTACTGCGAGAACAATTATGTCCAGGTGAGTTTTATTTGTATTTTTTAACCCTTTGTCGACGGGAAAAAAGCTGAGGTTTTGAAGGGTTGTTGGGAACAGGAAATGTGGGATAAAGAAACTGGGAAAAGCGAAGCTTCCTCCGCCCAAAGAGCTGGGAGTTGACGGTGCCTTCAGGGACAGTTCGATACTTACTTAGTCGGTTGTTTTTTCTTTTTGTACTCGATCGCGTTTATTCATCTTGTTGAAATTAAGGGTGTGTCGACTTCTTATTTTATTGTTGTTATTATTGTTATTATTATCACGCTGGTCGCTTCAAAAGTGCCTGCTCCGCACACAGGCAGGCCCGTGTGTGTTGTGCAGTTGCTCTCCAAACAAGTTTCAACCATTGAAAATGGTTTAAAAGCACATTCATACACTACAGAAATGAAGTTTCAGCAATCTTCCCCTCTTACACTGATCCTTTATTACACGTTAAACAACATACATGTCATATTATGCTATGTTATCATAGTTTAAACTTGCTGTATAGAAACAGTGCATTTTATTCCATACGGTCATTAAACACCTCATGTAATGCCATATCAACACTTCTAACCACCAGTGGGATGTTGGAGGAGTATAATGTGCACATTATAGACTCTTTCAGCGCTCAGCAGATGCTGTACTGTCAGTGCTGGCCTTATATCGTCGCTGCACTACATTAAACAAGCGAAAGCGTCACATCTGAGCAGGAAATGTGCTTATTTCTCAAAGCCCTGTTTGAGATGAACATGCTGGCTGGAACAAGCTAGAATGTAAAGCTGTTGTTAGTTGGTCAATAAAGGCTGGGGATATTGATTTTACTGCCTCCCCTGAACATCTTGACGGGAGGAGATCTGTCTGTTCACCTCAGATCACATCTTCTGATAATAATATAAAAAGTGTGTATTTGTGTGTCAGTGGGAGGCTATAAAAGCCTCTGCGGGACGTGATTATAGAAGTGGGACGTTGCATTAGGGGCGACTGCTCTTGTTTTATCACTGGGCTGATGTTTGGTGTGGTCAGATGTGGTCTCAGCACGGAGAGTCGGAGCTGTGTGACAAACAGCAGTGGTGAGAAAACATTTTCTTTTGCAGCAGGAAGAGCAGCCCCGACCGTATCAGCTACAGGAGGGTGTGTCCGCTCCAGCTGTACTCCCCAAGGACTCCCTGTAATTTAGTTTTCCTCCTCCTCCTCTTCTCCTTCCTCCTCCTCCTCCTCCATGATTTTTGGCATCCGTGCCAGTTGTTGCTCGCAGGCGAGCGCCGCAGGACGAGGAGGCTGTCATCTCGTGAATCCTCCCTCTCTCTCTGTTATTTCTCATGACAGTTCAGACGCTCTGACGTTGGATCAGGGTTTTCCTTGTTGTGGGATCTGTTTTCACCACAGCCGGGGCTCCATGAGCTGGTTTTTCCTAGGATGACACAACACAGAGATGCATAATGAAAGCAGAGACATGCTGTTCTCTCTTAAGTTGATATTTAGCAGCGTAACAGTGATTTGGAGCAGTTTTGGAAGGCTGGTTCGGACGTTAAAAGCTGAGTTTTTTGCTGTTGTTTTGTCCATCCATCCTCAGGCACACACAACATCCCCTCCCTCAGAGTTTTTAATCAGCCTAAGCTTTCAGGTTTTCTGATGTGGGACAGAATAGAAGTGTTGTTGGTCCAACTCCATGAGGGGACCGTGTTGAGGTGTTACATTTGAAGCAGTTTCTCTCTGAAAGGAAAAGACCTTGAGTGTGTTTTCTGACTGAGAAACGCCATGTTCATTTTTGGGATTTTCTCATTCAAATGGACACAAATTGACCACTGAAGCTGGACGCATCTGTATCAGAAATGGTTTTGCCTCGTCCACTTCTTCTTTCTTCACATATTTGCTCATTTAACCGTAGTTCCCTATTTTTGCCTTTTTTTTGTCACTTTTGTTTTTGGTAAAGCGCTCTTTTGGTAAAGCGTCTCTTTTAAGACAAGACTCAATAACCCCAAAAAGCTTAAAATCAGTGCCACATTGATCAGTCTATAACGTATTGATTTTACTGTTGTACAGCTGTGCAAAGAAAGTCAGAACGGCATGCAGCTCGACATGCAAATCTACATGCAAAAATATGTGAAGCGAGTTACAGAGGGGAAATGCAGTAAAACCAGTATATTGCCTGTCTCCTGCCTGTGTTTGATCTGTTATGTCTGTTATGGTGTCCACGCTTTGTCTAAAGTTGGAGCGGTTTTCATCGTAAAAGTACCACGTCGTGCACTCCTGATACACAAACATCTGCAGGGGCAGCTTCTTCTTCTGGAGGACAGGCTGAAAAAGGTGGCTTGAGTTTATAAATGTGACCACTGTTGTGTAAAATGACAAGAATTTAGTTCCCCTGCGGCTCCAAAAATAGTATTTAGATCATCATGGGACCACAGAACTCTCTGCTGTGAGTCAGGCCTAATGAGATGTAAAAAGAAAAAGTGAACTCTCCTGGCTGGCAGCTTTTCATGTCAATGCGGTTTCAAACTTTGCCTAAATCCCCCCAGAAGTTTCTCTGTCTGACTGATTTTTTTATTTCTTTTAATTTTGGTGGGTTTTTGTGGGGGATTTGTGAGGGTTTTTCAGCACGTGGTTCAGGAAACGAGTGTCAGACTGACTAACGGCACACTTTTCTTAAGCCCGCTCTGTCTGCTGGAGATAGAGAGACACTCACACACGTGTGTGTGTGTATGTGTATGTGTGTGTTTGTGTATGTGTATGTGTGTGTGTGTGTGTGTGTGTGCGCACACATACACATGAATAAAAGTGTGCACTGAGAAGTGAAGCGCACACATGTCAACATGCCTCAGCTTGATCCAGCTCCTCCTTTCAGCACTCCTTTGCTTTTCACCCCTCTCACACCGTTTATGTATCTCTCCAGCTCCCCTCCCTCTCTCTCTCTCTCTCTCTCTCTCTCTTACTCTGTCTTCTCTCTCTTACTCTGTCTTCTCTCTCTCTCTTACTCTGTCTTCTCTCTTTTTCTGTCTTACTCTGTCTTCTCTCTCTCTCTCTCTCTCTCTCTCTCTCTCTCTCTCTCTTACTATGTCTTCTCTCTCTTACTATGTCTTCTCTCTCTTACTCTGTCTTCTCTCTCTCTCTCTCTCTCTCTCTCTCTCTCTCTCTCTCTCTCTCTCTCTCTTACTTTGTCTTCTCTCTCTTACTCCGTCTTCTCTCTCTGTCTCACACATATAGAGATTGTATCTCTCACACATAGTTTGTATCTCTCTCTGTACCTCTTTCTGTCTGTCTCTCTGTCCCTCTGTTTGTCTTTTTCTCTGTCTTCTCTCTTTTTCTGTCTTTCTCCATCCCCCCTCTCTCGCTCCATCTCTCATTATCTCCCTGCCTTCTGTCTCTCCTGTCTTTCTCTCTCTTTGTCTCTTTCTTTTTGAGATATTCTATCTCTCTATCCCCTCCCTCCTTCTCTCTGTGTTCTGGTATCTATCTCTGCCTCTTCCTCTCCCTCTCTCCCTCTCTCCCTGGCTTTGTCGTGGTGGACGACTGTGGTTTAGCGCGGGCCGAGGCAGATGGCGAAACCTCTGCTCAGCAAGGACAGATCACTGGCCCACTTTCCCAACTTGACGCTGACTTTTGTCTCCAGTGTGTGTGTGTGTGTGTGTGTGTGTGTGTGTGTGTCTGTGTGTGTGTCTGTGTGTGTGTGCAGAGCATATGACACACTGACAGGTCAGAGTTATGTTTCCTGTTTGCCCTGCTGACTCTGAAGACAAGCTCCCTGGAAATGCCTTCTCTCTATGTCAGGAAGTGGCTCAATAATGGAGCCAAAAGCGGAGCCGCTCACACAGAGACACGTGTGCCGCCCCATTCATCGGCTGCTTTTGTGTTTCGATATTATCCTGGTTGAGTAAGGTCCTCGCAGGAAAGCGAGAAAAAACGGTCACTAAGTTCGATAAGTTCTTTCTCTCCTCGCCCGCTGAAGTGATGCGTGTGTGTTTAACCTCTGTGATAAGGACGCATTTCACAGTATGCAAAGTGGGCCACCTGGCCGAGCTGGCAGGGGGACCGTGGCAGGCCTGCTGGCCGCTCTGTCACATACACTGGATACTACAGTCCTGATAGGCCATCAGTCATGGTTATTCATGGACCAGGAACAAATGGCAGAAAACGGTTTGAAAATGTGCAGCTCTTTGTTAGACTGGATAACTGAGCTGGATTCATCCAGGTTTAGCACGGACTGGATGCATCAAGGGTTTTGTTCAACTAGTTTACTGGACAAAACAAGGAGGAAAAACTACCAAATGCTTCATATCGTCAACTTCTGTTGAACAGTTCATCATTTATTTGACAGTTTTAGAGCTGCTACAGTAATGTTGTGGTTATTATGGAGGATTAGTGAGCAGAATGAAGACCGTTCCCTTTCAGGGTCTCTAAAGTATAAATACCTACCTTGAAATATAGCATCATACATCTTGATTCACTGGTTACGAGAAATGATAATTTTAGCGTGTTATATGCGAAGCACAGCTCGCTAATATATGTATATATATCTTGAAGTTGCCAGGAAGTGAGAGACAGATAAGCCAAAAACAGCAACTAGGAAAAAGAGGAAATGCAAGTAGAATGTGTGGCAGGCCGTAGGACACGGATCAGGACTGGGTGATGTTGCAAGCACTGGGACATGTGATGGGGCCTGCTGAGGCAGCACCATGCCCACTGGTGCTTCTATGTGGAGCGGTGACCTGCTGAAGTGTGTCCGTCCAGGTACGTCCACCTGTCCTCTGTGCGTCCCTGGGCCTGCTCACGCCTGCGCTCTGTCTCCTTGAAAGGAGCAGGTGGCCAAAAAAAGTTGGAAAAAAAATTGTGGGTTTCGGTCTCTCCGGGTTTCCTCCGAGTCCTCATTTCCTGTCCCTCTTTTTGTGTGTGTGTGTGTTTGTGCGTGTGTGTGTGTGGGGAGCAGCGCAGTGGCCTGGTTTTCCTCGCAGCATGGACAGGCCCAGCGGCTCTCAGCCCACCAGCCAGGCCCATTCATCCTTCCTCACCACCTGTCACTCCTCCTCCCCCTCAGCCCAGCTCGCTGCTCCCATCCACGCTGATCCCTCACATTCTGCTCAGCCAGTGTAGGAATTTCAGAAAGACCGGGAGAAAACCGTACACACGCCATTGTCTCAGACGTTTAAACATCATCAGGGATTCACACAGGTTTCTGTCCTTTTTTTTCTTCAGCGCAGAAATCTGCTAGTGTGAGAGAGCTTAAGACTCAAATCAGCAAGCGTGTCATGGGAACAGAGCTGACCCAACCTCCAGTCATTCAGGCTCAGGATGCAGCAGCATGACAGTGTCTGGCCAGAACCGGAGAAGAGGGAACAGATGACGTCAAACTGAAACAGCAAAAGAAGTTGGAGTGTTGAACATCTGCTCTGGCTGCTGCAGGACAGGGCCTGTAGGACGACAGAGGCTCAATGGAGTTTGCAGAAGTCTCCAATAACAGAAAAAAAGTTACTAGTGACTAGTGAAGTTGAATACTTGATAAGTACAATGATTCATTTGCCACATTGGCGACACTGCCAAGAGTTGGTTGTGGTTTTCATTAACAGTAAGTCGGGCAGAGTGAACTCCACGTCTCTTCAGAATCTGCAATGACAGTGGAAGTGTTGGAGTCCCTCCACTTTGTCTCTCAGGTGACGGAGTCGTTCCAGGTAGAAGAGAGTGACTTTCCGCCAACCGGACAAACCAATTAAGAAGTTGTTCAAGAAAGGTTAATGAGTTCCCTCCATGTCCACACTTCCCCTTTGTATCTCTACGCTGACACACTGAAGGAATTTTTAATTGTGCGCTGGCAGTCCTTCAAGGTCAGGTGGACCTTATGGCCTCCCAGTCAGCCTCCATCTGCCCCGGCGGAGGAGGAGGAGGAGGAGGAGGAGGAGGAGGAGGAAGGATGATGAATTCATGCAGCGTTACTGCTGAGCTTTTCTAAAGCGCCCAGACTTTGCTCAAGGAAACCGTGAAGTCATTAAATCCGTGCGCTCTTCTTTATTCCCGACACGTTCCGGTGTCTGCCTCCTCAGGTGGCGGCTGCTCATCTCTCACAGATTCCTTTTTGTAGGTTTCATTCCATAAATGTCCAGTGTGTAATTTCATTTCATGATGTGTTCCGTTACCTGGATATGAAAAGACCCGATTCAGGATATGAGAGTCGCCCGGCGAGACGGAGAGGGTGCATGAAATGTCATAACGCAGTGGTCCCCAACATTTTTAGCATCACAGGCCGGTTTAATATCAGGCTGTGCTTTGATGGACTGGTCAGACTGGTTGTGGGGGGGGGGGGGGGGGGGGTGTGGTTCAATAGCTTGCAGGATCCTACGTTTGGGCAATTTATCTCTTGTGGTATCAAGCGTCTTGAAATGTGTCTGCGAGCAGAGATCTGCTCCTTTTCAAATCTCTCACAGTGATTATCAATACATCATTTTACATCCTTTCTGTTCAGCCTGGTATGAAGTGGCCCATGGCCCAGTGTCATAATGGACAAAGGTAAATGGAACACAACCCAGATGGACTGGAATTTCCCTGTGATGAACTTTGTCCTGGGTCTGACTGATAAAATAGCCACAAGAGAAAGCGAAACCCCGCTCATTAGATGGGCGTTAGATAACCTGCTTGCTTTCTGGCGGTGTTGTGATCTGTCTGATGGCTGGGGAACGTCCTGAGCGACGTTGGGCCTGATCCCTCAACGAGTCTAGTAACCAGTAATCCCATCCTCATCGGCTCCAGCTCGCTCCCACCGAGCTGCTGGCTCTGACAGAAGCATCGATACCACATGCCCTCCCAGCTGCCCTCGCTGATCCGCTGCCTGCCCGGGCCCGGCTAATCGCTGGTCGATGGTCACACACAGGAGCAGGAGCAGGAGCAGGAGCAGGAGCGGCAGGAGCAGGAGCGGCAGGGGCAGCAGGAGCGGCGTTCCCTGGAAGTCCATGGGCGTCGGGAGTTCACCTCCTCTGTCCCACTTTGTACGAGAGACGAGTAAATCCTCTGCGGTTTGTTTCCTCATACCTTCCCTGCTGCCCTGACACTTGAAAGTTTGAGATGTATGACTTGCTGCAGAATTCCTGACATTCCTGAACCCCCCCCCCCCCCCCCCCCCCCTTCACTCCCTTCCATTCCCAGAGAGTTTCCTCTGCGGACAAGCGGGAGGGCTTAAACTGTGATGTGGTTGTCAGCTGTGCAAAGGCTGATTGCACAGCACAGAGAGAGAGAGAGAGAGAGAGAGGGGAACATGGTTTTGGGTGTTGTTTTATTGTGGCCTGTTCACGCATGTGTGAACAGACACTGCAGAACAAACAGAGGAGCATTCCGGTTGAATAAATCTCAGTCTGCAGAAGTCGTGTCCTGTAATGCTGGTTCAGTGTGCGTATTCTCCGGCGCTCACATACTAACTATGGAATGCTGCCTCCGTCGCCTCAGGAAGTTTAAGGGCTTGTAAAACGGCATCTATTTCTGGTGTGGGAAAGTTGCAGTCCATTTCTGCGTAAATCATGCTTATCTGGCAACCGTGCGTAAGTCTTAGGCTGATTGGCTGTCTCGCCTGCCACTCACATGGCTGGTCACGTGACTTTTTACGATACTTGCTAAACAACGTGGCTCGGCTTCTTTTGTGGAGCTGTACTTTTGCCTCTGAAATTCATACAAATTTGGTCAGGAGCAGTCCTCGCTCTGAGCTCAGCCTTCAGGGTGAAGGATGAGGCTTCCTCTCAGACCTCAGGGACAAAGAGGTGTGGAGCTGTAGTTCTCACCGTGTCGATGCTGCGGGGCCCTGATGCTCCACCCTGTCTGCTAGAGGAGGAGAAAACAAAAAAAAGCATGGATTGCACCTGGGTGACGTTCCAGCAGCCGTTTTCTGACCAGACTGGATGGGTGACAGAGTCTAAAAGAAGCCTTTTAACCAGTTCAGTGCTTCCAGGGAAAGAAAAAAACGTCTTCATACTTCTCGACTGCCACTCCCGTCCTCCTCCCAGATCTGTCCGCCCACGTACTGTACGCGAGCACATGAAGACGTTTCTCCTTTTTTTGAGATCGTAAGTTACATATGAAAATCACTGCCGCTCCGGTTGTTTGATTATCTGGCCTCGGCTCCCAGCTGTAATTTCATTGTGCTAACACACACACACACACACACACACACACACACACACACACACACACACACACACACACACACACACACACACACACACACACACACACACACACACACTCACAGACTCATTCAGACTGTGCATTCCTCTGTACTCCCCTCTCCAAACCCTGCCGAGGTGCTGACAGGCTGTCTGCTCCTTGCCTGGATATTCTGCAGTCTTCTTTAGTCATTACTCAGCATGAAAATAGGAGGTAACGCCCCCCCCCCCCCCAACCCCCTCACCCCCCCAGGAGCAGGAGCAGGAGCGCTGAAGCTGGCCTCCTCCCAGAGCACGCTCAGCCTTCCGCCACTGTTGTTGTTTACCTTGTTTACTGCACAGGCACACAGTTTGCTCTCTTTCCGGGCACGAGTGTCACGCTCCGCTCCCTCTGCTTTGCTGCTGTAATCCTGCCGGGGGGGGGCGGGGGTGTCACGGGAAGGAAACATTTCTGGGTAATTAGACAATAAATGTGGTTCGTTTTACACTGTTTGCAACGTCCACCTCTGGAGCGTGAAGGAGCTGGAGTGAAAGGAGGAAGAAGAGGAAGAGGAGGGTTGGTGTGGCTGGTGAGCAGACAGGCTCCTGTGGACATGTAATCAAGTGTCACATCTGTCCCCCCCCCGGCCCCCCTCCACCACTGCTGACCTCACATAGCGGCCTGGACCGCGGTTCACGTCGGTTTATCTCCAGCGTAAACCCTGACGTCACACCCAGCCAGCAGATCTGAATGAGAGGGGGGTGGGGGGGGTGGGGGGGTGGAGGGTGGCCCGGGGGGGGTGGAGCCCAGCCGGGCGAGGATACGCTCCGCTACGCCCTCCATCATGATTGCGAACTGATCTGATTCACATGGACTGGAAACAAGAGATTTAGGCCATAAACTCAATAGGATGCTGTCTGCTGAGTGAGGGCATCAGCTGGGCACTGGGGCGAATCTCTCATAAGCCTAAACTGTGAGCTGCAATAAAAAAAAAGAATGAAAAACACAGGATTTGTTGAATAACGACTAAAGCATAATCACATCCACAATGATGTATACGTTTTGGATATTGAAAAGCAGCTGAAAAAAAACAGGCAAATCTGAGGAGAGGACGCGAAATAGGATTGTGACGCAAAACAAGAAGTTTCCTCGGCGTCCGATTCTTTCTCTGGTCCAGCCTCCTCTCAGGTTAGGAGACAGTTTCATCGTTGATCATCAATGAGGAAGGTAAACATACCTGATCCCTCATGCAAGTGACGACCAATCACTACATTCCTCCAGTGCAGGTCCTGTCTTTAGGACTGGGAGCAGCTGAGTCAGCCTCCTCTGGTCTGACTGGGCTGCGAGACTGAACCGTCCCCATGTGAACCAGGAAGGGGGAGCAGGTATCACAGGCCGGCCCCAGGCTGTCCCGTCTAGTGTGTCAGCTCTCTGGACAAAGGAGAGTGGTTTTCCTTCCCAGCAACAAAGCACTCCCAACCTGTAGCAGAGCTGACCGTTATTGTTCCCAGGGACGCGATTCCTCGGGCCCGGTGTCGATGTGAAACCGATACCGGGACTCACTTCTCACTGACTCATCTTATGGGGAGGAAGAGAGCGAGCATTCATGCGGAGGAGTGTGAAAACGGATCGGCCACGTCCTCGGGTCGCATCAATCGCCGCCATTGAAGAGCTCCTGGCCAAACAACATCACATGGCGGAGACGCGGGCTGTCTTTGGATTAGCGTTGGTCAGACACGGCGGATGTGCAGTTGTGTTTGTCTTCACGCCACAGTTCAGCGTTAGCGCCAATGGCACGGCCTGTCCTCAGGCCCTGTCCTCAGGGCCTGTCCTCAGGGCCTGTCCTCATAGCCTGTCCTCACGGCCTGTCCTCACGGCCTGTCCTCACATCCTGTCCTCAGGGGCTGTCCTCACAGCCTGTCCTCAAGGCCTGTCCTCAGGGCCTGTCCTCAGGGCCTGTCCTCACAGCCTGTCCTCACAGCCTGTCCTCACAGCCTGTCCTCACATCCTGTCCTCAGGGCCTGTCCTCAGGGGCTGTAATCACAGCCTGTCCTCAGGGCCTGTCCTCAGGGCCTGTCCTCACAGCCTGTCCTCAGGGGCTGTCCTCACAGCCTGTCCTCAAGACCTGTCCTCAGGGCCTGTCTTCACAGTCTGTCTTCACGGCCTGTCCTGTCCCACAGCTGCAAGCAATCCACCAAACACAGCTAATTTCAGGCTTATATATCACACGCAGCTGGGATTGCCAATCCCGGCAGGAAGCCCAGATTATACTGATGAATTCAGGGTCAAGTTATCCGGGATGCTGTTGGTCTGCAGGTGCAAACAAGACAAGTCGAGCAAGAAAAAAGCAGCAGTTTCTAGGCTTTTACATTCCAGTTCCCAGCATCTGAATTCTTAAATCCGACCCAAACTGTATAATGTTAGACGCTCTTGCCAAGTAACAAACGCTCACATTCTTCAAATTCCTCACCACGAGTTTATACGATGATAAATCTGCTGTGAGCTGGAAGTCGATGACACAGCCGGGGTTATTTCCCTCTCTAGGCTGAGTTTACAAGTCGTGAGCTGCTCGTCCTTCATGTGTGATGTTGGAATAACCCCCTATTCAACAAGCCAGTGTGGAGTCTCTCAACAGGAACAATACAGCCAGCTATTTTATGTGCCATCATCTCACAGGTGCAGTAATTTTACCTCCTCTGGGTTTTATCACGTCTGTCTGTCATGCAGCACCTTGCTGCAGGTATGTCGTTTTTCATTTGCTTTGCTAGCACCTTTGAATTGAATTCATCTTGTGTTTGTAGCAGAGCGATGTTAAGACCAAACACCTCGAGCTAGCCTCGGTCATTTCGTTGTGCTTGCAGCATGTCTTGTAGCTGTTGTTAGATGACGTTTCCTTAACGTGGCAGTTTGCAGATTTGCGTTTCTCCTCCATTTTTTTGTCTTTTATATTTCTGGCTGAGGCGAGCGTCTCAGCCTGGTGATGTAGGCCAGTGTTTTCTGTACAGGCGAGCATATGTTGCTCATTAATCTGGTTGAAACCTCTCGTCGCCAGAGCTCCATCCTCCTGAAATGTACAAACTGCTGCCGTAGACATTAGGCAAAGCTCCTCGGCGGCCTCTTGTTATTGTTTTTCTCCTCTACCGTCCTGGGTGTTGCAGCGTCAGTAGTAGGTGTCGGCCCATGTGTGACTGTGCTTTCGGCAGATGGCCTTTTGCTTCCGAGCCCTCTGGAGGAATCTCTGGTCCCGGCCTCCTCTTCTTCCCCGGGCTGTTATCTCACACATGCGTCTGCCGCTCTGATTGCTGCTTGAAAGAGACGGCAGGCCGCCGGCCGCGCCACCTCGTCAGCTCTGCAGGGTCCCTGCATGATCGGCCGGGCCCTGCGTTCCCAGCCATGAGACAGGACCCGAGCACTGGGAATGGCAGTTCAGCATGATTTGTGTGTTATGATATGCTTTAAAAAGTTTCCACTGTTGTAAATGAGTCATAGCAATGGCGGCTTGTTGAGTCGCACCAGCAGCACATGGAACCAGGATATTTAGCATCCTTTGCAACAGAATCATCTGCTGTTTAGCTGTTGAATGGACTGACATGTAGAGGCAGTTCAGTAGTGTTCTGGGTGGACTGGTGACTTTTCTTGAGTTTCCTGGACTGGAAAATAAAAGGATCTGTAAAGATGTTCTGATTATAAGACTTGTGTAGTGATGGCTTGGTTTGGCTGTTAAAGTAGATTGCCAGTTGATTCCCAATTTAGATTTCATGATCGGAGCTGGACTTTTCTTGAGTTTCTCCTTTTGGTTCTTATGAACACCTGAAACCTGAACTGTACATCACTGTGACACTGTGACTGCTCATCTTTCTGCATGCTGGAGCAACTGAGAATGATACTCTGTCCTTCCAAAGAAGCACCTAAGCTGGATTTAATACTTTAGTTCTGTTTGACAGAGAGGAATTTTATTAGAAATTGATTCCTCTTCCTTCATTCCACGTCCACACCTGACTCAAATTCCAACACAGCAAAGGCCAACTCTGAGAGGGTGACACACAGAGGCAGGCCTGTGTTCCCGCTGTCCTGAAGTTCCCCTCTTTCCTCCCTGTTTCCTCTCACTACCAGTAGTAATCACCCCCTCCAACCACCATCACCCCCCCACCCCCCCCATCCCCACCCCCCTACATGACGGTGTGCTATCAAAGCCGGCCTGCAGGCAGAGATCTCAGGGCTGAGCTTTATGAGCGAGCCCACAGAGATCAAACGGGACGCTCCGGTCCGGGGCTCCTCTCGCCCTGTGCCTCGGCTTGTCATTAGCGCAGCTAGTCTGGCTGAGCTGCTGTGTTCTTCTGCAGCTGTCAGAGACGTTCCCAGACGGCACAGCGATTGAAGTTGTGCGAACATGACAGCTTGGCGAAAAGAGGAGCAGACAGTTTTAGTGTGGCATGTGTCAATAATTAGATTAATTGTGGGAAACTGTATCAAGAGGCATAGCTGAACTTCAACCAAAACAAACACCCCCTCCTTTTTGGTCTGCCCTGCCAACAGAGTACTTATTATTATTATTATTATTATTATTATTTCATTGAATTACAAGTACAAACTCATATTTCTGCCAAAATATGGTGAAATACAAAGCTTCTTTTTGCCTCCACTGCACCTAGCTCTGAGCGTTTCCCATTCCCTGCAAGGCAAACGGACTTAAATGCCAGGAAAACAAACAGTTTAACGTCCTGGTGAGTTACATCCATCCTTCACCGCTCACAGATGGAGAGGTTTTTTTAATACTTCACAGCTTTTTTATTTTCTGGAGTTTAAGAGCTGTAGAGAGATCTTCACACTTTTTTTTTTGTTTCCTGCCTGGCTGCTATAGGAGTTACATCATCGAGGATCCCTGCAGAGGGAGCGTGCCATCTGATGAATCAAAGTCGGGAGTGTGTGTGCGTGTGTGTGCGTGTGTGTGTGTGTGTGTGTGGGGGGAGGGCTTGTCTTGGCTGCTCTATTGGCCCCGATCCACCACAAACCTGACCTGGATACGGGTCTGGAAGATGGATGCGGATCTAATGTGATATTACCAGTAACTGGGTTCCTCTTCCATCATTTTTCATCTAATTTCTCTCTCTCTCCCTCCCTCTCTCTCTCTCCCTCGCTCTAATCCCTTTTCATGCACAGGCCCAGGACAAGAGGAAAGCTCTGGAGGAGACCAAAGCCTACACCACCCAGTCCCTGGCCAGCGTGGCCTATCAGATCAATGCCTTAGCCAACAATGTGCTGCAGCTGCTGGACATCCAGGCCTCGCAGCTGCGGCGCATGGAGTCCTCCATCAACCACATCTCCCAGGTCTGAAACACACACACACACACACACACACACACACACACACACACACACACACACACACACACACACACACACACACACACACACACACACACACACACACACACACACACACACACACACACCACAGGCCATACAGCTGTGATGAATGCTACCCCACATTTCCCACTTCTCCTCTCACTTTCACACAGACTCTGTTATTTCCAGACATGGTGTGAAGCCCCTCTACTATCCATGGTTCCTTTCTTCTCCTTTTATTTTTTGCGCCACTCGTTTTTGTCCCAGTGTCTGGCTGGTGGTCTGTTTGGCTTAATGACTGCTGCTCTGTCTGTCTGTCTGTCTTTCACATTTACCACAGTCAGACTTACTCTGTAATTACTACCCTACGGTGCTGATAACATACAGGATGATAACCTGTTGGTATTTTGATATTGTCATGCTTATTTCTGTCAGATCTTTTGTAACGACATCCCAGAAGTT
Organism: Karalla daura; assembly: GCA_029224185.1. Lineage (NCBI taxonomy): Eukaryota > Metazoa > Chordata > Actinopteri > Chaetodontiformes > Leiognathidae > Karalla > Karalla daura. Next base: position 4,175,119 of record CM055208.1, on the reverse strand, counting down.
ATCGTAAGAGTTTTTTACTCCGTTGACCTTTTTTTCCTTTCGATGGCATGAGGCTTCTCCCATGTGCAGGTAAATCCAGCTCATCCAATGAAGGCATTAAAAGCTCAGACAAATCAAACAAAGAGCACCGGCCCATGTGGCATCTCGTAGATTAGAACCGGGAGGCCTTCACTCCGACCTGGAACAACATTTAACACCCGCTAAACCTTTTCCTGCTGCGCCGGAGTGATCGGCCTGGGATGGAAGGGGTATTTCCTCCATGTTTGCCTTTCCCATGTTCGTTATCTGCTTTCCCCCCGCTCTGACAGCGCTTTTGCTTGGGGTGCCAGGAATTCTTTCAGGATAAAACTGAAGGTCAGATTTTTCAGGCTAATCGAGGGAAGGAGGACTTGTGAGACTGGAGGGCTTGAGAGGAAGAGAGTGAGAGAGAGTGAATGAGATCTGGCGAATCGGAGGGAAGGTTGAAGGAAACGGAAGACGGATGATGGCAGGCTAAGAAAGGCAAAGAGAGGGCGAGAGAGCAGGAAAACAAAGCCATATTTACCCTCCTTCAGGTTTGAAGTCAATATCCTGACAGACGGCATTGGGCTGACACCAAGGTCGCCGGGATGCCGCTGGCAGCCGCGGTCTCCATGGCAACGCCCCGGGCTGCACCACAGAGGCATGAAGACCCAGGACCAGAGCCCAGAGAGAGAGACGCTGCTGTGCACTGAGCTGCAGGCCTGCACAGCAGCATGGAGGTCCAGTGAACACCTTCTGCCCTCACCATGAAGATAAGATAGATCAGGAGCTCTCCTGAGCTGGGTACCAGGCTGCACAAGTAGAATAGAGCTTTTTTTAGGTATTTACATAGTTTCCATTATATTGACCTCTGTCTCACACTCATCTGAGTCTATTTCATGCAGTGATAAGCAAGAAGGACGTTGGTTCGATTCCTAGTTTGGGGGCCTTTTGCATGATTCTCTGGGTACTTCAGTTTATCCTCCATGGCCCAAATGTTATGTCCTGTAGATGTAAAGTGTGAGAGCGGTCCAGGTTTATTCCCTGGCTTCATCCTAGGTGTGGTACAGTCCAACTGTCCCCTACAACTCCATTACTTAGTAGGCTAGATAGTGGATGGGTGACTGCTTGTGAGGTAACATGGTAATGTTACCACATGCTAGCCCACTTTGAGTACTTGTCAGGTGTCCTGGTCTCAAGAACTTCCCCAAAAGTAGAAGGGAATGTATCCCATTTGTGTTAAAGATCAAAATCTCTGTACGTTTTGTATTCACCTTGAAGTTAAGGTGGAAGATCTTGAGATCGCAACAGAAACACTGCATACCAAGTGTATAACACTATCTTATATTTATGTTTGTGAAGCGGGGTTTTCTGAAGTTGCAGCAACCAAAATGAGATAATTCCAGGGGAAAAAGCTCATTCTGCATTACTTCATATTATATCCTCAAATGTAATCGTAGCAGAAGTCAAACCAGCCTAACAACCACCACGCCTTCAAGAGTATTGCACCATCTTTCACGTCTTCTCCAGCCTGTGTGAGTGCAACGTGAATGATTTAGCGGCTTTGCCTCCATAACTAACCAACTTAATAACTAACTGACTGGCTGGCTGGAATACACTGGATGCCTAATGGTCCTCGCATTCACAGCAGCTTCATCTCTGTCTCGTTTGTTTGTTTTCGTCACACACAAGCACTAGGAGGAATCCTGAAGTCTCCACTATAATGAAGTGCATCTCTCTCTTAATAATAATGCAGCAGCTGTGTGTGTGTGTGTGTGTGTGTGTGTGTGTGTGTGTGTGTGTGTGTGTGTGTGTGTGTGTGTGTGTGTGTGTGTGTGTGTGTGTGTGTGTGTGTGTGTGTGTGTGTGTGTGTGTGTGTGTGTGTTTTACGGCTCTCTGCAGTCCAGTTCAGAGGTAGATCATTATCACGTTGCCCTTGCTGCTTGTGGATGTTAGATTAGCGACGGCCCCTGAGGTTTGTGTTGCATATTGCTGGACGGGGGCGTAGGAGGAACCGCTGCAGCTCATAAATGTTCTAAGGAAAGGAAGTGTCCTCGGGGTGGATGGCATCATAAAAAAAACACCTTGGTCCACAAGACCCTGATAATAAACACCACTCGGAGCTCCCCGAGCTGCACATAATCACATCAACACTCGTGCTCCTTGCCATTTATTGTTTTCCGTGGCTGTTTAGTTCATGTTTTGGTGCCGGGAGCAGCGAGGGAGGGCTCAGGATGTGGCTCTCGCTGCATTAACGTGTCTGTCAGCGTGTGGTGAGACGCTGCCTGGCGTCAGGGCTGCTTCCCTCTGCTCCTGGCCACAGGCAGACGGGCCGCGCTCTGGTCAGGGTGTGTCGGCTCGGCCGTGCCCTGGAACCAACGCCTCAGTCGGAAGCTGAGCGTGTTCGCCTGCCAAATGTGACATCAAAAACTGCGAATCCCAGGAGCTAAATTCCAATTACTTTCATGTAAAACAGAAAAGAAAAAGTCAGATTTCACAGCTTCAGAAGCTGGATCATTGACAGTTTGACATGACAATATTAAACTGACTGAGAAGTACTTGTTAAATGGTTTCTGTCTATGTACTGGTCTGTTAATGCTGGTTGCCTACTGTCTGTGCCTAGTTCAGCTCTTTTACCAACTATAACACGATAAGCAATAGATTAAATACCCAGTCTTTAGTTTATTTGAACCATTTCCAGATGTCAGACGAGAGAGACAAGAATGTTATCCTGATTTATATAGAAAATATCTTATTTAACCCATGAAATCCATGTTTTTGTACAATGGGAGGAACCTGGAATGGTAACCCCTACGGACATGAGTAGATCAGAGACCAGGGACCTGTGCTGTGAGGCAGCATTGCTGTCCACTAGACTATGATGCTGCTTTTACCTGACTCGCTGATTGATATTCAGAGTTTGTCCAGTTCAGGCTGCAGAGAGACTTTGTAGTGAGTCATGTGTGTTCGGAAGTCGGCATGGAGGCCAGTGTGCGTGCGTGCGTGCGTGCGTGCGTGCGTGCGTGCGTGCGTGCGTGCGTGCGTGCGTGCGTGCGTGCGTGCGTGCGTGCGTGCGTGCGTGTGTGTGTGTGTGTGACAGGTACTTGTTTGTGCGTCACCTCCCCTGCTGGCGATGCCATTCACAAACCCAGGCTCTCTGTGCGTAACTGAGGCGGAAAGGGCCGATGGGGAAAAATAGAGTGGCTGGCGGGGCGTCCACCTTGTGCTGCGTGTGAAGTGGCTGCTAAGAGGCTGCGAACAGGGAGCGCTTTGTCCGTCCGGCGGAAGAGAAAGCCTCGCTTTGAGAAGCGCCCCATGACACCCCGAACAGCCCGGGAAGAGGGGCAGCAGCACGAGGGAGGGCCAGAGCGTGTGTGAGTTCACTCTGCAGCTCCCTGGTCCTGGTTAGCAGTCGCTCCCTCCTGACACACATGTGAAGTTCTCACAGAGTAGTTGGCGAAAAGCAAATGGCACAGGCTAGCAGAGCTGAGAGTCACAGACATAGCACAGAGTGAAACCTGAAGAGGCTCAGAATAACAGGGCCAACGTGAACCACAATGCCAGAGACAGATACATATACATATATATATATATATATATATATACACACACACATTTTTACATATATGGGTGTTTGTGGGCCTTATTGATCTCTCTGGCCTCACTCAGAGTTCAGGTTGTTAGGTCGGTTTCCATGGCAACGCTGCACAGATTTCAACCACATTTTTTATCAAAATCTGCAAAGTAAAGTGACAGTGTTTTAGCATCCGTCCACAGCTGCTAGCTACTGTCTGTTTCTGGAGGAAAACACTGCAGAAGTCTGCCCTGTGTGTTCGCTGGGGGCTGCTCCGCCATTTGCATAGTTTTGCATGTGTGTAGCAGGCTCGTGCTCCTGAGTACAGACCAGAGGAGAGTCATCAAAGCGAGCAGACGATGAAGACCTCAGAAATAGCCGGTTCACACCTGCCTACGAGTGCACTCACTCACACACACACACACACACACACACACACACAGACGCACTCAGACGCTAAAAATGAAACTACCTCCGTCTGATATCTGAGTGGAGTCAGGGTCGCACCCCGAGACGTTCCGCTCTCCATCTCGAGTCAGTTTCTTTTTTTAAAGACGCCTCTTTGGAACTTCATGAGTGAGAACTAATGACTCATTTTTCCATTGCTGTCTCATGGCAGCACGTCGCTAGTGGAAGAAAACTGTGAATCAGGCTTGGGGGGGGGGGGGGGGCAACAATTGTTGGGAACTGAGGTCAGCAAAACCCCCAAAGTCTGCAAAATATGCGATACTCACGCTTATCAATTTGCAGATTGGACGGCACATGCAATGCCGCACACTGAGCGCTCGGTGGTAGTTAATCAAAAGGGAATTTGAGGTAAGGAAACGTCGACGTCTGGACGGCCATTTATTTAAGTACAACTCAGTGTTTTGCTGCACAGCTGTGCTTTACAATGATGTAAATGGCTTAGACTGAACACTGAGTGAACCCAGTGACCACGGCCACGGAGCTGCAACAGGAACAGGCTGGATGCAGAAAGCAGACACACACACACACACACACACACACACACACACACACACACACACACACACACACACACACACACACACACACACAGAAGTAGAGTACACTCCCAGATTGTTCCCACAGCTGCAAGCTTCACTGAGATGCTTTTACTACAGTTACACAATATTCTTATCTGATTACATGAATCAGCCCCAGAGTGGCTTTGCAGTACAGCCAACCCACTGAAGTCGTTTTTTGCATTCTCGACTTCATTCCCCAGATGCACAGATGCAGGCCGTTGCACTCTGCTTGCAACACGTGCGTGTGTGTGTGCTCCTATCACAGCGCTGCATAGACACACACACACACACACATGCGTGCAAAGTCTTACGGTTACATCTGTGAGCTGCAGTGCTGGCTTTTAGCCTCCCGTCGAGGAAGAATGGCACCCACCCAAACAGGAAATGAAGCCTTATAGGTCGCTCCCTGTGTCACTGCGTGTGTGTGTGCGTGTTGTGTGTGTGTGTGTGTGTTTCCTGCTGATCCTGGCCTGTGTGTTTTGGTCTCTCTCCTGCCTCTCCTGGTGGTCTCTCTCCCCCTCTCCTTGGCTGTGAAGTGAGTTCTGTCTGTATTTACTTTATTCAACCGTGGATATTTGCACTGTTCACGCACGCTGCTTTGTCTCATCAGTGGGAAACAGTGATGTGTGTGTGTGTGTGTGTGTGTGTGTGTGTGTGTGTGTGTGTGTGTGTGTGTGTGTGTGTGTGTGTGTGTGTGTGTGTGTGTGTGTGTGTGTGTGTGTGTGTGTGTGTGTGTGTGTGTGGTCTGGTGCCTCTGGGCAGTGGTAATTTGAAGGTTAAAAACAAGAGTCTGATATTTCAAAGGAGCAGAATAGTTTTGGGAGAGAGAAAAACAGATTTTCAGATTCAAGCTCAATAAAGAGGAGAATAATTGTTTGCTCTTCCATGACTATTATTTCTCTGTTGCTCGGTTGCAATAACGCTCGTCGAGCTTCAGCCACAGTTTTTTGGCATTGTCTCATATCTGAGCAGCTACTGAGAGACCGCAGTGGGGAGATTTATAATGGTGCAAACTGGAATGGGAAGCAGTTTTTTAATCCACTGGAAATTAATTGTACAAACCTGAATCGTCAGCATCCTTTAGCCACAGCGTTTCATCAATAACCCTCCACACAGCACTAGTAGCACTCCAGTGCTGGTAGTCACTGGGAGTAGCAGAAAGCATTATTTTCAGGAGCATTTAATCCGTTTTTCCATTAATATATGAGTTACTCGGTTTAAAATGTCACAAATGTGCAAGGAAGACCCCAAACTTCAAAGCAGAAATAAAGAGGTTTCATTCTCTGTTGAAGTCCATTCACTTAAGGACCCATTAAGGTGGTCGCTGCTGTGGAAGCTTCAACTCCTGAAACCTCGATCGTGGTGGGAAATGGACGTTCACAGTGACCGGGGTCAAGTTCGTGGAGGCGCTGATGTGAAAACAATGATGCTAGTGTCCCGCATCGTGTCTTCACATCTTCCTCTCCTGCTCCTCTTCCCACATCCCGCTGCAGAGCTGCATCGCTCTCGTCATTACTTCTCACATTCCTTCCCACTTAACAGCCCCGCGCAATTAGGCCTAATCGCTGCACCGCTGTTGTGCAGCTCCTCTCAGTGAGCGAGGAATGCAGGCAATTACTCGACAGCTCCATACAAACAGCGCCCAGCACAGGAGGCTTAGGCTGCGCCTCCTCCTGTTTGTTGACTCTGTTGTTGTTGTGTGGCTTTAAGTCTGCGCTCTAAGCCTCGGCTTGTATGTAAACTTCCGAGCGCTCTCAGAATTTGGCTCGAGCCCAAAAGTTGGATCGGCTGAAGTCGTCTCACGTACAGGTGTCTCTGTACGTGCTGTGTTAGCAAACAAAGCCATGACCTTGGCGTGTTGTCCTGTCCTTTTTTTAGTCGCTTTTATTCGTCTCTCTGAGAGACAGCCTCCCTGAGGTTTCACCTCACCTCCTCCCCCCACTCCGCCTCCATCACACTGCCCGCTGGCTCGTTGGAGTTTAGCAGAGGAATCCAGCTTATTGAGGGATGTTAAGAGGCAGCCAAACAGAACTCCCCACGGGATGCTTGACCTCCCATTTTGGCTGCGAGTGCAGATGGGAGCTGCGACCTTTTTGTTTTCACGCTAACAACTGGAACCAAAGGGCCTTGGACAACTGTCTGACCGCACAGATGACAGGCCTCAGATGGTCAGGCTGTTATCACGCTGAGAACCAGACCAGACGAAGAGATGTTTGCACCACTCTCTCTGTAGAGAGTAGAGCTGGGAGTGATGGCTCTGCTCCTACACAAGAGAGGAGGAGGAGGAGGAGGAGGAGGAGGACTGGAAGCTACAGTGGGTTCAGAAGAATGTGACCGGAAGTTTATCTGTTCAGATCTAGTTGCCCCCAGAGCGCTGGCTCCTAGAAACTCCCCCATGGACCCCACTGTAAACCACAAAGGGTCAAGAGATGAAGGGCAACAAAGCAGCAGAGGAAAAGTTGGTCAAAGAAGAGTTTTCCTCCGTATGAACTTAATACAGTGTGTCTGGACAAGCCTAAAAGTTGACAAGTCAATTTCTGTATAGATCTGATTGCAAACTATGACTGCTAAGGAAGTTAAAGTTGTGTTGCCGAAAACAGCTTGAAACGGCGGTGAAGTCGTAAAGTTTTTTTGGAAGGTCCTAATTTAACGATTCCCGCAGATTCCCTGTAATAGATTAAGCCTCATTAGCATACATTAAAAACAGTGGGACCACCGCAAGGGTTGACTGGTCCTGGCAGGTGTTTCAAAGTGAAACAATTGAACCAGGTTGGAGACGGCTCTAATTCGTGCTGCTTTTTGGGAGCGGTAAAATGTGTGTAAACACGCGGCACACCTGCGTTGCATCAGGCAGCTCTGGGATTCTTGCTCCATTTCACGTCTTGTTGCTGCAACACAACGCTGTTGGCCGGTGGCCCAGCGTGAATCTGACATCCCGCCTAACCAGAGGCAAACATGCCCATTGATCCTCCTACCAGCGGCCTGGGCCACACACTGATGCAACCAGGCGGCGGGGTGTCTTCAGGGTGCTGCCGAGCGGCACGTCTCCAGACGGCTCCGTGTGTCCCTGCTCTGCAGCAGCACGGCGGCCTGCAGGACATGTCAGGAAATGACTCCAGCACCAGTGGATGGAGAGACAGCGGGCGCATCGGGGAGGAAAAAAGCACGCTTCAGCACTTCATAAAATAAGCGCTGGAACGCCCCGAGCATCACAAATCGCTCTGGTCCGCTCCCGGGGGGTGAACACAGGTTGTAGGTGTGAAGTGGTGCTCCGCCGAGTCAGAGAATTTGGACCCGGTCAGCGTTTCTTTTTCCCCAGAAAAGATGTCAAGTCAGACAAGGAGGTGTTGGTGACCTCGCAGCGCTGTCTTCACCTGTTAGCGGCTCCAGTCGTTGAGATAAATCCTCCAGCAACACTCTACCTGGAACTGAGGTTCCCGTGCTCTCCACAGATGTGTGCTCCTCGGTTGTTATCTGCTCGTAATCCCGCAGAACAAGGATTTCCAAATCCAAACTGCTGTAAAGACGAGCTTATCGAATCCCTCGGCCGGGAGTGGCCTTTAATAAAACCCTGTGCCGCGTCTCATTTCATCATCACGTCTAGTTCTGCTTAGGATGTGACGGGGCAGTAAAAATAGACCATGTCCTAATGTTCTTGGACGACGTACCATGGGAACTGAGTACCCCTCAGTGTGTGTGTGTGTGTGTGTGTATGTGTGTGTGTGTGAGTGTGTGAGAGAGATCTCAGCAGTGCAGGATGAAGATGCCTTGCTGCCAGATTGCTAAAACATTTTTTTTCCAACTCTTATTCTTGTCCATTCAGTCCAAGCCTATCATCAACGATTGCCACATTTGTCTAGTCTGCCCAGCCACACACACACACACACACACACACACACACACACTCACACAGCGGTATGTAGGGTGTGTGCGTGCGCTAGCAGGCGTTGCCCCACGTTGTGTGTGTGTGTGTGTAAGCTGCCTACTCGTAGTGCTCTGCAGCCTCTCTTGTGTTTGTCCATGCGTTTGTGCATAGCAGGCATTTTATTGAGGATATCATCCAGCGGCCACTCTGCCAAAGTGCTGAAAAGGCTGTTTTTTTTTTCTCTCCTCTCCAACATAGGCTGAAGTGAAACCAGCTGTCGAGCATCTATATCAAAGTCTGCAGACATGCCCCCCCCTGCCCCCACCACACCTTCTTTGTGATCTTTCCTTACCTCACCCCTTCCATATGAGAGCGCTGGTCATCTGGTGGGAAATTGTCAGGTTCCCCTGGAGTAAGGCGTCAAAACTTACATCCCGGATTCGTTGATTCATGTAGAGGATGGATGGATTCAGTCGATGTGTGCACACCCCAGGCGACTGAGTCACTATCAATGACTAATGACAATTAGGGACTAATCAGCCGTTTGGCACAATAGATCCAAAATCTTTAGGCGGATGGCAACAAACCAAAGCCAGATATTACAGTTGTCAAGCGAAAGAAACCAAAACCAAGGAAATATCAGAGCAAATCACGAGACTGGATGTGTGTCTAGTCTACTAATCAGACAGGACAGGACCATTCCCAGAAGTGATGCCAGCTAGAAGTGTTTTAAGTAGGGAAGTGCTATCTTAACACTACACTGTGGTGCACTGAAGTCTAAACATTTCCAGCAGTTAGCTCTCTGTCCTGTCAGCAGCTGCCAGCTCTTAAGCCCAGCAAGAACAGGTTGGATTAAAAAGAAATAAATAGCAAATCACAAATATTTAGGCACTTGTTGCTACTAACAACACAACACGGATCTCTCATCGTGGCAACCGCCATAGCTGACTCACCGGGATCCCAAAATGGGAAGGTTTTTTTTTTTTCCAGTCTCCAGTGATCTGGACTTCTCTGGCTAGGAACATGTGGATGACGAAGGTGAATCTGGCAGCGGCTCTGATGGATGACCTAGATCCTCACTTAGTCGCCAAGGTGGGCGACTCCTCTCAGGGTCAGCGAGGAATTATGCAGAATGAGAGAGGATGAGAGGAGAGAGCAAACTGAGAGGATGCAGGGGAAGACTTGGACAGGGAGATAATGGAGGCGATGAGTTCAAATAAGTGGGGGGCCCTTAAATCCTAAAAGCCTGAACTGGATGGATGGATTAGCCAGACAACGGAGCCAGAACGGCTCTGTTTCTGGGAACACACCCGCAGGCCTCCAACACATGGGTGACAGTGGTTGAAAACACATGTGAATCATCCACCGTCCAGTCTGGCGAGGAGGATTCAGACTCGACTAGCGCTCCACCAAACAGATGGAGTGGTGGGAGCCAGGAAACACCTTTCAGTGCCAGTAGAGCAGCCAAGGTGAGAGTCAGACTTTAGAGGAGACCTAGAAAAAAACACTTTACCCTTGGCTTTGATGCATAACGACAGACAAAGGCATGCGTCAGGTCCATAAGCATCATATCCTCCTCAGTTCTATGGAAATGCAGCTGAATCTGAACATGGAGGTAATGCGACTTAAAGATAGACATGATGCAAACAATACAACATTTAATACTCTTCCTCTTTATCGGATTCCTCCTCATTCATTATGTTTCAAACATGTGTATTAGAGATAAGACAAGCGTCAATCTGTGGAGAAACATACCACAATCCACAATCCTCTCATCTGAAATAGGGTCATACAGTAGCATCTGGGGCATTTCTGATGCAACCATTGTTCCATAGCTTCTATGTTAACACCAGAGGACGAGAATAAACACCTGATCCGAGCCTTCTAGGTCACCTTTAAAGCAGCCATTACTCCTCAGACTGGAGGTCAGTCCGAGCCTGAGTGCTCTCTTCCTCCTCCTATCTCTTACATTCGGTCGTTTAAACGTTCTTCGGGCCTTTGAGCGGCAGATTAGAAAACTGCTCTCAACAGAGTTCAGCTCAATCTGAATTAGCCCATCCGTCAGCAGCCCGCTAATATTGGCCCGTGCCGTTACACCAGGGCTTTTTCACTTGGCATAGAGGAAGGAGATGAGCTCACACCACTCTGCCTTCTCACTTCCTTCCTTTGCCAGCTGTGGTGGTGTTTGTCCTCTCGCTGCTCTCTGATAAGGGAAGCACACGCAGCCCACACCAGCTGCATGCCCAATTCACCCACAGCATTTCAGCAGCACTTTCGCTCGCACACAATGTCTCTTTTTGCGGCTTGAGGAACGACTGAACCCTGAGTTTGAGCTGAGAATGACTGGTTTGTGAAAATGGTCTTGTCCTGAAAAAATGCAACCTGAAATGCACCTATTGACTGCATGCGAGTCGCTCCGCTCTGTCATCCCTTCTCTGGAAGTATTAAAACTGGATGTCGCTCATGCTGAAACCGTGACCCGTTTTATGTAGGAACTATGTCCTCCTGAACTATACCTGCCAGCTTTAGAAGAGCACGCTTTTAGTTTTTGGTTGGCAACGTTTTCAACGTTCTCCTCAAATGGTCTTTGCAGACTAAACCAAACACAGCTGCATTCGTGCGAAGCAGAACCAGACCTTGCATTTCTGCCTCTCGTTATCTCCGGGTCCATCTCTGAACACCCTGCGAGTGGAGGGGAAAAACTGACTGATCCCAACCCTGTCCAGTCGTTCCCATCATTTACGACTGCGTAGCCAGGTTACCAGCTCGCATCCAGCCGGAGTAGAGGCCCGACACGCTCAGTGGGAATCTGTCGCCACGAACGCCCTTCTCTTCAGGAAATATTAGGAGCCTCTGGGGTCCTGGCAGCCCGGCTCAGGTTGAAAAGCCTGACTCCAGCCCGCGCTCTGCCATCCCTCTTAATTCAGACCCACACAACGGGGCATTGGAACAGAACGGATGTTTCCCTTTTGTACGGGAAGTCTCTGTGGGAGCAATTATGTATGAGCATCTTTGCCTGTTATGAAATATTAATTCCTCTTTTCCCCCCCTCTATCCCATCATTCCAAACAATCCACTCTCTGCTTCCCTGGCTTGTCCTGGAGAAGTTTTTTATAGACACGACAGCAGCTCCCCTGCTCTCGAGTCAAACCCCCATGAATGTCCCAGTGTTACACTGGACTGGATGCTCTCCAGAGATGTCAGCGCCCTGCGCACTGTGCCGGACTGCAGACACTGTGTACTGTAAGTCCACAAGTGTTGTTGATTCCTCTGGGAAGCCCGTCCATGCAGCTCGGCATGGAGAGACACCGCTCAGTCCAGCTCCAGATCCCTGTGGCATGAAAGGAATCCTCTGTTGGCGCTTGGTGGCTGCCCCCCCCATGCACACACACACACACACACACACGCACACACACACACACACACACACACACACACACACACACACACACACACACACACACACTCACCCCCCGTGAGAGACCGTCGTTTTACTGCTCTGCCCTCCGCAGACATTGCAGCCTTTCATCTGTCAGAGGAAGGGCAGCTGCTCCTGGGCTCCTCCGGGTCCGGTGGGAGTGGGAACGCACTGGTCTTGGTGTGTGTGTGTGTGTGTGTGTGTGTGTGTGTGTGTGTGTGTGTGTGTGTGTGTGTGTGTGTGTGTGTGTGTGTGTGTGTGTGCATGTTCGCGTCTTAAGAAGATGTGATGGTGGTGTCTGAACCTGATCGTTGCTTCGTCCCCTGGTTGGAGGTCCACAGGGAGAAAATGAAAGTGTCAGCTGTTTGATATGGATGGATTAATCATTTATCAAGCGAGGAATGTGAAACCGCCTCTGGTTGGAGCCTCTCAGATGTGACAGCTCGCTGCTTTTATCTGCATCCGACCGTGAAAAGGCACTTTTACGTCGACACTGTTGAGGAACGATGGTCTGTTCCCGACCAGACGTACGGCACGTCCAAAAGCATCATCACGTCCTCGGTCATACATGAATTTCAGGTATTGCAACAACAGCTGAAGAACAGGTGAATCTGAATGGAGATGTAAAGTGATGTAACATCCATAATAGTTTGCTTGTCCTCTCCTAGAGTCAGGTACGTGAATAGATGAAGGCATATGGCATCTTCCTCAGTATTTGATTGTGCTTCAAACATATAAAACTGAATGTGTACATATTACATAGCTGTATCCTCCAGTTACCATGTAGTTCAGTATAAAGAAGATAGACTGTGTTGTTAAGCAAAGAACATAAAGTCACGTGATGCTTCGTGTGACTGGCATGATACAACCAATCAGAGCGGAGCTGCTTCATAGCCAGTCAGTTGAACAGCTTCTTGAGAAAAATGATATGATCAAAGGTAGCTGCCTCAACTTCTCTTTTCTTCTTAACATCTTCGTGGTTGCACCCGTGCAGCTTCTAAACGAGTTTTGGATTCAGTTTTCTGCAAGTTAGTGTTTGGTCATTTGGAGCCTGCGGCGTGTAGGACTTCCTCATGTGCCCCTGAATAATTAGTAGCTGTAGAAGGAGATTGGCTAATCAATCAAACAATGGTGCAGATTCAGTGGGAAAACACTCGAGGAGCATAAATAATGCAGGGCAGTTTGGAAGAGGAAGATGAAAGACGGCGTCAGAATCATTCAAACAGACGCCAGGCTTCATCTTCTATTCCTCCTGGATGGGGAAAGCAGTTTGCTCTCAGTCACATTTCGTCACCTCGCTCCTGCTTTGACGCTCCTCATCCTCTCCCTCTGTCTCTTTGTATATCTGAGGTTTTAACTTAGGGAGGCAGGGGGGAAAAACAAATTCCAGACTCGTGCTCTGGTCATTATTCCGTGGAGGGCCCGTCCACCACAATCGATTTTATTAGTGGGCATCGGCTGTTGTAAAGGGATTACGAGCTCGGTGGTGAAAAGCGTGGCCCGTGATTTCATTAAAGCTTCTTAAGCTGCCGTGTGACGAGTCCCAGAGTCCCAGAGTCCCAGAGTCTCAGAGTCCCAGAGGTCCCTGCTGAAGATCCAAACGCTCACCTGTGATCAGTCAGGTCTGGACCTCACTCACTCACCTCCTCTCCACCCGTCCCCTCTCCAGACGGTGGACATCCATAAGGAGAAGGTGGCCCGGCGAGAGATCGGCATCCTGACCACCAACAAGAACACGTCCAGGACCCACAAGATCATAGCGCCGGCCAACATGGAGCGGCCGGTGCGCTACATCAGGAAGCCCATCGACTACACCGTGCTGGACGACGTCGGCCACGGAGTCAAGGTGAGCAGCGCTCCTGCTGGGCTCCATCACTTCACCTCTGCCTCTCCTCTCCATCTCTTCCTCTACTATATCTAATGCCTTCTCCCCCTCCTCCTCCTCCTCCTCCCCCTCCTCCTCCTCCTCCTCTCCATGTTGCCAGAGGTATTCCTATCTCTCCCTCTGACTTGTTTTCTCGCTCACACTCCATCTCTTGTGCTTTTTTTCCTCCTTTTTTCTTTCCTTCTTTCATCTTCTGAAAAAAGAAAAGAAAAAACCCACCCACCCCTCTGACCCTACAGGAATATGTTTGAGCGTGGGTTGGTGGGAACAGATCGGGGGCGGGGATGAACTAAAAAAGTGATTACATCATGTTGCTTTCAGAAAATGGCTCTATTCTGGGAGGGTAGTGAAAATGGCGAGCGGAGACAAATTTGCGAGACATTTTTTTCCTGTCTTCTTAAAGGCTCTTAGTCCCGGGCCGCCCTCGTCATAATCGCGTTCTCCAGTGTCTCTCTCGGACCTTTCGCAGAGGAATGATGTCGGTACAATTAGATTTGCAGTTTATTTTCACATCGGTACAATCTGCAGGGCGACTGGGGGAGGGAGGGAGGTTTGATTTTTTGATGTGATAAACTCTCCCAAGAAGAAGCTAATGATCCGAGAGTGACATTTTCACTCCCTTCGTGCTGTTAAAGGGAGCGGGGGGGGGGGGGGGGGGGGGGGGGGTTGTTCCGGGGGGGTGGGGAGGGGTCACGGAGTCGTCCTAACAGCGGCGGTAATGACATCATTTCCTGACGGCCGCGGGCATTTTCGAGCATCTCCGTCCTCCCCCTTGAGCGTCCTCTGCCCCATCCATCAGCCAATCAATGGCAGCTCTCACACAGATTGGATTAGCGGGCCGCCATTACCGTCCCGGATTGTCACTCTGGATTTACTGGGGAGCGCGTCAGGCTGCGGCCTGCCGTCACGCTGGACCAGTGGGATGCTGAATGGGGAGCCGAGCGTGGTTTCCCACGGCACACACCATATTATCACGTGTTATTTCCTCAAAAGAGTCGATTACTTTCTTGAAAAACGTTAATTTTCTCTTCCCTCCTCACCTCATTGACATTCAACGTTCTATCATAGAGCACTTAACTTCAAAATCATTCTCTAAAAAGTTTTTTAATGCTGAGAATAGTTAATCCATTAGTTGTTGAAGCTCTAGTTAGTTTTTTTTTCTGAACTTCACTCTTTTTGTTAAGAGTAATGAGCATACATGAGTCTTGAATTAGTCCTTAAGCTCTAGTACAATTGAATATAGTACATTATAGGTTCTTGATTCACTTTTCTAATCAGGCGTTTCATTTATGCTTTACTACTGGCTTCCAGTCGCCCAGACACATTCAGCCTTCAAATGAAACAGACTTTCTTTAATGTCTGGTCAGAAACACTGAGGTCTGGAGCTCTGTCTGTCTGACAGAGAGAACGTTACGATAGCACCTCATCACCTCACAATGGTGTCAGATTACTGAAGCCATCACGGCTGCTTGATGGATCTATTTTAAGAACGTCACGTATCACTCTGGGCCTAATCTCACTGGATTTTCTCCTTTTTAAATGTCTTTAATGCCGCATTTAGTCAGTGAATATGATGTGAAACACACACATACTCTCGCTCTCTCTCTCTCTTTCTCTCTCCCTCTCTCGCTCTCTCCCATCTTTCCTCTCCCCAGCCCTCTCTTTCACCCTCTCTCTCCCTCTTCTTCCCTCCCTCTCTCTGCCTTTTCATCCTTTCCCCCTCCCTCTCTCTCTCCTCTCTCTACCTTCCTGTCTCTCTCTCCCACTCTCATCTCCTTCCCTCTCTTTCTCTCTCGCTTCCTTACTCCCTCCCTCCCTCCCTCTCTCCTCCTCTGCTGCCCTACATCATTCACTTCCTCTCATCTATGCGTGTCACAGCCCAAAGAGCCAATCAATACTCGGCATCAATGCTCCATATTAATTCATACAGCATCCTGTGATGGCTGCTGTCAGACGCCTGCCTTGTATGGAATATCTATAGCCCATGGTTTACTTACCAACCAGGATCAATACTTAAATGGGGCTTTAAATCACGTCTATCGCCTCCAGTCGACTGTGAAACTCTGCGAGAGGCTCCGTGCCGGGATGCTGTATCGTTGTCGACGCCCCCGCTAAGTGTTTGTATAATTAATAAACGCTGAGGGAAAACAACGTGTCGCTGCCACACACCTTGCTGCCCGGCAGCTGCTCCTGGCTAAACCTTCAGAAAGAAAAGGATGGAAAGGAGGAGAGAAAGGTATCTTATCGCCTCCCAACGCGGCCTCATGACGTGGAATCTGGACGCGGCTGGCAGAGCGGGATGTTCCCGCATCTCCAGACAGACAGTGACACGGTGCTCGCAGCTCTAATGGCAGAGCTGAGATTTACTCCTCCAGTCAGCTGATGTTTAATCTAGTCAGCGGGGAAGGCTGACGGCAGGTGTTCACTGTTAGATCGCACGCCTTTGATACTCTGCGTTGTGACAGTGATGAGTTTACAAGATTAGCTTAAAGGGATTTGGGTTATTTTTTCCTGGAAAATTTGATATTTTTCTCACTTAAGTCGACAAAATCGTGACTCGTTTTTTTTCTTCTTCTTTTTCACACCCCAGTTTTCTGAAAAGTCCAGGAGGAACAACTGGTGTTGGACTGTAATGTAACCAGAGCTAAAACAGTGAGGTGGATGAGCCCCATAGATAGCATGAACCCGTTCATGAAACCCTCAAAGATTCATTGTGACTGTTGCAGCTAATTAGTAGAGCTCTCGGTCACATCTTCAAGCAGCTCATTGAAAACGTCCAACTAGTCGATGCTGAGCTCGTTGAGGCGGTCAAACGTCATGTCGTCTCTCTGAACATTTCTCATCTTGTTTGCGCTGCGTTTGTTGAGGCGTCGCCATGGTTACCGCATTGACCTCAGGAAGTGTGTGTGTGTGTGTCACGTCCCGCTCTACCTTTTCACCCACTGCCTGGCACATTCAATCCTTTTCTTTTCTTTTTTTTTCCTTAAGTCAGATAACAACCCTAATCTGAACCCGCCCGTCCGTGATTCATCTTGGACGCAGCTGAATGGTTTTCCACCGGTTTGGAAGCGTCGGCTCCAGCGCTGTGCCAGGCCGATAACGGGCCGGGGAGCCGTCGCAGTTTCCACCGTGACCTAGATTGTAAAAATGAATCTCGTCTCTTAACTGATAATCCTGAGAGGGTGAAACTACGAGACGTGCCATTCACAGCTCGACTGATGGTGTTTTTCCTGTTCTCTGAGATCATTTCGCACCCTCACCCACCCTGACCCCTGCCCCAGATGTGCTTTTAGTCTCCCCCTCGCCCCTCTCCCCTCTTTCTCTCCGTCTTTCTCGTGGTCTTGCGCTGCTACGATGCTCTCTGCTGAGGCCACAGGGGAAGCTGCATTATAGATGAGCCACTTGACTCTGCAGTTGTCAGAGCCCGCTGCTATCTCGGCTCCTTATTCTTCTCCAACATGGAGCCACATGAGTGCAGAGGTGGCTGTTCTAGTCCAACCTCAGAGATGTGCCAAAAAAGACAAACCTCAGGGCTGCAAAGAGCGATCATTTAATCTATCGAATGCTTTCTGGATTCTTCGATAACATACGGTTCTATAAATGCATTTTTTTTGTCCTCCCCTGAACAACATTCAGTTTCTCTATGTACGTGTCGCCCGGCCAGGTCTGGCTAAATGTTTACTCAGTGTAAATGCGGCGCTCAGTCGCTTTCTTCTTTCTTTTTTTTCTCCCACTACTCGCTTGTACTTTGACTTGCTGCTGCGTTTTAGATATTTGACATGCCCTCTTTTCTGTCTCTCTCCCTCTGTGTTTATTTAACCCCTCGCCCACATAAGTGGCTAAAAGCCAAGGTAAGTCCGTTTGTCACATGACCCCCTCCCTCCTTTTTTTTTTTTACCATAGTCTATTATTGATAGAATTGTCCAACTTCCTGTCTCAACAAACCCCTCCCCCACCTCGTACATGTGGTCATTGTTGTCATTTCCTGTGTTAACCCCCCCCCACCCCCACCCTCCATTAACCGTCGTAGTCCTTTTAGCCTAGAACACACATCCTCCCCTGTTTAACTGTCCATAAATGTCCCGTAGCTCAGTGGAAGTCCTCGTAGGCTTCCCAGACAAAAGACCCTCTGTCTAAACACTCCCTCTGTTATGATCTATAAATAGCCTTTATGGAGTGTTGCTGAATAATCATGAGCTATTGGCAATACACTCTGCAGTTATTTATTCATAGTGGTGACAGTACGTGTTTGTGAGGATGTACACGCCTCGCTGGACCAACCTGGCGTTTTCTAACCTGCAATCAGCAGGTTAGAGGCTGCTTCAGCGTTACAAAATCACCATTTCTTTGTCTGGGAAGCCTATAACTTACTAATCACCAGCACTGTGAAATAATTGGTTTGTTAAACAAGCCTCTTTGGGTCTTTTTCCCCCCTTTCACCCACAGCAGCATGGAAACAATCAGTCGATCCGAGGAGGAACGTTATCGAGGACCAACCCGCCGACGCAGAAGCCGCCCAGCCCTCCCATGTCGGGGCGCGGCACGCTGGGGTAAGATTCCCATCCCAGCCGCCACGAGGAGAAGCCTGATCCTCTAATTATCAGACGCAGAATGAAAAGAGACTTCCGTGGAAGCTGAAGAACACATATTTATGTCTGTCAGCTTTATTATGGTGTCCTTTTCTCCCCCTAGTAAGTAAACCTGAGGCGTAAGCCGACACGTCCCTCCTCAGCTGACGGAGCACCCCGGGATGTTGTGTTTTTAACTGTGTGTGTTGGTGATGCAGCCAGAGCAAACAGAGCCAGTAAAGAGAAGAGTGTGGGAGCTTGTCTGTGCTGGTGTCAGTCAGTCCTCACACCTTGATGAACCCCGGCAGCCTCAGACGCTCCGCAGCAGCTGTCAGCACCAATCACACTTTAGCTCTGAGGATGATCGTGCAGCGTGCGGCTCCCAGCATCCGTCCGGGCTAGTCTGGTTTGAGTTATGATGATGATGATGACTCTCTGACTCCCCGTCCTTCACCCCTCGCTGCAGACGCAACACGCCCTTCAAGACCCTGGAGCCGGTGAAGCCGCCCACGGTGCCCAACGACTACATGACCAGCCCGGCCCGGCTGGGCAGCCAGCACGGCCCGCAGCACAGCCCGGGACGCACCGCCTCGCTCAACCAGAGGCAGCGCACCCACAGGTACACGCACGCACACACACACGCACAGGTACACAAACGCACACACACACACACACACACACACACACACACACACACACACACACACACACACACACACACACACAGGTACCACACACACAGGTACACACACAGGTACACACACACACAGGTACATACACACACACACACACAGGTACAGGTACCACATACACACACACCCACATACACACACACCCACAGGTACACACACACACAGGTTCCACACACACACTCTCAGGTACACACACACCCAGGTACCACACACACGCAGGTTCCACACACACACACACGCACACACACACAGGTACCACACACACACACAGGTACCACACACACACACACGGGTACCACACACACACACAAGTACCACACACATACACAGGTACACACACACACACACACACACACACACACAGGTACCACACACACACACACGGGTACCACACACACACACACAAGTACCACACACACACACACACACAGGTACCACACATACACACATGGGTACCACACACACTGTGCCAGGGGACCTGGTTCATCCTAATGTTTAAGAACTCTGAGCTCGTACTAGAGAAGAAACTACTATCTAGACATTTTATAAATTATTATTATTATTAACACATTTTTATCCATTTTTATCATTTTAATTGATTGTATATGGGTTTGTATAAATATTGAATGTTAAAATATTCCTCATTTAAATTATATATATATATTGATTAATATAATATATATTATTAAATATAATATATTGAATAATATCTAATAATATACCATGTGCATTCTTATTATTTTTTCAGTAATTTTGATATAAATGTATTTAAATATTAGCAAAATTATCACCAAAAGAAAGCTTTACATTTCTAATAATAATAGATAGTCAAAAGTTATTAGTTTACCATTTACCCATGTTTCATCTTCAAGTTTCTATTAGTCCTCTTAATAACAGTCATGTTGACAGCATATGTAGTAATTGTAGTAATAGTAATGATAGTAGTATCAATTTTTGTCATTTGTAACAACCTACATTGATTGTAGTCTTTAGAACCTGCAGCTGAAGTGGTCATCACGGTGCTGCAGCCTGTAATGGTGAGCGCTGCCGGCTCTTCGCTCTGTATTCCTCCACTTTTGGGTCGTGACGAGTGGAATTAGTGTTCCGGGCGGCTACACCTCTGAAACGAACACTCAGTGTGCGCTCAGTAATGTGAGAAAAGCCACTCTCTGCCAGCCACTTCCACCCTTTTCATTTAGTTCAGCAGCTTTGAGCCCTCTTCCTCCTCTTGCTCCTCTTCCTCCTCCCAGCTGCACTAAATCCAGCGTTCCTCTGACAGGGAGCGCTCCTCCACCGCCACTTCCTCTCCCATATTAATATCTGTAAAAGCCTCCGATATGAAGTGTTGTTTCTAAAAAAAAGCCCTGCGGCACGGAAACCCCTTGAACGCGGCTCCCAAGGATTGTTACCCAGAAACCTCCGCACGCAGACGCTTTCATCAAATCTGAGTTACGAGTGAGTGAAGTCACCTCATTAGCTAAAGAGCCCGTTATGCTGACTGCCATGCTCATAAATATTACACTACATAACTTTATTTTCCCTGCCCTCGTCTCAACTTCTCGCGCGTGTTTTCGGCTTTAAACAGTGGAACCCTGGTCCCCGTTCTCTAGTTTAAATAGTGCTACAAACAGCAGCATCTGGACTCTCAGGCAGCACCACTACAGATGTGTGTCCTCAGAGCCGGGCTGCTCCTGCCCGGCCGAGGCTGATACTCACCACGGCGTTCAGATTTGATTACCCCGGCTGGCAGTCGGCCTCGCTTATTGGCCTCGTCAGTCTCCGCCCGCGTGCTCCCTGTTATTAGCTCGCATCTTTCCGCCCAGACGCAGGTAGGAAGCGGCTTATTGCAGGCTCTGTCATACACAGGAGATCAGGTCTCCTGCTCCTGTCCAGCCCCACCAGGACATGCAGTTCAGACGGGGTGTGAAGAGCTAAACAAGCACACAACAAACAGGAAACGAGCGGATGCAACATCACGTTGACATGTTGGGAGTGTTTGAGGCAGCTGCTCCTCACGACCCACAGCCAGCACTAGCAGGACTGCAACAGGCGACTGTGTCTGTACTTTATTCTACTTTATTCACATTCAATGAGAGAATTTTGACCTCATTTCTTAATATCCTCAGATTTCACAGATTTATTAGAATAGTTGTTGATTCTGGGTATCTCCCCCCGTTGTGGCACAGATATTAGGCGTTATCAATAGTTGAAAGATTGGTTAGTTTTTGCAGCAGTTTTACTTTTAGAACTTTTGACATTTTCTTTGTTTTATCTACAGAACTTTTTGCATGCAGGTTTTTCATGCCCGTGTGAAATGTAATATCCTGCTGAGACACCAGGCTTGAGAGATTTAATATATTAATTAGGAAGGCAGAAGTCTATATTTAGTCTGCAGCAGCAGCAGCAGCAGCAGAGTTGTGTCAGCACAGGTATTAGCTTCCTGTGCCACTTCCTACGAGCTGCATGGTCTGCGCTCGTCACCTTTGCACATTTCAACTTGTGAAAAAAGAAGCGCAAGGTTACATCGCTGACTTTCTGTTAGGGCAGTAGCCCTTGGAGCCCAGCAGAGAACTGCAGAACATCCTCATGTTTGCATCTCTATCTCCAAACATTTAGCAGCTACTCCTGAATTTGGCTTGTTCTTCCGACCAGTTCCCTGGTTAACCCTGATCTTATTGCCCTAGATCACAGCGGACCCTCATCTCAGTCCTCTGTTTATGTGCTCCTGGTTATTTATGCACATCTGAGGCCCCGAGGATGCTTTTCAGTGTTTTGTAAGCGAGGAAGCTTTCAGTCGTCCTCATCCTACATGGTGCTGTGGGCTACTACTTTGACTGTCTGTTTTCCCTGCTTGTGTCAGATCAAATCATGTCACGGGGCTCAAGCACACACTTTCTACACATTGTGTGTGTGTGTGGTTTTTTTTTTAACTTTTTGTTCCTTTCGTGGAGAAAAAGCATCTTTTCCTCCATTCGTTCCCAGGATTTTTGTCCTCTCTGAGCTGGAACACCTTTTGAGTTTTAGCTGATTTACAAACGAGTCAGGGAGTCAGGCAGGAAGGTGGCGGGAGATGGAGCGGAGGTCTCTCTTTTCATATTGCACAGTGAGGGTTTAAAAACAAAGGAGGAGAGGATGGAGGGGGGGGAGCAAAAGCTGAGAGAAAAGATGAATGGAGAGCGAAGGAATGGGTAAGTTCGATCGGGATTAAGGCGGATAAATCCGGAACATGCAGATGGAGGCGTTCACACACAATGTTGTTTATCCACACAGATACTGACTGGCTCACAGTCACCAGCATCCTCGAGAGGGGTTACCCCTGCTGCGGGTGCCTGCAGCGCCCCGGGGCACCACTGACACAGATCAGCAGTGCAGAGGGGAGAGGGGGATGATGGAGGAAGGGGATAAAGAGATGTTGGGAGGGGGGGGGGGGCTCAGAGGAAGCTCGTTGGAGGGGGGGGGTGATGTGAGGTTGAGGTTAGATGATGAGAGGAGCGGGGCCAGGGATGTCCGGGGTGAGAGGCAGGGGAAGGATCAGTTGGAGAGCTGCGATGAAAGAGGCGGATGAAAGGGGGGAGGCGGGGCGAGGGAGGGAGGGAGGGGCGGGAGCAGAAATGAGGATCAAGGCCAGTGAGGGAGAGAGAGGGAGAGCGGGAGGGGGGATTTAGTCGGCCAGGGCATTGATCTACGAGCCCCGGGGTCAAACACAGGGTGAAGCGTGGCTAATGCAGGCCGCTGTGGAGCTGACACACATCCAGCATTCCCCTGTCGTACAGGCAGAGGCTGGTGTGCTGGAGAGTGGTGACGCTCAGGTTTTATTTATCTTTCATTAACAAAAGCTGTCAAACGAGAGGAATAAGTAGGGCAGCCTATTCATAATCTATCCGACTATTATAATAGCCAGAGACTTTAATATTGTATTATTAAGAGGATTCAGTTCACATTTTAGGTGATTATTCTCTTTGTGAAGCAAAAATGAAGACGCCAAAGTGTTTTTAACTTGTGATCTGAGAACCCAAGAAACTGTCACATCTCACCTCATTATTCTCACATCACATTATTCACGTTATCAAATAAAGCAATCAACTATTTTAATAATAGATTTGCCAATTTAAGCATTTTTTTCCAGATTAAGATATATTAGAGATAAGATATCGAAGATTCATTAACTCAAAATCTTCTCATTAAATTTTCCAGTTTAGTCAGAGAATGAATGTTATTGAGGTGAGGCAAAGCACATAATGCCTTATCTAGGCTTTTATGAAACAAGTTTTTCAGAGTTTTTGCATTAGAAACCAAACAATGAATGGACTCATTGAGGGAATATTGGACTGAGGCAGACGTCGTGGCCAGCCTAAATGTGCAGTGCTGCTTTCTGCAGCTACGTGTGAGTAAGCTGCGTGAGAACACTGCTCTACAAATCTGTTGTGCCATAACATCTTTGATGCTTCTGGTTCATTCATTAAAAATACAGCAGAGCATCTGAATAGATGTTTGGCAAAGGTTTGAGCCGTGTACAACAAAGTGTTGCATCCACTCTGATGCCAGCTGCCAAATGCAAAAAAAGCCCAACTACTCAGCCGAGTCTCTCATCCGAGGGAGGGATATTTTTAACGTCTTTGCATAGAAAAAAAAACACAACTATCAATTTTGTCCCTGGATTATATCCCATATCATTATCTGATGTGAGTCTCCACTTGACTGACTCATGCCTGGCTCACCAGGGCGTGTCACTCTGCAGCTCGGTGGAGTAGGGAGTCCTGCACGCCTCCTGGCTCAGCAGGCTGTGTGTGTGTGTGTGTGTGTGTGTGTGTGTGTGTGTGCGGGCCGGGCGAGGTAAAGGCGCTGTCCTCTCTCTCCTCCGTCTCTCCCTCAGTGGCAGCAGCGGGGGCAGCGGCAGCAGGGAGAACAGCGGCAGCAGCGGTATTGGCATTCCCATCGCCGTGCCTACACCCTCCATCCCCAACTCTGGACCAGGTGAGCTTCACTCCCGTTATCCACGAGTTCCCACTGTGATGACGTGGTGCACTGTCATGCCCCAAACACTGGTTCAAAGAATGTACTGACCCAGGACGGACACAGTTGTTGTTTTTTTGTTCCAAAATGGGCAAATATTTCACATTTGTACAGCTTGGAAACTCTGTTTGACCTGTGTGCACAGAGATAACATTGTTTAAATATTGACAGACAACGATGAGAGAGCAGGTTATACAGTCAACTTAACTTAACACTTAACTTTAAAGTAACTGTGTGCAACAGACACTGGGAAACAAGGGATTACTTCAGATATATAAAGTAATAAAATACCTGGAGAAACTGGGAAAAAAAACACTACTACCACCATTACTACTACTGTTACAACTACCAGCTGTATAGAATCTCTATCTGGGGTTGCCATGGCAACGGAACCTTTACTCGAGGTTGCCATGGTGACGGCAACAGAGTGAGAGTAGAGTGGCTCTGTGATTACAACCATTGAGCAGCGATTGATAAAACCATAAAGATGCACTCTGCGTCAACAAAGTGGACTTGTGTCTCCGATGTAAAGATTGAACAGTGTCTCTAGGCGAAATTTTTCACACTTTTTCATGAATTACAGAGTGAAACATTTGCATTCTGGAGAGATATCGAGTAGCACACAGAGTCCAATCGAGTTGCAGGTTTTGTCCTAAGGAGGAATGAGGAGCCTTGGAAGGAGAAGCACAAGTGAGCAGCGCTCTGCACTGTATCACTACTACTAATAATAGTAGGCATTACTTGGCGAGGTGTAAATGTGATGTACTGTATGCAGATAGTGAGGCTACGCTGCACAAAGCCTGTGTTTACCAGACAGGGATTACGGAGGTCCATTGTGTTCTAAGCACAGCTGATTCTCTATCCCACTGTGTAAATAGGCCAAGCTGCACCAGGCCTGCTGCTTCATAGCCGAACAGCAAGGCCCACATACCACATGCATGGGCTATACATAGCGCCACGCTCCGCCATTCACAAACCTTAGGTACTATCAGGAGGAACTTGTGCAGGTGCTCAGAGCCAAATGTTTCAGGTTTTTCCTGGGCCATTAGCTCAGAACGAAGCAGAGCTCTCTCTGCCTCCCTCTCTCTCTCTTGCTCTACCCGAGAGCCGGTCGCCATGGAAACGCTCAATTCATACCAGAGCTGTGTGTGTGTGTGTGTGTGTGCGCGGATGCTGCGATGTGCCCTGGCAAAGTGGGAGCGCTCCTCCGGGGGCCTCCAGAGGGTCCTCGAGCAAAGTGATGCGATGTTATGTAAGAAGCAGAGGAGGAGGCGCGGAGGAGGCGCGGAGGAGGCGCTCTGCTCCCACTTCCACTACAAACGCTCACTAACGTAAAACGCTCCTTCCAGTCCCGCCCATGTCTGCTCCGCCCGGAGCACCTCCCCCACCCCCCCCCTCCTCCTCCACCTCCTCCTGGTCCGCCCATGGCTGGGTGCGGCCCCCCAGCTCCTCCACCAGCTCCACCTCCACCTCCTCCTCTAGGTGAGACTCGTCCTGGCGCCGCTCCCGACGGTGGATAATCAGCTGTGATCCTCTCAGGGTTGGAGGAGCTCGAGCGCGGCTGTCGAGCTGGGCTGGTGTCTGACTGTTTGTACACACTGCAAGCAAGAGGTCCCGATTCTTTCTGTGTGGAGCTAGGAGCTAAAATTAGGCTCAGGCTTCCTAATGAACTCCTCCACACTGATCATCAAGCAGAACAAAACTCCCAAAACGAAACGCAAGTCATGCAGCTCGGGTAATTGTTCTCTAAACTTCATGTTCTACATTAGTTTGTGTTGCTTTCAACACTTCCTTCCCATACTTTGCACGTTCTTTACGTACGTGAGAGAACTGCAGCTACACCGTGACCGTCTTGCTTGCATCGTGAACAGAGCTGGTCACCCTCCATGTGAAAAGGGCCTTTCCTCAGTGGTGGTGGTGGTGGTGCTTTCTCTTTTCCTCACCGATCGGCCTGGGTTGGCTATGAAAGAAGTCTCTTCTCACCTCAGGCCCGTTTCAGTCAGCGCCATAATTATCGCCTGCAAGAATGTGTAAGATGACTCAATTATGTTTGACCTCAATCTGCTATACATCCAGACACATGCATTACAACATTAACAACCTATTTTGGAGACTAAAAACCTAAAGGCCTCCGAGCTGAGACTTCATTATGTCAGTGCTTAATTTGAAACTCCTTTTTTTCTTTTTTTAATGAGAAGAGATGGTGTTTAAAGCTGTGTGGGGCTAAATGTGTCCTCCTGAAACCTTGTTGCTCTCTGCAGCAGCACGTAGCTGCTGGAGCATATTTCACTGTTGTCTGCGCAGCACTCTCCTTAATTTCCCCCGTGCCTCCACTTCTAAGCATTGTTAATTGTTGTGTTTTATTCACCCTCTGTCTCTGAAAGTGTATTCCAGAGCAACAGGTCAACAAGCCTTGATTGTTGTTTTTTTTATGAGTGTTTTTATGGTGCAACATGGTGTCATGAATCACTTCCTTGAAACCAGCTGATAAATACTTAGAAGTCACAATACAGTGGATTTACTAATATGCAGGTGACTGTTATGATACCAGGAAGAAAAAGCAAGCATGCTGAATGATAAACTGATGTTTGAAATGCAGAAATGCTGAGACTGGAGTAAACATTGAGACCTATTGTTGTATGAATGTGTAAACGGTCAGAGAACCAGTCTGAGGACCGTGCAGGCATCCTGCCTCCAGTGTTTGTGTGTTTGCAGAGCGGCTGTCTGTGTGTGTGTGTGTTTGACAGCAAACTTGAGCGAGACGATGACTTGGAACGTGCACTCTTTATCTCCCGAGCATCAGCGCTCGCTTTCAGCTATAATTACCTCTGCAGACGACAACGGCTGTGGAAGTTTGTTTTTGCTCCCGAGCTGCTCTGAAGCTCTGCTTCCTCTGGTTCCACCCATCCCTATCTGAGAGCGGGGCCTCTCCTCGGAGACAGCGCTCCTATCCAGAAATGTGAACAGGAAATGGTCCCTGTAACCCCCTCTCTCCCGCTCTGCCACACACACACACACACACACACACACACACACACACACACACACACACACACACACACACACACACTCACACACTCACTCACTCTATTATCCTCAACTTTTGGAGCGCAAGTAACAGTTATTCTGAGACAGCCAGTGTGGGCCAGACTCCTTGTGATTCCTTAAATCCTGAAAATGCGTGAAAATCGTATCAGTGGGCAGCTGTGTGGGAGCCTGAAGGATCCGCCTGCTCTTTTGCTGCTCTCCTGGCTTTGCTTGCTTGTATCTCTGCCATCAGTTTCTCCTCTGGACCCTTGTGTTTCATTCTTTCATGATGAAATGAAGTTACTGCCGGTTAACATGCTGTTTTACTACCCCGCTCACCTGCCTCTTCTAATTGGACGCTGATTTGCTCATAAGGTGTGGGGATCTAATCAGCTTTCCCAGGTGCCCTGGATGATCCATGTGTATGGTATTTCTTATTTCTGTCTCCTCTGTCTAACCCCCCCTCCCCTCTCCCTCTCTGGTCCTGTCCATCTTTCCTGCCCCTCCTCTCTCCGGGTGTTTTCCAGTGGTGGCTCCCGGGCCCGGGCTGGGTCCCGCTCCAATGTCCCAGTTTGGAACCATCTCGCGGCAGATCTCGCGGCACAACCCCTCCAACTCCTCTGTCTCTATGGTGTCGGCCACGGGCACCTACCGCCGGGCGCCGTCGGTCACTTCCCAGTTCTCCCTGCAGCAGCAGCAGCAGCAGCAGCAGCAGCAGCAGCAGCAGCAGCAGCAGCAGCAGCAGCTTCAGCAGCAGCAGCAGCTTCAGCAGCAGCAGCAGCTTCAGCAGCAGCAGCAGCCTCACATTAACGGAGGCACTCCTGGCTACAGCCAGAACTCAAGTAAGGCCCCTCTGCGTCTCCAGGCCGAGGTCCTCAGCCGTCACCGACACACACACAACTTGATATTTGTCCAACTGGTGTGCAATCACAAGATAAAGCGAGCCAACCTTTGTAGTCTGGGGCCTGTTTCATATTTGCCAGTGAGTCACTGCTCTGTGAAGGTCAAGCCTGGTGTTCTTGTCGGGATTATTGACTGTTCCTTCCAGTCTGAAAGTGCAGGTTAAAGCTGCTTTCTTCCTCTCTAACTTCAGTATCGATGCAGTGTCTCGCCACAGCAGTCACAGTTTTCGGGCTGATGTAAATGTCTGCTCAGAAGCTGACCTATTTCTCATTTTTTTGTTGTTAATGTCTTGAGCTACTGTGTGAAATCCCCCAGCTGGTGTTTTGTCACTTTGGCCGGCTGGAAGTAGCAGGAAGCAGCAGAGTCAGGGAGACTTTGAAAGTGCTTTGCGGGACTTTTCTCCTCTCCTGAGGAAGTCTGTGTATTGCGTTTGCACCTGAATGAGGTCAGATCTCAGTGCGAGCCAGAGCTCCTCCACATGTGGACGCCATGTACGCAGAGCGCATCCACACCTGACACAAATGTGTTTCTTTCCTGATCCAGAAACTGGATCGCTGGGTTGTAAACCCCCCCCCCCCCCCCCCCCCCCCCCCCTCCCTGTAGAGCCACAACTCAATAATCCAGCAGCCTAAATGAACATTTAATGAAGCCACTGAGCCTCCTGTGATCAGTCTGAGTGTTTCTAACTCGGCTTTGATCAAATAATCTGGAAAACATGTAAAATAAATATCCCCCAGTGCTCTGAACATGACTTCAAGGCTGTGGAATGATGGACGCGGAAGGCGAACAGCGCCTCCCTGTGGCCTCCCACGGTCACTGCAGTGAACGGGAGCTCAGTGGCTGACAGAAACCGGACATAATCCCTGGGCTTATCCCCTGGCCTCGGTGATCCCCAGATACCATGTGAAATCTCATCACAGTCACGGACGTCACTGAACTTTTCACCGTCAGAGCCTGCGGCCGCAGACCGTTCCTCTCTGAACGTATAGATAAGTCATTCATCTGAAGGGAACGTGTTCCAGCCCCGCCGCTGTTTGCACACCTCCGCCTCGCTCCATTACAGCCTCTCGCAGCGTCTCTGTCTGTTGGTGTGTGTCCGTGACGTGTTTGCTTTGGGTCGGGGATGCACTCTCAACTGTCCTCTGTACGTTGTCGCTGACTGATGGGCTTTCCCTTCTCTGTCTTTTTCTTTGTGTGTGTGTGTGTGTGTGTGTGTGTGTTGCCGTCGTCCTCTGCTGGCTTTCAGTGTCTATCGCTCCTCCTCCTCCCCCCATGCCCCAGCTGACTCCACAGATACCTCTGACTGGCTTTGTGGCCAGGATGCAGGAGAGCAGTAAGTGAAGACGGCTCAGACATACTCTCCCCCCTCTCGTCTGTGCCAACTACTCCCATTCCCAGAACCCTCAGCATGCATTATTCCTGTCACCCTCACGCCTGTAGAGAACGATTAATACCAACCCTAACAACAATGAACCATCCCATGCGACGTTATTGTTGATTATGTGACTTCTTAAGCAGCTTTTGGTCATTTCATCAGCTGTGTTAGACTCTGTCTAGATGGTTTTTCTAAAGAAGCAGTAATAATACGCAGTAGAACTGCTGGAATAATCCATTTCTTTTGACAGTGTGCAGTGGGAGTAGAGCTCAGAGACTGCCACCCACCCTGCTTTCTCTGACTGAGTGTCATGCAGGTGTTTTATCGCTGACTGAAGCTTGGTATTCAGATGCTGAATGTTCTTGTAGCACTGCAGGGTTTAGCTGAGGTGAATGATAATGTTTAGAGGGAGAAAGTGCCAAAGGTCCCTGCAAAACAGAGCAGGAGACCGTCAGACTCGCTGCTGTCCCCTGTTGATCAAAACCTTGCACTGCGGTCTAAAATACTACGAGAATGCAGATTTTTTTATCACAAATATCCTATCTACATACTCTTTGCTACTGTCTTATATGGATACAAACCAGTGCTGGCTAAAAGCATGGACTCACATGCAGTCTTACTTCTAAACCCTGCAGCTTTTTACTTCATGTGCATCTGCATAGTGTCAGAGCTGCAGCAGCACAAACTACTTGAGAAGCTCAAATAAACGGTATGAGAAGTTGTTATGCTAACAGAGATGCCACACTCAT
This sequence comes from Karalla daura, assembly GCA_029224185.1. Classification (NCBI taxonomy): domain Eukaryota; kingdom Metazoa; phylum Chordata; class Actinopteri; order Chaetodontiformes; family Leiognathidae; genus Karalla; species Karalla daura. Next base: position 4,145,022 of record CM055208.1, on the reverse strand, counting down.
GATGAATGTAGTCTCCGGGGACTTTCCGTGCACGCCTTTCCGCATGTCTCACCACTGACTCCGCATGATTCAGCCGCCGTCCTCTCCTGCACCGGCCTCACATGGACCAGCAAACTCACTTCTCGGGTTTCCTTCAAACAGTCGCAGATACCCCGACTCCTCCTCCGCCTCCTCCTCCGGACGACATGCCCATGTTCGACGACTCCCCTCCCCCTCCCCCGCCCCCGCCGGTGGATTACGAGGAGGAGGACGCCGCCGTGGTGCAGTACAACGACCCCTACGCCGACGGAGACCCTCAGTGGGCACCCAAGAACTACATAGAGAAAGGTTGGCACAGCTCACACACTCATTTTACCTGTTCAAGGGATACTAACACACACTAACAGAAGCTATGAAGCACAGGTTTCATCAGAAATGCCTCAGACGAACTTGAAGTTCTTTCTACTTCTAGGTTGGTGATATTATGATCCATTTTTGCTCAGTTAGCTAAATAATGATCATGTTAACTCGCTGAGAAAGCTTGGCAACATTTGAGTAACGAGAGCCATGCAGCTATGACCACAGGTCCTCCACTATTTCAATGTTTATCATAAATCCTTGTTGTGAGCAAAGGTTTATCTAGACAAACTTTTATCTTTAGTTTGGCTCATTCTTTGGAGCTTTAGTGGAAGCAGGTACACACAAAACTGTGTTGCTGTGAAGGGCCCTACTTGGTGCGTCACACTTGCTGTTTTCACCGTGTGTGTGAACTCTGAGGCAGTCACCTGGCGTGCCTGTGTCTCGCCCTGAACCCCCGTCTCTCTGCTCCTGTGAGCAGTGGTGGCCATCTACGACTACAGCAAGGACAAGGACGACGAGCTGACCTTCATGGAGGGCGCCATCATCTACGTCATCAAGAAGAACGACGACGGCTGGTTCGAGGGCGTCTGCAACGGCGTCACCGGGCTCTTCCCCGGCAACTACGTGGAGTCCATCATGCACTACGCCGACTGAAGGGAGCCCAGCCCCAGTCTATTTATTCAGTCATATCATCATCAATGAAGACTGACCGCAGCATCTCCTGAGACGCCTAGGACGTAACGTATGATCCCCTTTTGATATGGCAGAATGTTTTTTCCCCCTTACTGATTGCAAATAAAAAGAAAAGTAATATCTATTTAGTTTATTTTGGTGTTATATGGGGCGGGTGGGAGACATGTATGGAATATGCAAACGACAACAGCGACAACAAAAGAGTTTCTAGAGAAGCGGACTGCACGCGCCCAACCCTCTAGAGACGCTGGTCACACAGCGGAAAGGATGTACGACGCCATTTTGTGAACAAGAGTGTGAAGAGGTGTGACGGAACAAAGAGTTGTTCATGTAATGTAAAGGCCTTGGGTTCAAGTGTTTGTACTGTGTAAATAGAGGTGAGGCTGAGCGTACTGTGAATGTGGGTCACGGGGCCGGGGTGTCTGCTCTGCAGGTGGCCTGTCCTCCCACGTCCAGAGCTACATGCTGTACAGGAGGCTTCAGACACTTACTCCAGAGAAACACAAATCAAGTCTTGGCTTTAAAGCATGCAAAAAATTTTAAGAGGTATAATCTAATCTGAAGTTTGTTGCCATTATGCTTTCATTATTTTGTAAATGTATTCACTTTGTTTTTTTATAACACTGTTGAAGTCACTGAATGAACTCTTTGGATGCTGCAGAGCATCGTCAGGCTTCCCATGGTCTTTGTCCTCTGAATCTGGATCATCTAAAACAAAATGAAATGCTTTTTACTTTTCTTTTCTCCCTCATCCACACTTTTAAGCCAATTTTGGAGCAAAAGAACACGTTCCACTGTTTCAGCTTATTATCATGCATTCTTAAGATGACGTCACATCACTGTTATCATTATTATTGTTTTTATTAACTTCATGTTTATTCAATAACTACGGAGCCTGGGGGTTAGAGACGATACGGGATCAATGGAAGAATAACTCAGTAATTCACCCCCACACGTAAATAGTGAGTTTGTCTGATTTGGCCTGAGAATCTTAAAGACGTACTTGTGCTTCGCAGTCTGCACCACACGCGATGTGCTGACAGAACGTGCACACGACACACTTCAAATGGTGAATGAAATGCTAAAACGAGCGTACCTGTCTTTGTTATCGTCCTCCCCGGGCTCCGTTAATCACACCTGTGTGCTCCGTCCACGCCGGTGATGGTTTCTGAGAGGCAGCAGGTGAGGCGCAGTGCTCAGAATGGAAGCTGACGTGCCTGACACACTGCCATGTAGACAATTCAGACGTAATGCAGACCAAGAAAACAACCAATACCTCCTCCTCAGTCTCCACCAAGCGACGACCAGCTGCTCTGGGGTCGGACCATGCTGAATGCTCTGAACAGGACATCCTCTGGGCTGCACAGGTGTACATATTTTAACTCCAAATCAGCCAATGAACATTAGGTTTTTCACTCAGGTCTAGAAATCATCTTTATGACGTTGTGTTTTCTTCTGTCAGCCCCTTTGAAACTTGGCCATTTACCATTTCAGGCTGCTGCAGCTACGCCTTGATGTTCTGCCCCTTCTCTTCAGCCTTTCCAATAAAAAACAAGTGTGTTCCTGCTCAACTTACATGGGTAGAAGCGTCAAAATCTATCCCTGTCTGCCCTTCATTTGTACATATAATATGTTGATTGAAAAATTAATGTACAGTCTTTTATAATAAACAATTCTATGTACAAACTGCATGTGTGGTCACTTGGACTGGAGTCAAACAAAAGGAGCAAAATGTCTTAAATAAAAAAATCAATAATAGTTTATTTATGAAGAGCACACAGTCATTGTAGATGTTAAGGCCTTGGCTGTTCAAACATTTCACAAGTCAAAAAAAGAGACATGTTTTTTTTGTTCTTTTTTGGCCTCTGGGTGTGGACGGATCTCGTAGGACAGACACAGATCCAGACGGACACACCGATGACGAGTCTCTCACGTTTCACTCGTTCCTGGAATCACACGGACGCTGCTGGCCCGGGGCCCGGCCTGTGAGGGCCGCTGTGGGGCCCCAGTGGGCCGGCTGGGAGGCCGCCCAGGGCTGCAGCTTACAGTACTGTGAAAGGTTGGGGCGTTCACTGCCATCCATTCATCCATTCATTCACTCCTTTAAATAGCTAATGTTTCAAATCACCGTTTCTTGATACAGCTCAGTAAAATCTATACAGCTCGATGCTGCATGTTCCTCTATGGGAGCGGTGGAGGGAGCCAGGGAGCGGGTTCGGAGGGACCCCCTCTCCCCACAGCTGCTCTTTTGATCCCTAGATTTATTCATTTTTTTGGGTATAAGTTTGGAAGAATCCTGAGCAGCACTGAGGGGGTCGCTCCCACCCGGGCTGGCTCCTCTCACCGGGTCCGTCCGGCTCCTCTGGGACGGCGGGGGCAGAGAGGGGGAGTGGTTCACTCTCCCCTGATTGTAGCTGCCTGAGGGGGCGCCCCGGGCCCGGGCGTTCACTTGTCTCTGGTGAGAACCATCTCGGTGAGCCTGATGAGGGCGTCCCTCTCCGGGGACGGCCGCAGACGGCTGATCTGCCTGATGGCTTCCTGGCAGTAGCGCTGGGCCAGGAAGGTGGTCTGCTGCACGCCATCACTCTGACACAGGAGGGGGAGGGGGGGGGGGGGGAGAAAGAGAGAGAGGGGGGTCATTCAATAAGCTGATCATCATTAACACATGCAGCTGGAGCAGGATCTGGCTTTAGTAAAACATATCTATAACTGACTAAACACACAGATTTATACATATGGAAAATGTCACTTATGTCTTTCACTACATTGCAATGAAGACAAACATAGTTGTAGTTAGATGAACTAATTAGTTGCTTGGTAAATAAATTGACCTAGTTCCAGAGTTAAACTCATGCTGTAGCACAGGCCAAGATGAGGTCTTGAACTGACTTAGTCCTCACCTCAATGGTATTCAAATTCTTGTCAGAGACATAAGATCAACTAATTGATAATATAATATATATGTTTAATTGTTTTATTAATCAATTATAGTCAACAAATCAGCTCTCAGAGCCATTTCAGCTCTAATCCAATGCCGTCTCATTCATTTCTTATGGGATTTTTTTTGCATTTTTTCATTAATTACGCCACAAAAAAAAAAGTCTTCTACTATTCCTTGTATTCCTGAAGTGAGAGTGTATTCAGACTGTCATCCATACCTGCAGGACGTACTGCCAGGCTCGATCCACGTCTCCTTTGGAGCTGAAGCGCCTCATGATCATGGCATGGAGCTCAGGGAACTGAGAGGACAGGGTTAGTGTGAGGTTGAGACTCAGCTAGCGGCTACTGGTGCGTTTCAGTAGGTCTGAGGTTTGTCTCACCTGCTGACAGGCAAACAGCACTGGCCCGGTGGCCAGACCCAGCTTCAGGTCGGCTGCAGAGGGTTTGCCCAGCTGATTCGCTCCAGACGTGAAGTCCAAGACATCATCCACCAGCTAGAGGGCGGAAAGATGAAGCGCCGGTCATTTAAAACGTCATTCTGGGCATCGTTCTATCCTGGACGTGAACCAAATGCACTGAGACGTCCTTCCAGTAAAGTGAATTACCCTCATTCTTAATGGAGCTTCTCACTCACATTAGTGGGACTCAAAAACAAAGATCAGAACTGACCTGAAACGCGATGCCGACGTTCTTCCCGTACTGGTAAGCTATTTCGTGAACCTCGGGATCAGAGTTGACCAGAATGGAAACCTTAGAGGGGAGCAGAGAGTAGAGCAGAGAGACAGTCAACAAAGGGCAGGAGGGGCAGGAGCCCAGGCTTCTCTCCCGCTCTGTGGCAACCGTGTGGACACAGAACGTACATACTGCTTTACAACTGTTTGCAATCAGACTCGCCGTCTTCTTGAAGGTCTTCTCCAGGTAGTGCTTGAAGCGCTCGTTCTCGTTCTCTTTGGAGCCCAGCTGCATGAACTCACCTGAAGGCACAGGCAACAACAGCAGGGTAAACGTTTGCTTCACGTTCCAGTCAAGATGTTTTCATCTGTTCAACAAAGAACTAGGAGCACACAATACTTATCAGTACAAGTCATAATCTGCCTAATATCGCAACGTGACGACTCAACATCGAGCAGTCCCATAATGACAATTTGTTGCCAATAACTGATTAGCCGACACTGCATTGCTTTGACTCATTTTCAGTCTGTTTGTGCTGTGCAGACTGTAAAGCTGCTGTGGCTAATGCCCAGTCTAAAGCCAGTCTCCTGCCTATTAATGAGGCATTTGAGGCCCCCTAAGTTTTCATTCTCTGAAGACTTTTTATTGGCTGAGGTAAATGAGTGAATCAATAATAAATACTGTTTTGTTCTAGTTTTCATCATGATTACAATACTAGCAACACCTGTTACATTAACACTACACTACATCTCTCGTTGCCTCAGATGAGTATATTAACCTAATTGATTATTTGTACCTGTGGTACAACAAAATAATTGTTGCTGGGCTCCCAACATCCGAAGCAAGGTTTTATGGCAAACGTAACAGACTTGAGTTGACTGACTGTGATCTGAATCACAGTGACTTTAAACCAGATCATCATTTCAACCCTTTCATCTCCCTACCTCGTACCAGGTCCTCTATGACCTGGGACAGCACTTTGACCACTGTGATGTTGCCGATCCGGGCCAGGGCCATGGAGGCGGCAGACAGGATGAAGTCTCCCACCAGGATCGCCTGGAACAGAGAGCCACACTCACAGCCCGGCAGGGAAAGACGTCTGAACCCCTGCGCTCCATTCCATCCGCCTCACCTTCTTCTCGCCCCACATGTCGTTGATGGTTCTCTTGCCCCTGCGCTTGTCTGAGCCGTCGATGACGTCGTCGTGCACCAGGCTGGCGGTGTGGATCATCTCTGAGATCATAGCGATGGTCTTCTGGCCCGGCAGCAAATCCCTGCGGGGGACCGGCACCGCAGCAGATTAGGGGAAGTGAGACGAAATAAAAGCCTGGATTACGCTGCGTGCCTGTCCGCCCTCCCAGCTGCATTATGGGGCACTTTAGCTAAGTGGCAACAATGAATAAATAAAGCGTGGCACTTTGTGTGTGGCGGCGGCTCACCCTGCTCTGTCGCTGTGGATGTTGAGCGCGCGGGCCATCAGGACCACGATCATCGGTCGGATGGCTTTGCCTTTGCCATCAAAATAGTAGTCGCATAAATACTTCAGCTCGTCTTTGGATACAAACAGCTCCTGGGGGGCGGGGAAATGACGTGCGTGTCTGTTATTGCTGTCTAAAAGAAACGGCTGAATGAGCTTAGCTACAAACATTTACCTTTCTTATGTCATCGTACAAGCTTTTTAAATCCCTCTGCGCTAATGTAAACGGGTCCTTCAGTTTGGCATCGCTGTGGATTGTCCTGCAGCAGCGGGACTGTAGCGTGGCATCCAGCAAGCGAGACTTGTGTCTGGAGGGAAAGAAAACACAGTTGGAACACTTTGTTTCGACAGGGAAATGCTGCCGTTTACTTATTCATTCACTCACATCAGCAAAGGTTTCATTTGATTAAGTCAACCTAACAATGTCTCTCAAAATTACAATGTGATTATAACAATAAATTCCGAAAATGCACAAAGTTGTTTGGTTTCAGAGTAAAGTCTCTGGTAACTCACCTGGTGAGCGATGAGGTAAAGTTGAAGGTTTGCAGGTTTCTCTGTGTTGGTGCTGATAGCTGCCTCTATAATGTCAAAGCAGAGGATGCAGCGGCACTTCAAATCTCAAGATAATCTTAGACCAACCAAGTAATCCATGTCGAGATTATAATTCCCCAAAGAAGCCTTTACACTAATCACACTAAATAGTACATTTACTGTCACTCAACGCTCCACAGTGATGGCGCAGCATCAGGGGACAGTTAGAGGGTTCGTTATCTGGACCATAGATGCCCCGACGTGGGGATGGAGCCACCGACTACCGTGCTGCTCTTAGCCATAACCAATGATGTGTGCTTGCTTTGTCTCTAATTCTGATGTCTGACACTGGTACTTGAATTTCTCTGAAGGATAAAACAAAAAAACAACCACCACGGATAATTTTATACATGTACTCAATGTTAAATTGTACTACTGCTACTGCTATTTTTGCCCTCTGTCTCATGTTAAGTTACACTACTGCCACTCCTTTATAGATGTACTATTTAACCTTTGCACACCAATATAACTACTTCTACCAAGTACCTCCCAAAGATCAATTTAGTTTATAAAGACAAGATTTTATAAGGAAATAAGGAACAATAATAAAGATCAATAAAGTTTCTCTCCAGCTAACTGTGTTTGTGCAAAACGTCAATGACAAGTGAATGAATGTCATTAATGTAAATGAATGGGACCTTGAGCGGACACTGATTACATTTGCATGCACAGGTTGCCAAATAAAGGTCGGAGCCTAGAGTACCATCAGGGGCAGGTCTTGACCTTTACTGCAGCTGACTAAGCTGTTCAGCAGCCAACACCCCTGCAACAAGTCACCACTCATTTCACTAATCCACACACCGGGACACTCCCTTCAGGGACAAAAAAGAGGCTGCACTGCCAGGAAGGTGTCATCCACATTTGGGCAATACAGCACTTCTAGATGAGGAGCAGCTCCCATTGACTGTAATGTATGACCTTCTGGGCTGTGACAAGACTTCCCGTCCACTCACCTCCTCCCCGGGCCAGGGCCTGGACCTCCGGGCTGTCGGTGCCAGGCATGACGCAGATGCGGACACGGATCTGACGTTATAATGCCACAAAGTTTCAAATAAACCCGAGCTGCTGCAGTTTGTACTCCACCTGCTGCATTTACTCAACCACGGGGCCGCCATGTTTCCGAAGCGGCAGGCGTGTAACTACCGGAGGCGGAAACACGTCATCGCAGGTCACCTGACGTTCCCAGCGGACCAATGATGAGCTGAGGCTTCACAATAGTTCCCGGAACTGAGCTTCTACAATCTATAACACACATATAATAAACAAGATAAGATAAGATCATACCTTAATGATTAGGACGTGTCTCTAATTGATCCATCTCTTTTATTACTACAAGTATTTCGTAACGTAAACGTATCTTTTAAACAATTTAACAGTAAAAACAGTATCAAACGTGATCTTTTGATGACCAAAATGCACTTAATTTTATATTACAATGAATAGTTTCATATAGAAATAAATTATAGTAAAATAATCAAATTATCGCTTCCGTAATTTAATTCTTGAATTTCTTGGAACTATGTAAGCTTTATGAGTCACATGACAGTACGGTTGTTTAGACTTCCTGTGACGCAACTCTCACTGAGGGCGTGCATTCATCGGTGCACTCTGACTTCAACCCAGATAGTAGACAGATCGGTGGAGTAATGTTTCTTTGCAATTAAAATTTTTATCGCAAAAGAAGTTATCCTATGTAAGCTGTAGCCATACATTTATTCCCAGCCTCCAGGGCTATTAAAGATTTATGACGATGTTTGTTGCGTTAGCTTTGTTGTCAAGTTGCTAGTAAGGTACTGTTGATATCGCTACTACTAGTGTAGTGCTGTTAGCAGGCCAGAAAGTATTAGTTCTTTGTAATCCAATCTTTATAGCTAGGTTTCCTGCTCAAGTTAAGATCCAGTCCTGTATATCTAATGAAGAACTGCAGGTGATAGAATGTCCTTTTGTTGTCTGCATAATACATCATTCTTTACTGCCCACGGGCATTGCTTTGTCCAACACTGGAAATGTGCAGTGAAGTGTTAGTGTTGGCTCTGGTGGCAGCTCTCAGCCTCACACCTGTACACACACACCTGGAGTTCTGCCACAGCTCTGATCCCGCCTGTCACAACCATGATACTGCAGCGTTACATGCTGTCAGGTCCAGGTGGAACGTGAGTGATCCAAAGCTCATACGTGACCTGGAACACTTAAACCTGTCCTGCACCAAGCTTATAGGTACATCTATTACATGACTGTATGCTTCAATAGCCGAAGACAGAAACGGTGCAGCATCATCTTTCTGTTCTCTGCAGAAACGTTCCCTTTAGATGCAATTGATGGCAACTATGTTCGAACTGTGAAGAACTGCATGTTCTCCAAATCCATTCCAACCCCTCTGAAAGGCCCGCTAAGACTGGCTGCAGTTTCAAAGGTGCTGTTCTCCTGTCATCACAAACATCACAGTGATTGTTTCATGACAGTGAAATCCATTTAAATGTATCGTCTTTGGTCTCTGCAGGATGTCCTCGAGGAGATCTTAGACGTAGACCAGGCCGCAGCCCAGTCTGACTCCTTCCTGCTGTATGCCAGTGGTGGGAAGCTGCTGCCAGGATCTGTACCGCTTGCACACAGATATGGAGGTCATCAGGTAGAGCTGTGTACATATTCCTTTAGTTTCAAGTTGATCAACAAGTTAATTATACTGAAGTCTGTGTTCCTTAAAGATAATCAAACATTGCATAAAAGAGCTGATAAAATAAAAATGTTCTCATAAAACTCTTCCTCCCCATCAGTTTGGCTACTGGGCCGGTCAGCTGGGTGATGGCCGAGCTCATACTCTTGGTCAGTACACTAACAGGTGGGCATTTTGTATTTTAACGTATTCAGAGGAGTAGATTTGATGTGCATCACCAGTAAAATCTGCTTCTACAATCCTCCACAGGAAAGATGAGGTGTGGGAACTGCAGCTCAAAGGCTCTGGCAGAACACCTTACTCAAGGTATGTTTCTCCATTTTCTCCCATCTGGCCGTAATCGCTAGCATCACTGAGAGGCGGCTATCCAAGTTCTGCGGTTTTCTTTTAACTTGTGCATCTGAATGCAGGTCAGGAGACGGCCGTGCTGTGATCCGCTCCTCAGTGAGGGAGTTTCTGTGCAGTGAAGCCATGCATTTCCTGGGTGTCCCCACCAGCAGAGCGGCCAGGTGAGAAGACCAGAGAGGCCAAAAGTGTTTGTTTAGCGCGCTCCCCCATTTTCCTGACGATCGACCTGGTAACGCTCTACTTTGCTCCAGCCTGATTGTGAGCGATGAGCCGGTGATGAGGGATCAATTCTATGATGGCAACGCGAGAACAGAGAGAGGTAATGAGAGGCCCTGGGTTTCCCTCATTAGCAGCCGCGTTCCAGTTGGAAAATGTGCTTCCATAGAGGCTCTTATTTGTGTCTCACCAGGAGCTGTTGTTCTCCGGCTGGCTAAGTCATGGTTTCGCTTTGGCTCTGTGGAAATTCTGTCTCAGAGTGGAGAAATCGATCTCTTGAGGTGTGTCTCGACAGGCTTCCTTCCTTTTACTCTGTGGCTTCTGATTGCTCATAACTTACTATAGTGTGTAACATCTTCCTCATTCTGTTGTTCTTAGGAAACTGTTGAACTTTGTGATTGAGGAACATTTTCCTGCCATCAGTTCTGATGATCCAGATAGATATCTGGTATGTAGCAAGTAGAATAGTCAATCTGTCGTCCAGTAATAGACTGCTGATATAAACTAGATGTGTTAGTAGTTTGTTGAAGGCTAGTCCTGCTTTCATGCTTTGTTCTCTGCTGTATTTTCTCTTCTCCAGGTGTTTTATTCCACAGTTGTGAATGAAACTGCTCACCTGATTGCCCAGTGGATGTCAGTGGGGTTTGCTCATGGTTAGAACCTCCTCTACTGGACATTTGACCCCACAATTTGCGCATCCTCATCCAACGAAGCCTGCTGTGTGTTCCAGGTGTGTGCAACACGGACAACTTCAGCCTCCTGTCCGTGACCATCGACTACGGGCCGTTCGGCTTCATGGACTCCTACGACCCCGGTGTGTACCACGCAGCCAGCCGTCCTCTGTTCAGGTTGACTGGAAGAAAGTGCCAAACAGAGGCGTGTCGTTGCAGGTTTTGTTCCCAACACCTCGGACGACGAGGGCAGGTACAGGATTGGAGCTCAGGCCGACGTCGGGCTGTTCAACCTGGAGAAGCTGTTGATGGCTGTCAGCCCGGTGCTTTCTACAGAACAGCAGCAACAGTAGGAAAAACAACATGGCTGGCTCTACTAGAACAAACAAGTTCTACTAAGAGTCGTAAATACTCGCAAAGCAAGCTCCCAAAACTTATTGTATTCTAGACGCGACTGAGCGACCTTGTCACACCTGCTGATACTGAAATGTTTTATCTTGTTTTGCTCATTTTGGATGAATTTGTGTATTTTTTTCCAGGGCTAAAATCATTCTAAAAGGATATGTTGACATTTACCAGACGAGGTGAGCTTCACTCGTCTCCTCTGCATCCCAGCAGCCGTCATACATTATTTTCCAGCCTTAATCACGCTCGTGTTCCAGGATCCACCAGCTGTTCAGAGCTAAACTGGGGCTTCTGGGTGAAGAGGAGGGTGACGGCTACCTCGCTGCCTTCCTCCTGAAGGTAAGTCAATGGCATTGAGATGGATGCGCTCAGTAATAGATTCTTCTTCACTTCATCTCAGTCACTTAAATCGACTTTTGTCTCGCTGTCTGTTTTACAGCTGTGCACAGATGGGATCACTCTGATCTGATTTCAGTTTTTCTCCTCAGATGATGAAGGACACAGAGGCAGACTTCACCATGACCTTCAGACAGCTCAGCGAAGCATCAGCTCAGCAACTTCACAGCCACCAGCTCTCACAGGTGCAGCTGACGCAGCCATTCCTTACACGAGTTGATAAAAATGGGTCTTATTCAGTGACATTATGCTGGAATATCTGATTTTGATATTTAAAGTCAACCTTACTGTGATTTTTTATTTTACCCCGTAGCTGTGGGCTCTTGAAGACTTGTCCTCCCACCAGCTCTTCTCTGATTGGCTCAGCATGTACCTGCTCCGGCTCAGCAGGTAGTCACACAGTAATGGGATGCAAAGTTAGCGTAATAACCCGGGTTCCTGTGAGACGATCTTTCCGGCACTTAACAGCGCTGGCTAATGCGCTCTCATGTAGTGAAAGGTGTTTTTCCTCTCCTCAGGCAACCAGACCACAGCGATCTGGGTCGTCAGCACAGGATGAAAAGTGAGCCTCTTAATCCATCCTTAAAGGAGTTCATTTTGACTCTTTTGAAACTGAAACGGCGATTAAAGAAGGAATTGGCTGATGTAATGTGACGTGAAACGATGTCTTCCAGATGTGAATCCGAGGTACGTGCTGAGGAACTGGATGGCAGAGTCTGCCATACGGAAAGCTGAGAGGAACGATTTTTCTGAGGTGTGTTCGTGGTGTTAACCTCAGTCTCAGTTGTGATGAGGTAACGTGAGTCTGTCTGCTTTTAACCATGGTGTCGTTCATGTGTTTCCCCACTAGGTGGCGCTGCTGCACCGCACCCTGCAGGATCCCTTTGTTACACAAGAGACTGCAGAGGAGGCGGGCTATGCAGCAAGACCTCCGCTGTGGGCTGAGAGGTTAAAGGTCAGCTGTTCGTCCTGAGCCACTCCTGGATCGAGCAGAATGCTACAATAAATACTGTTGACAACCCGACTGAGCTGTTATTGCACGTTTGTGGAATTTATGACCTTTTACATCAAATCTATTTTACAATTTTCAAGGTCATGGGTGTTCAGTTGAGCTTTTTTTCTAATACAATGCGTCTGAGGTGACTGCTAAATTGTCTATATCTATCTATATGAGGTTTATAACAAAAACACAGAGTGGAGACGGTCCAAGTGTCTTTTTAAGAACCATAAATCTTCCCTCTCAGCCCTTTGACACATGGTAAACGGCGTTGGTCCATTTCTCTTAACACGTCTGAGGGTTTTATAACCTGAGACGCTGATGCTGAGGTGCTTTCCAGGGAGGCTGTTGCTTTTAGACAGACGCATGTCACACACCCTGTGGTTTTGAAATGACCAATAGCAGCAGGTTGTTCTGTGTGACAGCGAACAGACCCAGGCATTCAGGCCAATGAGAAATCCTGAGCACTTCACGCATTTCTCATGCCACCAGCACTTTTAAAGATTTATTCACCCTCTATTACTCAGGCTTCAGTCATCTGAGATGTACAGGAAATGCAGACCCACTGTTTGCATGCAAGTAAAACTGATTTAATATTTACAGCCTGCAGTAAAACATGTAACACTATATACATTTCAATTGGTGTTTCACTTTGAAGCACAGCAATGTGTTTATATTTCTAGGAAGTTACACAGCACAATATTCAACACATGACTTATTTATATAACATTTAACACCTTATCACTTGATCCATTCAAAATTAAATTGTAGAAGAAGCACTGGAAAAAAAGAGGGAGAGGGAGAGTCTGTTTTCTGGAGGGGGTGACGTGTTCTGATCTCCACCTGCTTCTCATTGAAGTTATGTTGTGGAGATAAAGTTGAGTGGTTTTCTCTGATCAAGTCGGGTTAATGTGATCGCTGTGCAGGTGCAGCTCTGATTAATGGTCGCTACGCTTCTTGTTCATAGCCATCATCAGTTCTGACATGAAGTCTCCTCCTCCCCCTCCTCCTCCTCCTCCTCCCCCTTGCAGCGATGGTGTAGTCCTCTTTGGTGGAGCAGGAGCAACCTTCCTCTGAGAGCCTGGGGGCCGCACCGCCGCTCTCGGTCCAGCAGCAGCAGGTGCAGGTGGAGGTGGAGGTGGAGGAGGAGGTGGAGGACCTCCTCCTGTGATCACTGGCTGAGGTGGAGGCGGTGGTAGGAACCCTGGATCAGGAGGTGGAGGAGGCAGAGACTGGTCCATGCCTCCAAAAGCAGCAGGTGGAGGAGGAGGTGGCAGGAAGGAGTTGCCGCTAGGGGGAGGGGGCAGGGAGCCGAAGCCTGCGGCAGGTGGAGGAGGAGGAGGCAGGAAGTCTGGTGGGGCCTCCAAGCTGTCATCGCCAGGCGGAGGAGGTGGTGGAGGAGGGAGGTCCATCGCCGGAGGTGGAGGGAAGTGGGTGGGGAGGTTTCGCTTGGGTGTGGAAGGTTTCGGGGAACCCTTGGCAGCCAGAGGGGGAGGCAGGGGAGGGAGGACGGGGTCAGGAGGAGGTGGGGGGAGGATGTCAGCCACGGGTGGAGGTGGAGGTGGCAAGTTTCCAAAGTCCTGAGCGGACAGAATATGACATAATGACACAAGACGTACAACAAGAGACACATCTTTATGAAGGACCGCAACAGGCAGGGAGGGCAGATGACTGGTGGCATTATGGGAAATGTAGGAGCCAACATTTGATTGACACTGAGCATTCTCATATTGACATATAGTTCATAGCAGTTTTAAACTGGACCACCACCTTCTCACTGGGAGTCAAATCCAATAAATCCACTGAATACACATGACCTTCATTGCCTTTCAGCAGCTCTCATTTTTGAGTCAATGCACTTAATATATCTCATAAATATAGGTTACAGTTAGGGATCTATCATTTCTCTGTAACCAGATCCAATGGAGAAACAATGATGGAATATTTAGAATCAGTGACCAAAATGGAGCTTTAGAAAGGTCTAATAAATATTTCAGACACCAAATTCTATATTTGGAATCTATGAAAATTTCTATGAAAAATGTCGTAATTTGTTTTTGCAATTCGTAATCATGAAAGACTTACATCATCTCTACATGCGTACGTCTTTGCACATTTGCAAAGACAATAAAAGACATGGGAAATGTTCCATCCCTGCAGTATTCTCCTCGTAATCTATCAATCATCTTACCCGCTATGTACCTCCACGGTGTCTCCTTATAATTAGTTGTAGGAGAAAATGAGAACCCATCAGATAAAGTGACCTTCTCCCTTTTTATTATAGCAAACTTAATATAGCCGATCAAGTTCAGGACAGAGTCTGAGAAGCGTCAGCTTGAGATTCAGGAGACCATGACAGGCATTTTCCAGTGCCAGTAATGATCTTTGGGTAAAGTGACTGTGAAGCCTTTGATGAGCTCCTCTCCTGACGAGGAGGAGTTTTGTACCTGAGGAGCTGGTCCCGGCTGGGGCTTGGCAGCGTGGCCGTTGGCCTGGTTCTGTGATTTCCCTGCAGGCCAGACACACAGAGAGTGAACACACTGTAGGGGCAATATCTGCACATCTGGCTCGCTTTACATCTGTGGAAAGCAGAACAGTGTGTGTGTGTGTGTGTGGGGGGGGGCTACCTTTGATGGTGGGCGAGGGTGTGGACGGACTGGAGCTGGATGGAGTGCTGCGGTTCGTCCACGCCGAGCTGACAGCCGCCTTCTTCTCCGCCTCTTTAAAGTTCTCATGCAGTGACACTCCGTACTGCAGGAAGCAAGAGTCGGGGTCAGGTGGAGATCACTTCCTGTCAGTGAACGCCAGGCCGCCGGTTCACCTCTTACCTTAGCGATACGTATTCCGGTCACCCAGAGGTTCATGGTCCAGGCGTCATCGCAGCACAGGTACTTGATGTACTGAGACTCTTTCTGGATCTGAGGATGCTGTGGAGACAAAAGCAAAACCAAAAAGAAAAGAAAAATCAGCTGGTTTCACATCTGTTTTTTTTCTCCCCACACGCAACACACACAACTCCTGTCTTTCAGTGATAAGCTTTTCTAAAAGTTCCGATCCCCAACTCGTTTTTAGCTTCTCCACCAGCGAGGTCTAAACTTTTTGGCTAGATTTAATGATATGAAAGTACCAAAGGGCAACAAGTTTGTTAAAGGAAAATAAACTGGCTTCTTCCCAAATGTGAGCCACAAAAGCATGAGACATAAGCAACAAAATAATCATGCTTCATCAGAACTATCAGGTGTGAAAATGCGTGCTGCTGTAATGGGCCAAGTACCTGTCCAGGAGGAACCCCTACATGGTCCAATGTCAGAAAAATCACATTTTAAAGCCAAATAACCCTAAAAATATTTTAATGTGGCCTCGGGACATCCAAGTAGTTTAGAGTATGCTACTGACATGCCATGAAATCCAGGATGGGAAGACTCCAAAAGACCTGGAGTAATTTAAGTTAAAAATCAGTGCCGCTTCCCTTCAAAGCTACCACAGTGCACCACAAGTGGGCAGAGTCTCCAGCCGGAGGAGAAACACGCCATGCATTTTCAATTCCTCTTGTTTGGAACCGTCCAGTCAGCAATTCCGAACGTAAACAGACAAATTAGAGGCCGGTAGAAATAACCGATGATAGGAGCAATGATGTTTGATGCTCCAACAGTCTCCGTCATTGAATTTATGCCACGGGCGTGCGCCATCTCGCTGATTGCAGAGATATTTGCTGCACACCGACTGTTGCACGCTCTGATATTAATTCCACAGTCGGCTGTTTTCCCCCTGAGGAGGAAGTTGACTTCCCGTAATGTCACAATATCAGTTTGCACGTAATGAGGACAGTATTAGCGATCACCTCAGGCATCTCCTCTGCATATATAACAGCTAAATCATGAAGCCAAATTGTTTTTGCTCTCGTCCTTGAATTGCTGCAGTGTTTGGCAGCCCATAAACACCACCCCGCCAATGTGTCAAAACACACCCTAATTAAACACTTTGACGGGGCAAAAAACAGCTTCACTTGTTGTTGTTGTTGTTGTTGTATCTATATCTGTCTGCCTACTACGACTCCCAGCCTGAGGATTCCCCAACAAGGCCAGAGTGGGACCCCGGGGGTCCTCCTACACGTCCACTCTGACAGGTCGATTTGCTCTGGCCTCGGCCGGCGCTGCCTCAAAGTCTCCGGAAGCCTTGAGGACTCTGACTTTCACTGGTGAGTAATTCAGTTTCTTTGCCTCTCTAAGCTCTTTTCCCTTTGATCCTCACCATCTAGTCTAATGCTATCTGCTGATTCCACTGTTTCCAAGAAACAGGGGGGAGAAAAGAAAGAACGAAAGAAGACTTTCACATCCCTTTTAAGACTGACTACAAACTTCCTAAGTAGTTCTTGCCTTTTTTTCCATGCCAGTCAGCATGAGTAGGTACCTCCTATTATTGTTAATACTTTCAATTTCAAAGTACTGCTTCAATTAAACGTATGGTCATTTCTTTTATTAGGGACTTCTCTTTCACTCTCTCACCACGTCCAGCTAAACTGGATGAAACCGTCTCCTTTCACTTCTTCAAATTCAACTATTTATTGCATTTTACATTATGCAGTCCAGCAGCCAGCTGCGATACTAACTATACACCCCGAAACTGTACAGTGCGCTCCTTTTAATGCCTCAGCTGGGGCGTTTGAGGCCGTCTTACCTTCAGGACGAAGCAGAAGTCAGTTGGCGCTTTGTACCTGCCCTTGAAGTCCTTCCCGTAGTAGACGTTCAAATTGTCGAACTGGACGAAGCAGACCAGGTCTCGGGACGACTGCAAAGACCAAAGCGGTTTATGTTACAGCCCGGCTCTGCTCTGTCTTTGCTTTGTAATTGTCCTGCTTACTCCCCGTGCAACAGCAGAGGCATAACGTCCAGCGTGAACGGTGTGTTTGGGAGCAGGAGCTGGTGTCAGACATCCAGCAGGGAGTACGAGCTGTAGTTATACCCACCGATGCATGAAACAAGAGCGTGGCTCATAAAACAGGAAGACTCAACTACTACACCATAAAAATGAGGAAGAAAACTCAACAGCATGTTTCATCTGAGTTGATTTGACGTTGCATGTATCTGTCTAACTGCTGGGTTCTCATTCACTACTTGCTGGATCCAAACACACATATATTTTGTTGGTTTTTTTTCGTCAGAGCGAAACAATGTCCCCTTTTGACCCCTGACCTTGGTCTTCCCTTTGGGCACGTAATAAATTCCCGAGGCCCGCAGCTGAAAGAGCCGCTGCTTCCAGGACTTCTTGCCGTCTTCTTTGAGGTAGAGCACGGCCTCGAGATCGGGCACGATGATGGAAGTCCCACAGAAGTTCTCCTGCAGAGGGGAACGAGGGGATGAAAGAGGAGCTCCCACTGGGAAAGCTGTCCCTTTATGGCTTGTGTGTGTGTGTGCTTATTTCACCTTTATCAATATCTCCTTGTCTTTGTCTTTTATCTCTTTAAGAGTCCTCTTATCCTTCTTCCATAGATAAAAGTTCTGCAGGGATGAAGTGAAGAGAGAGTAAAACACGTCGGTCAATACATCTGCAAATCTTATAAATAATAAAGCTAGATTGGTTCAAAGTGATGCTGTGATATGGATTAGTGGGAAGTTTCCTTTGGTGGAAGTTCTACGTTACGCTTAAAATACTCCAGTACTTCTGCTCCTGGTTTGAGGAACTACAGCGAAACCCAATGTCCCTGTTTCTGATGCGGCATCTGCTAAATGACTGAAATGTAAATGGGACTGAGAGCTAATGTCACTTCTGGGATCAATACGGTATTTCTTCTTTATGTCACATTGGTGCATCAAGCGGTGATGAGGCCGTTTGATAAATGCGCTGGATCCCTCTCCCTCAGACCCAGCGGAGAGGACGTCTGAGGCTGTGTGAAACAGCAACGCTCAGGTATATTTTCTGAGCTCAAAGCGCCGCAGCTCAGCATGGGTCCGGTCACCCGCCGGCGTCAGAAGTTTTATCCTGACTGCTCGGTTTTTTAACATAACAAAAATATCAGAGGAAAACGTCGCCACGAGCATCCTGAGCAGCTCTCCCAAGCCCTTGAACCCTGCTCTTTGTCCCCGAGTGACTGGGCTTGCTTTGATTCCACATCACAGTCTGCGGGCCTGTGTTTTCACTGCAGCCCCAGAGGGGATTTCTATTCTGGTAGCTCCTGTCATAAGTTAAACCTGTAAATGAGTCGGGACGTGCCGTATAAAACAGATCTGGCTCGGGGTCGGAGGGACGTGGAAGACATGATGGAGGGCTTTAAAAATGAGAATATCTCACCGGTTTTTCCAGCCCGGCTATTTGTCTCTGCCAACAGACCGAACCCATTAAACACTGTGAGATTATAAAGGGTTCCCACTGTATCAACAAACATAGCCAGATCCCCATGTCTTTTGCCTGAAGCTGTTTTGTCTGATATATTACAGCGAGGACATAAACGAAAGAGGTCATCCTACACGGAGGACAGACATCTCATAACTCAGGCAGCGGTTCGACAGTGAAAACAGCCAGATGGTGCGGAGCTGAATCGATGTGGAGACAGATTTGCACAAACCGAAGCCAGGAATAATGAACTAGCTGCCGCTGGATGTTTCAGACATAACATGCACGGCATCGCGGCCGATCACTCAGTGCCGTGCGCCCTGTGGGGGAGGTGTGTGGAGGTGAGCGGGGGACCGACCTGCGGGTTCTTGAAGACCTCGTTTTTTCCCGCCCGCTCTTGAAAGAGGATTTTATTCTCGCTGTCCCTCGTCCAGGCCAGGAGAGGCTCCACCAGGTTCTCATGGTCCTCAAAGGTCCGCTCTGCCAGAGGACATGAGGCGTCAGCAAGATTTCCACCTCTAACCACTCAGACTTTATGCACTCAACACCACGACATGTTCAATTTTGTATGTTTAATGCAGCCTTCATGTCACCTTGATGATGCAGGGAGATGTAAAGATAAAACAAGTGGATATAAGAAAGTGAGTTGAAGGAAAGTGTGGCTTTCACAAAAAAATGTGAAAGTATGTTATTAAAATTCACTGGTGAAGATTTCACGAGGAGTTTTAGCACTTTACCTACAGGAAGGAGGCTCAAAATAGGCATTTACGCAGATGCTATTATGGCTATGAAGTTGTCAGAAAATGTCCTTTGGCCCCTCTTTCTAGAGTACTTGAACTTGAAAGAAAAATATGATATATAAATATCTAGGAAAAATATTGTTATGGCATGCTGACTTTGGATTTGATGTTTGAAATGTGAATCAATACATGTTCATAATCATTCCAAGACACTTTTTTAGTCCTATGCAAACATGAACTCTATATAGAGACCAGAAAGTTGACATCTTGGTGAAGGTGAAAAAGTGCAAAACCAGACATGGCACATATCATATATTGACAGAGAGCAGCTTTTCAGCTGTTAGGCCATTTCTACTTTGATCATAATCATACAACTATGGAAAGTGCAACTTCAAAGCTGTTTGGATCCTTATGATTGGATAAACTGCTATTGAACCGTAGTAATACTCCAAACATAGTAAATGTAGCTCAGACTCTTTATCAGTAGGAGGTTTCGACTATATTGTGCATTATTTATTACAACCTTTATGTAAATATGGAAAGGAACTAGTAGCTATGAGGTGATTCAGTGCTCAAATATTGACATGTCCCATTTGACTGTTATATATGACTGTTATGTTGCCTAAAGAGGAACCTCCATGTGTTTTGGTTTGAAGCTTTTATCAAGGACAGATTTGACTTCTTTTTTCTTATCTCGCAGCTCCTTGGAAGTGGGTGAAGCTGTGCCAGGAATCCCCCATACTAACATTAGGCAGGGAGAACTTGTCCCAACAATAATAACACGCTGTTTCAAGTTTGTGAAGTCAACCAGTGGTGCAGTTTTCTTAGAAAGGAATCTCGAGAGTTTCTTTGGAACGGCATGTGAAGAGAAGTGTCGAGCACCCCAGAGAAGTACAGTACTCCAATGAATGTTCTTGCTGACTTCCCATCTCTGTGGAAAACCGAGCTAATTACACCTCTATCAACCATAAAAGATAATTCCTCAGCTCCAGTGCTCTCGCAGGATGTCGCTGAGGCGCATTTTTATTCAAACTGCCACCAACGGCAATCTCGCTCTCCACCCCTGTGCGTATCAGCGTTGTGCCATAAAACGGCGTCAAAACAAGCGCTTTAGCATACACACAGTAGTTCACTCTGTCATGAAATCTTTAAATCAGCTGAGCTCCGGTTCAAAGCCAATTTCACAGCCGTGCGGTCATCTTTTCCAAATGGGCTGAATCACGGAGGGGCTCAATAAAACACAAGCCCCTCCACACGCTGGGAGGACTTTAAATGGCACCAAACCTCGAAAACACATTACGGGCAACTTCCTCCTACTCCTTCTCCTTCCTGCCCACACACACACACACACACACACACACACACACACACACACACACACAGAGCTCTGTAGATCTCCATCATGTACCGAGCATTTGACTGTAGTTTAGCTGTGCTCCCCAATTACAGGATACGGGCCGAGGTGGAGGTAGGTATTAAATAAATTGCTGCCAGGGTTCCAGTCCATAGTTTGACTATTACACTCATTAAATGGATGGTGTGACTTTGCCGCAGCAGTGAGTTATTGGGAGCTCAGTTCCCTTTGAACTGAATTAACCGCATGGTGCGTTTGGAGCACATGGAGGCGGCCCTAGGTGTTTACCAGGAGTGACTCGCCGTGACTTTTCACACTCTTGGGATCTACAGGCGTTTTAAAAAGGAACTCGTTCCAACATTTTCCTATGTCAAGCCGTCATAATGCCTCATTAGTCACCCCCCATCCCGTGTCCTCCCCCCCTGCACTATTGAGTCAAATGACCTAAACTTAAGACGTTTTGCCTGGATGACAGGCTTTAAATAGCAGGGGCAGACAGCTCATTTAAACACGGGCTATCATTAGGTTAAAAATAAACTGATGACCAAAGGGAAAAAGTTCCTTATTTGCTTCTGGTGGGCGGATACGGCAGATAAACATCATCTCTACCATGAGATGCAGAAAGAGGAACAAATAATGTCCAGACAGTGGAAGAATGCATTCCTTGTTTTAGGTTTAACAGAACTGATTAACTTTGACCTCTTTAAATATTTCGTCAGTGTTACACTATATAATTACTATGAAAATTGAAAACTGGGACAAATTTGTCGTCCACAGATATTCAGAACTAAATAGATTCAGCACTTTAAACTTCTACAAGTCCATGAAAACTGTGACGCTGGGGGTTTGGGAAATCTTGAAAAATGGACACATTCTTGGTCCTCTAATGCAGTTAACTGGAAATGCGAAAAAAAGAGAATAATCCCAGGTTTATCCTTGAATTAAGTGTCTCACGGATTAACTAGCTGCATATAAAATTACAAGAATATAATTTTCAAACCAAATATCATTGACTCCTGACTCAGACTGAGGTTGATGACTTTACCACCGACGTCTCATTAAAGCGGTAAAGTGACTCCAGGTCCACGATATATAAGATCGCTCCTTATAAAGTATGAAATATCTCCTTGACGATCTGACCAAGCTGCGAGGAAAACAGAGAAAGCAGGTGGCAACGAGCGGCCGGAGAATCTGAGAGTCCAGCAGCTGAGGCAAATATAACACAGACAGCTCAGACGGAGGATTGAGATCATAAAGCCTCTATTTCCGCATGACAGGGAGGATGACTGACAGTGTCCGATACAGCAAATTAAACCCACCTGTCTACACTGTGTGTGTGTGAGTGTGTGTGTGTGTCTGTGAGAGAGAGACAGGGAGAGTATGGGAGAGAGGGGAGGAGAAGGAGAGAGAGATAGATGGAAGTAAGATCAATGGTTCGCTGTGAGCTGGCTGCAGTGTGGCTGCCATCGAGCCAATGAAAACACCGTCCATCATGTGGACCTGAGTGAGACGTCCCGCCCTACACACTGTGAGCGTGTTGGGCTGGCAGCTCGTAGAAAAACACTGCAGCTCCGTGTTGTTGGAGCCGCAGAGCCACTGCCACCATGTTTTCTGGCTTTGGTGGATGTCTTTTGCATGTCTTCATTGTCCAGGTCTAACCTGTTGTGCGTCTGCTTTCAGCTAACCTGAAAGCATTACAGTTGTCTAAAAATTCAACTTGTTTATTTCAGCACTTAAAGCAAATATACAACAGATTGTTCAACTCTGGTGTTCTATTAACTCGTGGTAGAAATAATCATTGTTGCCAAATTCCCCTCAGCCGGTTATAATGCTCTCAGATACTTCTGTATATACTGCACGTTATCAGCTTCCCTCTCCACAGCTACGCCAATGACACACTACTTTGTGTGTCCTGTGATGATATCTGAAGATATATTTCTTCATTTGTGCTTAAATGCTCAAATAACATGACTTGTCTGTAACAGAAGTCAAACATTGAAACACTGTTATTGTGATTTGTACTTGAAGGATAATGTAGATCAATATTAAGGATGAACATCATCCTCAGTCAGATTCTTGAGGATCTCCTTCACATTCACAAGGTAAAAGGTGTTATCGTTGTTGAAGTTGGAGCTTGGGTGAGGAGTGTCACCCATTTGTTCTTTTATCACCACTCGGGCCAATGCAAACAGACTCCTGCACACGTTTATATCCAACAGGCTGGAGTATTGCAGTGCTCTCTCTCCTGGTCCACCAAAAAACTAATAAATCAGCCCCAGTTTTCTGCCCAAGTGCTGACTAGAACCAGAAGGAGGGAACACAACACAGCCAGTTTTAGTTCTGGGCTTCCTGTCCTTTTTTTTCTTTTAGATCCTTTATTTCTCTCATTTATCTTCTTTTTTTGATTCACTTTCATCTCCTCCTGTTGAGCCTGCCCTGGTCTGACACAGTCATCTATGTTTCTCTGCGTAGCGGTCGTGTGGAAGGTGTGATGCTCTGTGGCGTTGGATGCCTCCCGTCTCGGGCTCTCACCTAGCTGCAGCTCCGCGTTGGTCTCACACAGGCTCCAGTCCACGTTGCAGTCGCAGTGCGTCTTCTCGAACAGGTTGTCCAGCACCTCCCGCACCGTCTGCCTCTCGTCCACCATCAGGGTCTTGGAGCTGCCGTCGTTCAGCAGCACCTTGACCACCAGCTGGCCGAGAAAGAGCACGTTTTGTTGAACTTTCTGTGTGTGATACTGATTTGCTACGTGTTCAGGGAGGGGGTTGATGCCGCATCTGAAACCTCAGTGAACGTCTATTTCAAGACCAAAAACAGAGCATAACAACGCTTACAACCTCAAAGTATTATATTTAGATGTACATAATTGTTAAATGAGATACCACACATCAATATCAGTTTCAGAGAGACTGATAGAATGAATGCATCTGCCCAACAAACTTCCTGCTCCGTCTTTAACATAACATTAATTCAGGAAATGTGAACTTGATGGGTAAACACGTGTCCCACAGTGTTCATTGGTGCATTTTTGACTCCGACTCAAGGTTTTCTGTGCCATCTGTGTAGCAGATTGAAGCTAAACCATGTTGAGGTCGGCAGCAGGTGCCTGTGAAGTCTGACATCAAATCAGGCCATGAAGCACATGCAGCTTGTTTGTTCGCCAGTTAATTACGGCCTCCACACACTAAATGGTTGTTTTTGTCTCCAAATGTTTTGCTCTACCAGAAGAGTTGGATGCATCAGCACTTCTGTCTCTCTGTTCTGTTGAACTATTTTGGCTTTTTCATCATTTTCTCCTCAGTGGTGTTTGTCTCTTTTTTTTTGGCTGAGAGCACATTGGCTGAGATTAATTCTGCTCTGGAGTGCAGCAGTGCTTTCCTCACAGGCTCATATGGCTTCACACTTCCTCTCTTCTGAAACAAATCCAGGCTCGGGAGGCTGAGGACTTTCACAGACCCAAGGTCAGGCAGCCGCTTGCCTTGTGTCATAAAAATGTGACTCTCAGAGATGTTATCGCTGGAGGATTTAGAGTCTTAGATCACATGTTACTCGGTCTCGACCTGGAAAGCAATATGGGTCTGGCATGTGTTTGAATGAAGTGTCGCTGGATATCATATTACCCTCCCTCTAGTACAGTACGTCCACACGCAATGCCAGCATCTCCTCTGAGCACGGGCTGAAACCAGTGTTTATCTGAAACTCAAAGGCCTGAGGCTGCGATGGTTTCAGCTGAAAACCACAGAGGCTGCACCTTGCACCTCTGCATAAACAACACGAGAGCAGATGTTCTCTGTGAAACGTGCATGGCTCATTCCTGTGGAAGTTTCTAGCAGT
Organism: Karalla daura; assembly: GCA_029224185.1. Taxonomy (NCBI): domain Eukaryota; kingdom Metazoa; phylum Chordata; class Actinopteri; order Chaetodontiformes; family Leiognathidae; genus Karalla; species Karalla daura. The sequence continues at coordinate 4,120,345 of CM055208.1, read as the reverse complement.
GTGTGATGACCACACACTGAACCAGAAACCTGGGCACAATCAACTGGTTTTACAGCTGACCTTTGACCGCACAGCTATTTATTTGCCAGGCACACTTGTCGCTGACATTCTCAGTCAGGTTTTTGCATACCAATTTGATTATTTCAAGTTATTCATTTTGCAAGATAATACATTTTTTAAGTGTGCAAATTGATGTTGATTGACAGGTGGACTGTACCACGTTGCTTCTGCATCACAGGCAGGACCAAGCAGAGCTGTGTCTTTCTGTTTCTACAGTTTTGTAGCTTTTCCCTGGTTCATTTTACCCAGAGTTACACTTTGTGCCAAGTACTTTTTATGTATTTTATACTACTTTACTTACTGTTAAGTGTCACTACTTATTATTCATTACCTTCTGTGAAGATTCTTTGTGGTTGTGCATTGTGAATTTGTTTGTTTCTTTCTTGTGCTTTTGTGTGACTTTGGCTACTGGACAGTGTCATTTCCCCCCATGGATAAAGTACTTATCTTATATCTTATATCTTATATCTTATATCTAGTATCTCAGTTTGTCAGGTAAGTTGATTCTGTGCAGTTCATTCCTCGGTTTATTGACACATATTGTCACATTGATATCTTTCATGGGTGCAGAGCTATTGTCAGGTGTATTGTTGACCCCTTTACCTTATTTTTGAGGGGAGGAAAACTGTCTGCTCGGCTGAAAAAGACGCAGTATGCAGCGGATGCAGATGCTGACGTAAAGCTTTGAGTGCCTGTGCTTCAGTCGACGGTTTTCAACACCGGAGAAGTATCTACATATCACCTAAAGAGGAAACTGCGCTGTCCTGCAGGACGTTGGTTGGATGAAAGTGGCCATTTGTCACAGTGATTGATGGCTCCTCCGGAGGAGTAAATAGAGCGGCGCTGCACTCCAACATTACGTCTTTTACAGTGATGTCCGTGTCGCCGTAACTCACGCTGTCTTTAAACTTTACTGTTGCCGCTGGCTGCGAGAGCAGCGCTCTCAGACTCCCGTCAACTCACCTTTTTCACTTTGGCCTCCTTGAGCTTCTCGAGAGCGAGCTTGATTTTATCTGCTTTCATCTGAGCCTCAATTTCCTCCTGCATATGAAGAGAACATATTAAAAATGTGATATTAATACATGCCGTATTATCCAGAATAATTGGGCTACATGCTGCTATAATGAATATACCCTGGGAATGATCAGTGACAGGAAATCATTGGTAGAAGTGCACCATCATGCAATCATGCATTTGGGGATATGAATTTATTAATGTATTGTCTGCAGTTAAAAATGAAAATTTCAGCTGAAGTCTACAGCAAAGCTCCCTCCACCTGAAGCTATCAGCTTCTAATTACAGGCACGTTCAGAGCTGAGCGGCTGCAGGGTGGAGAGGTGCTCGGGCGGTTTCCCTTTCGACTGCAGAGACTCGTCTTGTGGTCACTGTGAAGTTATTGAGACAGGGGCCTCCAGGAAGTTACTGCTCCCTGGCCGGAACGCACAGGCTGAGCAGCAACATGAACACAGGTCACATTTAAGCCTCTACAATCACCACGTATCTGTATGCATGTCGTGAAGCATCGATCTGCTCCACGAATATTCACATAAAGGTAATGAAAACACAGTTATGGGTACAATATTGGCTGTAGATTTCCCTGAAACCAACAAATAAATAAATAAATAAATGAGAGGGAGGAACTGACCGTGTGATGACTAAATTTCTGTGGATGCTGCACTTCACTGTGTGGAGTTGCGGAAGTGTGGACTTTTGTTTGGTTTAAGTTTTAGTTTCACACCTGGAGTGTTGATTCAAGAATTTCATTGGGGAACGTTGTGCATCTAATCTACTGGATCTCAATTAGCGGGGATGGGATTCTCTTTGCTTTGGCTCAGCACTCAGGTGTTTTCACAGAAATCCTGCCTACGGTGCAGCTTTAATGAACTTGTACGGCCTTACCTAACAATGACACATTCTCTGCCTCAGCACAGCTGGTGTTTTTACCTCAGAGGGATGAGGTAACAAGTCCTGCTAAAGCAATAAGCTCCCGTCTGGCCTGGCCCCCCCACCACTGCCACATCTTACCTCTCCATCTCCAAACCTTTGGTATTGATCCTGTTACTCTTTCCTGCCTCATGGCTGTATGCCTTTGATCTCTTCCAGACAGACCCTCTGCTGTTTTCGTCTCTGTAACTCTAACAGATGCCTCCGTCCAGCGACAACTGCACCATGATCTCACCGTCCTAACCGTTATAGGAGAAAACCAGTCCTCCCAGTTCCACAAAGGCAAAAGGAAAGGACTGCAGAAATGCATCTGCTGGGAACTGGTGATGTTTTTTGCTCCGCTGCTGTCTTGTCACGCACGGTACAGAGTGCACCTTTTTGTGGTGAACCAAGTCTCTTCTCTGGTAAATTGTAACACTCTTACCTCTTCCTGCTTCATTTCTATTGCAAATTGTACTTTTGGAGCAAGAACAGGGCACCTTACTCTATCTTCATTGCTGCTTGCTTTTTATCCTATATTTTGTCATGTGGTACCACAGTCTGGGACCTCTACCTATCTACTCATCCATCCTATGCTATTGTGATGAAATTCTCCTTCATATTTACCTGTGGCTGCAGTAACTTCTCTATTCAGCCCTCTACCAAGTCTTGATTAGGATTCTCACTTCTGAAATTTTGCACCACTTCCCAGTAGAGAGGTGAGGCTGCACTATCAGACAGAGAGTCTTCTCTGCTGCACGCTGTCTTACCATGCTCGGCTTTTTAGACTGAGGGGGTGGAGGTGGTAAAGGGGAGGTGGCGGAGGAGACCGGGGTGCTAAGGCTGCTGCTGCTGCTGCTGCTGCTGCCGGCCGGGGACGTAGGGGAAACCAGGGAGGAGGCGGGGTGTGAGCTCATGGCCTGAGGTGGTGGTGGGAGGTGTGACGGAGGTGGCGATGGAGCCTTCAGACCTCCGATCTCCGCCGCCAGTTTCTCTTCCGTGGCGTTGAGGTCAGCCACCAGATCGGCCATGAGCGCATCCAGGTCATTGTCTTCCAGTTCGTTGAGTGACTCTGTGGTCAGGAGAGAACAGTTTTATTTACATGTAGTCATTTAGCAGACGCCGTTATGGAAAGTTTATTACAACAGACATGAACATACGGTAGCAATAAAACCCACGGGTGACATGTTTCAGTCAAAGGTGTTGAAAAAAGCGCAGATGATAGAAAGATATGTCTCTTCTCTTCAATAAAAGCATGTTATCTATGCCATCTAGAGCGAGCATACCCATCGAGGTTCACAGCCAATTCCCAGTTTGTGAGTAGACACATGCCACAGATTGTATTTAAAACATCTGCACATGGAGTTAGTTGAAAACCATGACTGAAAACAAAGTGAATGTATTCTAGAAGAGGAGGTGGTCTTATGAGAGTTGGGCATTTTTTGTGAAGATCTTAACAAAAATACAATGGAGTACAACGAAATGTTCACAGAGAAAGTACAGCAAAGTGCAAAAAGTAAAGTGTGAGTCTTTCAGGAATGTCCTTGTGAAGTAATTCAAGGTGAGAGCTGAGTAAGATCAACTTGTTTTGCAGCTTTTTCTTTTTTTGCAGTTTCTGGCACATAGATCTGACATAACCTGCAGGATAGTACACGCAGTTTCCCTCCCTCCGTACGTCACCACTGACTTTCTAGATAATTGATGAAACATGTGATAAGTGCTGCACTTGAATACAACCGCAGCGTTTGTAGTAGGTCACCAGGGGGAACAACACACAACCCCCTGAGGTACGTCAACCAGGCAAAGTGTCAAGTCACCATTGAGGTCGGTGAAGCCGATGGAGAAGTTGACCTCGTTGTTGGTGCTGGGCAGAGGAGCAGGAGGAGGTGCCGTCTCCTGGTCGAGACTCTGCAGGAAAAAAACCAACAACAAGGCAGCGTTTATAAGAGCGTGAACACAGTATCAAAGCCACAGGCCCCCAGAGTTAATCCACAACACATTCAGAGAGCTCTGAAACGTAAACTGTCCCCAAAACGTTATGTAAGGGGGTCCGTTGTTTGCATGTGTAATGTTACATCTGTTTCTAGGTCTTATACCTGACAGGGCTTCTATGTTTGGCATGAAACGGTAAAATGGCAGGTTGGGGAACAAAAACAAACAACATCAAAGTGGCCAGTGGGCCGGTCCAGTTTCAAAAAAACATGTAATCCCTCGCTGGCTTATGAGTTTGCCATTTGACCTCCACTCTAAACGAAAGAGTAATTTATGGTAGTTAGATGACCACAAGGAGTGTCTGCCCCCACTGAGTTATCCCCATGATCGATGGAGGGTTTTAGTAAGTTTGTCATCGGTTTCTGGAGAAGAAACGTCTATTTAAGGGCGAGGGGGCGAGGGAGTTAACCACAGGCAGTCAGGGGTGGGGGGGGTGTCAGTGTGCGTTGTTTCATTCAAAGGCGATATAATCTTGCACAAACAAAGGTAACCAATGTGCTCTACTGTGGCAGCATGGAAAGTCAGTTCCTGGGGTACTTAACACCAGAAAGGCTAAAGTTGCACTCAGAAACACTTGAAAAGATGTCAGCCACTTTTTGCAAACCAAAACCTGAATGTTAACATTGTGTCAGGGCAACACAGCACAGTGTGAAATTCATTCATACTTTTGCTTTTTTCTGTGATTTTCTTTCATTTACACAAACTGCTTAAAGTCAATGATATGCACTAGCATTGGATAGTTTCTGAAAGAGCAAACCAAAGAGCAAACCGACATCAAAGAGGTAAAAGAATATGAGTTGTAAATGATAAAATAATAGAGCACAAGATGAATGAGAAAAATATTGATAAGTATCATCTGTACTGCGTCTTTAAGAGGTTGTGATGTTCGCTCACCTGTGTGAGGAGGTCCATCTCCCCCAGCAGGTCGCTGAACATGGCGTCGATGTCGTCCATCTGTCGAACGTAAGCAAGCAGACACAAAAGATGTTTTAAAGATGTGATTAAAAAAAAAAATCATCCAGAGGTGCAGAGATGCTGCACGCAGCAGTGACCTGTCCCCTCTGCTGCCGCCAGGGAGCAAAGACTGCGAGCATCCATCGATTTGATATGGTGGTCGTGACGAATGACAGCGAAGGAATGTGTGGAATGAAAATCCGTGGGCACTAATGCATGTTCCCCAGCAGGTGGTGAGACGCGGCACGGCGGCCTCGCTCTGAAATGAGCGCAGTGGTAATAACAAACCCCGAGGCTGCAGAACCTCACAAAACATCCCCAGCACAGGCAGAGGGAGGACAGGCAAGTATGCAACACTTCCAGGCATGTAGTCGAGGCCCGGACTAGCTGTGTCTTGCCACACATGTCGTTCTGGATGGAATATTTTCACTCTAGCGTTTTCTCTCTGTATTCAGATTTGAACAGAGTGCAAATCTTCATCTTTCGAGGGCTTCATTGACAGCTCATGGATATTGCAACGCTCCTTAATCGGTCCCATGATGTGATTTACAACCAGTATGTTGTTGCATAATTCATGCTTTAATGTCACATGATTACAATTTCTTTTTAAAGAGTGTTGTGTGATGAAAACCAATTCTCAGGAATAAAGTGCTAAAAAAAACAAAAACTGAAACACTTCCTGACTGCATATCTTAATCTTTTAAACACACTTTTAAGAACAAGAAAACACTGGCAGGGTAAAGCATGCATGCCTCTGTCATGTGTTTACCTTGACAGCTACATATCAATAGCTACAATATCAGCATCATCTGGATTAATTATCAAAAATGCAGTGTGGAGAACACGTCCCCTGGAATGAGTGAGGAAGCCGAGGAGTCACTTGAGATCTATATCTGTCATTATGACAATGTGCTCACGCACCCCATTTCTCAGAGCAAATGTTATGCGGGGCGAGAATGTGCAGTCAAAACAGAGTCCCTGTTTTCCTACAGTGGAACAGGAGCAGTAGCGGGGAAGGAGTCAGGGGGAGTTCATGCACTCGGTCTGCAGAGGCCGTCCGAACACATGACGCTGACGGGACCGCGGTAAACCGGCAGCAGATAAGGTCGCCATGGCAACACATTGTCTTGTTATGGATTGGACATAACGAGACACTTCTTTGCCTGCAAAACTGCGTGTAATCTTTAAGGCCTCACAAGGTTTTTGTTAAATCTAAATTACAGGTGGATGTATAGGTTTGTACGGCTGTACTTCGATTAGTATTTTATCTGTTCTTGCCTGTCACTGTTACCCACCACTTAGCATCTGTTCATGCCTTGATCTCGTTGGTTTAATTCAGCAAACGGAATAAAATGAAACTCAATGAAATGTGTCTCCTTTCTTATCCTAAGACAAACGTCTGCGTCTCTAAATCTCCGGCCTACGCTGTTTCTCCACCGTTCTGCCACATTAGACGTGAAAATATCAGCTCTCGCAAAGTTGAACCCGCTGCTTTCCCTCGTCACAGTTTGCAATCAGCTACGTAAACTTCTCCATCCAACGGAGGGAGGAAAAAGTAAACATTTGCGTAGATTTAATCAAGAGCAAAAGTCTGACCTTTGGGGGGAACTCTCCGTCTCTGTGGGGGAGACAAGAGTGACTAATGGCGTTCCAAGTAGGAGTTCATACACTGCTGCCCCATGACGTTTCTCATTTGATGTGCTCCAGCATCTAACATGCCATGTGTCTGGGCGTATGCTTTAGGGCTTATGAGACATAATCCTACAACAGATTGGAGTACACCGTAGATCAGAAGTTTGCTAATGTTGCACAAAGTGCTTTACACATGATTGCACTCCTGTGAGTGTTGTGTGAGTCGTAGGTTGTTCAGCTTGCTGTAGCGTAACTCTCCTCCACCCCTTTAGTCAAGAGGTTTGGCTCTAGGAGGAAGTGGTATACTTCCTCCCACTTGATGTTGAAAGTATGGCGGAAATGGTGACACGACAAGCCACCTGCTAACGCTTCAGTTTCCTCCACTCGCATTAGGTCACATCTGAACACTCTGAAAGCACCGAGTTCACAAATGTTTGTTTATAGATTCTTGTGAGATTCTGCATGATGGCAGAACAACTGCAAAGTATGCTGCTAATTCTACCCTTTTCATTTCCCCCGCGCTTTTTCTTCCTCCTGTACTGTTGTGCTTTATTTTTGTTGAGGCAGCTGCAACACATGCATTGAGCTTGTTAACACTTTGAGCGTTTGGAGCTAATTTCAGTGCAAGACAAAAGGCACAAAAGAAAAGAATATACCACTTTCAGTGGCTGAATATATTCCTGTGCACTTTCGTACATATAAAGAGAAGTGCGAGTTAACAAATGGTTGAGGCAAACTGACCAAATACACGTAATATCAACTATAGACTAGTATTCTCCACAGCCTTATTTATGTTGCAAATAAGAGCAGCCACCACAGAGGTGCTATCCTTAAACTGGTTTCAACTATGACCATACATACGTGACATGTTGGTCTGTTTAAAGATGGAGATTAACTCCAGTGAGATGCACTGATTAGACGACGAGGCCGTCTTGCTACATTAGCAGCTTTAGCTTAGCATGACGATGGGACACTGGGGGACATTTCTCATTAGGTTTTTCGTTGAATGTCACAAAAATCAACCTAGTGACACTATAAATAACATATTAAATCTTGTCCAAGGTAGGATGGATCCTGTGTAGCTTTTTTTCCCCCACATCTTCTTTTTCTGCTAAACTCAGCTAACAACAGACTCCTAACAACAGCTTCACCTTATCAAACACCACTCGTCCATTCATTCACTCACATTTATACCTTAACAGTGCAGCAGGACCCTCTAACTCTTCACAATTTCCCTTTGTTCACATATTCCTGCTATTCTTGGAAAACAACAACCACCATGGTTAAGCGTAACATTTTTGGCTCCAGACATCAGCACTGACATGGATCTGTTGTGAGTTCATGCAAAAGATTTTTATCAGTGACACAGGAGAGCCTTCACAGTTGGAAGAGAAAGTTTGGCTTGACTAAAGCTATTTGAAACAAGCAGGCCCGTGTGAAGGGCCTTGAAGTGGGCTCAAGTTTTCCTGCTCAGTCAAACATGTTTCTGCACCGAAGACAAACGGATGACAACTGTCGATTGTCTCCTGTAAGATGAGATCGACAGAAATACGAGATCATTTAATTTCCTCTCAATAACGCAGTGCAACAAAGCAGATGAACTTATGATTTATCCGCATTTCTCCTGACAGTATTACAGCATGCAGGAACAACAACCGTAAAAGCATGACGACGCCTGTTTGCGTCCATTTTCTTTCTATTTTCTTTGCAGAAACCGCTCTGAAAATATGTGATTTGTCAGCATTCATAAATATTATTGGAAACAGTCGGGCATGAAAACTGGCGCTCGTCCAACGCCGCGTAATGCGATGTGAAAACACACCGCTGTACCTCTGGAATCCAAACGCATAGAAAAGACCAAAAATATATAGCGGGCGGGCAACTTCTACATTCCACCAGAGAAATGTTTTGCGATATATACGTTTCAGGCTTTCTACACATGTGCAACTCCAGTTTCGGGCAAGAAAATGAAAACCAGACAACAAGATTTAGTGGTCGTAGCAAAGCACATGTTTACCATAATGTACAGAGACTCCCTCTCTTACTCAGATCAAATGTCTTTACTCGAGTCTTAGGCGGATGTGTTTGCAGAGCTGGCTGCACCCTACCTTAAAGTGCACACATTACAAGGCTCTGAAATAGAAATGAAGCGCCCGAGGGCATCAAAAACAGGGATCGTGGCTGACATTGATCAGTACACAAGATTGTATCGATTGTTTGTTGAGGGCTGTTTGTGCTGTGGCTGGAATCAGGGACTCTAATTTAAACAACAATGTTGGATTTACAAGAAGAATAATAGAAAAATCTCTCATATGAATCATCACATCTGCATCTGCCTCGGCATTTTCCGACCAAATCCAGCAAACACAACATCCAGCGTGTTGTTTCCTTGCACCACTATCCTAAGTGGACACTTGCAATGACACAGTTTCCAAATAATTCAGTGATTAGAGCCAAATGTACAAAATGTTCCTCTAACCTAGGAGAAACTGACAGCCCTATTAGCTGTAAAATAAGAGGCCGGCCCTATCGGTTTCATGTGGTTATTGAGTCATACAGCAGTCTGAAATTAGAGCCAGGTCCACCCAGTTGGAAAGCAGACAAGAACACATACGAACTAAAAGCGCCTTTCATCATTACACGGTAATGTCTGCCTTATCACTGTACGACAAATGAAATTAAGCCCTATCTCATCGGAACAAAGTAGGAAGGGAACAAAGAGCCTGTTGTTTAGATTCTCTGCTGTTGTGACACGATTTGGCAGCGTGTTGCAATACCTACAACGCCTCTTCTGCACAAGAGTCAAAGTGCGGTGACAGGAAAACAACGATGGGTGTTCACCGTTAACTTTAACTATCCGACATAACACAGACATAACTCACCTTTTCAAATGTTTTAATCCTTGTCTTCCCAACAAATCAGTTTCAAGATGACAGCGTCATGGACTCCGGTTATCTCCTCAAAATGTTACTCTCAGAGACGGATCGGCGTAAAAGAAAAAGCAGTCATAAGCAGTCAGATCGGAGTGTGCTGCTGTGGATTGCATCTGACTGTCTGACTGTTGACTTCTTCCTGCTTAATGCGGAAGTTCAGGTCCGGACCTGTCACTGCATTCCTGTCAAACACTTTCACAACAGTCTTGTCGAGGCAGTGCCGGGACGTCCCCCTCTCCATCGACACCAACGGCCTCCCTGTCTGTACTGTACGGCTGTACGAGAGCACAGGGAGCGATTTGCATGACCTTCAATCACTGCGTGATAGACGGCCACCTGAGAGAGATGCTGAAGTTTTCTGAGGGGGAGAAACGCAAAACACCGCGAGGTCGCCGTGGGATCGGGAGAAGGGCTGAATCAGCATGAGGAATGTGACGGTCTCGGTTAATAATTCACCCCACTGAAAATGATTTACAGCAGGTCTTTAGGCGGGAGTGGTAATGCGGCACGTCACCGGGCTGAAGGATACCGAACTCCAGCTGAGCTCCAGTGATCGAAGGTCCACCGCCTCCAGACAGATCCATAAATGTGAAATGTGCTGTACAACTTTGAGATACATCTCAATCTGGGTGATCCAGGCCTCCGCGATGTTAAAGAAAGAAACTGCTTTCACTTACATGTGTTTTTTTTTCCTTCCTTTGAAATCGGGAAGAAATATGTGAAGACACTGTTGTGGAGCAACAAGGTCAGTTATCTTCAAGGGGGGAAGCAAGGAGAGTCAAACTGTCAAGCTATGAATAGCCTCTGGCTCTTATCTGCAGACACAGATATCTCTATTTATTTGCATTTCTCCTTGAGGCTATGTGGGAGGCCAAAAAGCAAGATCTCACCCGCACTTATTTTTAATCCCCCCCTCGCTTCATTTCGGATCGTTTTCCGATTTTCAACGCGATAATCTGTCACAAAAGGAAAATATTATTTCCATTTCCATTAGTTTTGCTATTATTAGCACCTCTGACGGCCCCATTTTTCCCCTCATCGTATGTGCCTCCGCTCCGGTGGGAAAAGGCCGACCACCCTCCCTCTGTCATCGGAGAGTCAGAGCTCCACGGGGGGAAACCAAATAACCTTGAACGCGTCCAAGAGCTTTTCGTGACTGCTGATGTATTGAACAAACAGCACTTGGCGGCACAGGCATGCGTCCAGCCGCCACTCGTTTCCTCCCTCGCTCTGGGGTTGACAAACAGATGGACAGCCAAAAAAGCAGCCTCCCATTAGCTCCGAGCTTCTCCTGAACACCAGAGCGTTTCTCAAATGGGAGCGCTGATTAACAGCAGTGGAGGGAGGGAGGGTAGGAGCGATGTTTCTGCTTTGTTGTGTCTGTACAGCCACTCTTCAGTCACCCAGGGTGGTCCTGTAATGGTTTTTGACCGTATACGCTTGAGCTCATACATCACAAGATGGATTCTGAGAGACTGTACAGGCTTGTTGTTTTAGATTAAGTGCGCCCAGCTTTAATTTTAAACCATTACAGGCTGCAGCAAACAAAGCCCTCCTTGACAAAGTGCAGTGTTTAGGTGCCGCACAAGCCCAGATGGCGAGGTGTGAGGGGTAGAGGAGGCCGTGCATTTAAGTCATTAGTCTCCATTATGTTAAATGTGAGTGCTCTGACACACCTCTGGAGACCTCTCCAAAGCTCTTTCTGCTCTAAAAAAAAAGAAAGAGAGAGAGAGAGAGAGAGAGAGAGCAGGGTGATAATGACAAAACCAGTGGACGCCTTGCAAAACAATACAGCATTCTTAATGGCACCGCAGTGGAAGAGCTGTCACAGTGACGACGTGAGGAGTGATGCCTAGCGGAGTGTTGCAGTGCCCTCTGTTTGTTCTCGTCTGAACTGTACACGACAAACACGTCTAGCCTGGCCGGCCGGGCGGTGCACAGCACTTCATCTTATCAACCAGCGCTTGATCAACTCCGCCTGTTTACACTAGGGAAGCAGCACAGAGCGAGATTGCAGTCAATAAGTCAGGTCCATCTTATCAAAGGGTTTAATTTACTAAACAAATAAAGGCAGGATTTGCCACTGAATTCAAAGCTGCCAAGTATGGAGGTCTGTTTCCACCACGGCTGAAAGATTTAACGCATTGGAAATTAAAATGCTCATTAAAACTCAATAACTTGTGCAGCTCTGAGGTCAAGAGACACAAAGGTGAAGACTGAAAGGTCTTACATGAGTCACATATAGAAAACAATATGTGAACATACTGAGACATGAGTCACAGATATGGCTTAAAATAGCTAAACTGTCTAACTGAAACAGCCACTATCTTGTCATTTTGACGTGTGGATTACAAGAAAATAAGTCAAAATGACGTCATTTTAACTCTAGGGAAAATGGTGACATGCATGAAACATTTTGTGAGTCAAAGTTGAAGATGAGTCGATGTTCACGACATCATTTTTAGGTCATAGTGTCAAATTTTTTCTTTTCTTCAGGGATTGACTTCTTTGTGTCTGTTTAACCTGAGAATAATCAATCAGGACGTGCTGAACTGTGAACATGCCTCCACACAGCGGCCTCAGATAACCTGCCACTGGACATGTGCTTATTCTGGAGCCCTCAAATGAGAGGACAGGATCCAAAAACCAGCTGTGGGCTCCGCATTCCTGACTTCTGCCATAGGTCCCTGCAACAAAAGTTTGACCTCTGTTGGCTCAGTCTATAAAGAGGGGCGCTGGGGTGTTGACAAGGCCGGCGCGACGTGAAGGACACTGGGTTGAGGACCAGCAGCTGTCTCAACATTCAGGATGTGCCGGACAAAAACCCCACGGCCACTTTGTGCAGCGTGGACGGCCCCGAGGTCACAGGAAAGTCAACAGCGACCGGAATGAAAAGTGACAGTCCCCAGGAACGAGGAGGAGGAGGTGGAGGGGGGAGAAAAAGATGATTGATGAGTTTTGTATGAAAACTGGAGCCAATATTTGCACGTTGAGACTTGAGAAAATGTCTCGTTCTGGCTTTCTCTGTCCTCTGTGTTTTGGAGAACAAGGAAGGGGAAGGGTTAATTTGTGGCTGGGGAAACCTGATGCTAATTAAGTCTTAGGAATGCCACATACTGACATTGTGGTGCAGGAGCCCTCAGAGTGGGTCAGGCATGGGGAGAGGCAGCAGTAATGCGTGTGTCTAATGTTTTTATTCCTTGCTGACAGTCTGGAGAGGCAGTCTCGCCAAAAGCCTGGAGCTGAAGGTAATGTTCTGTCACAGAAATCCTGCACATCTCTCTCTCTCTCTCTCTGTATCTGTCAGGAAGGATAAAGTTAGTTGCCTCAGTCTGAGAGGAGAGGAGACCACCAGTGATGAGCAGCTCTGGAGATCCCTCTCCGCGCATTTATGATTTGGGGAACTCATTTTTCTTGTCTTTGCAGGGAAAGAGAGAGAGACTGAAGGAAGGATACATCTAATGCAAAATGGTTTTAGTCACTCCGGTGCTGTTGCTGCTGCTGTCTTGGGCTTCCATGCAAAGTGCTGCAGAGGTGTTGTCCGCTCCTCAGCCCTGCACAGGAGCGCACTGCCCGGGCAGCAGGTCCTCCAGACCGCAGCGACAGTCCCAGGGACGAGCGGCCGGGCAGCAGCTCCTGTACGCGGGCTCCCAGAGAGACGCGGCTGCGCTCCGGAGCAGAGCGCCTGAAGTTGCGGCTGCAGGATCCGGATGCCGAGCGGAGGAGCACGACTGCGCAGCGCAGGGGAAACTAGTGCAAAATGACACCAGCAGAGACTGCAGGGGCATCGAGTGCAGGCTGCCCCTGAGGATACGGCCGAAACCCCGGGGGAAGACTTGCATGGGAGAGGGATGTGCGGAGGAGAGCATCACCTCCTCTTCCTCTTCCTCCTCCTCCTCCTCCTCCTCCTCCAGCAGCTCCTTCCCTCCGGTGCATCTGTCCGACAGAGCCGCTCAGTTCCTGGGAGACTTCCCGGAGCTTGGATACCCGTCCCCGGAGCTTGGCCCTGCGCCTCTGGGTGTCCAGCTCACATGTGATATCAAGCCAGGTCTGCTTTCTTCATTATCATCATCATCATCACCCGAAACATCCGCTCTCAGACATAGTCTGGAACTTTTTTCTCTTTTTTTTGCACGAATTTACACATAGAGACCTATGGATTTTGTACTTGCACTCCTATCATTTCCCTCAAGGATATTCTCTCTTTTTTTGTAAAAAAGTACGTTTTTTTTAACCTGAAACCTGAACTATCTATCTATCTATCTATCTATCTATCTATCTATCTATCTATCTATCTATCTATCTATCTATCTATCTATCTATCTATCTATCTATCTATCTATCTATCTATCTATCTATCTATCTATCTATCTATCTATCTATCTATCTATCTGTCTATCTATCTATCTATCTATCTATCTTACCTTGTTATCTTAGTCACTTATCTGTGCATTTCTAATTTTCTAATTTCTAATTTATTTTTCTTGCAACTTGTGTTGCAACCCGGAAAACATCTATTTATTAATCTTGGATAGATGGTTTAAGCACTTGCAAAATGCCACTGTGACACATTTTGGGGATAATCCCCAAAAGATGAAGTTCTTCCGTTCAGCACAGACAGCAGTATAGCTATTACATAACAAAAGGCTTGCTCAGATAGATAGATAGATAGATAGATAGATAGATAGATAGATAGATAGATAGATAGATAGATAGATAGATAGATAGATAGATAGATAGATAGATAGATAGATAGATAGATAGATAGATAGATAGATAGATAGATAGATAGATAGATAGATAGATAGATAGATAGATAGATAAAAACACACAGAGAGCAATAGGGCAATATATCTGCAAGGGACTGCTAGTAAGTAAAGTATGTTCATGAGTGGCTTAAGCCCTTTCCCTCCAGTGATCAGCAGAAATGGATTATGGTTTAGAAGTGAGGACAGGCTTTGTTGACCTTCAGCCCAGAATGATATCTGCAGACCAACAAGAGCAGCTGAGCTGGAAAAATGTCTCAGAGTCAATTGTCCAGAAAATGTAGAGCGCTTTGATGTTGGTCCATATAGGAAACTCTCATTGCACTTGCCACAGCTTGGACCAGTAGAAACAAGGTCACAGAGTGTTCACACTTTGTTCCTGCAGGTATCAGGCTCCTGAAGGAGTCTTAATCTCATCTAATCACTTCCTCCTCTGCAGTGTTTAATAATAAGACCATGTCTGTCTGATCCCATCTTTCATCCTGCATTGTTCTCCCTCAGGGGAGAACGAGGTTCCCTCCGAGGATGCCCTCATCCTGCACCTCCAGCTTGCCAAGGGGCAGGAGAAGCTGGTGGAGGCCCTGCGAGCTCAGCAGGTGGTCATACGTGACCTGCAGCAGAAGCTGGCCGACCAGCAGGACGCGCTCCTGTCCCAGCAGCGAGAGATCCTGGAGCAGCAGCGCCGCATGTACGAGCAGATGGACGTGGTGAAGGCCCAGTACGGGCTCCTGTCGGACACCGTCAAGCAGGTCTCCTTCCAGGGCCTGCAGGGAGAGCTGCAGAGCTACTTCGAGAGCCACCTGGCGGGGCTGCAGAGCCAGGCCCGCAGCCACCTGCAGAAGTCCTACGCCGTCCACAAGATGGACATGGACACCAAGGTGATGGACGTGGTGGGAGAGGCTCACTTCCCTCAGCCTCTGCTGGGCTGCCCGACGTCCTGCGGCTCGGAGGAGTTCTGCAACTTCCAGCGGGATCCGCCCCAGTGTGAGAGGTGCACCATGTGTCCTCCAGGCTTCTTTCTGATCTCGCAGTGCTCGCCGACTGCCGACAGGATGTGTCAGGTATAGCTCCCTCGTATAAATACTCACATTTCCCCTCTGGTTAGCTTCATTCCGGCTGCAGTCGATCTGCTCGTGGTCTCGGTGGTGAGACTGATATGTGCTGGTGTTGTTTGTGAAGTGTGACAGCACCCTCCCTGATAACCAGAGGTGTGAATTGATTTCAGCCGAGAGCTGTCGTGTTGTCACCGCTACAGATCAGATCGCCATGTCCAATATAATAACATATGATTGTGAGTTTCCCTACGAGTCCCTCGAGAAGACACAAATTCAAAGAGAGACAAATACTTCTTTTATTCTTGTCATCTCAAAGTTTTAAAGTAGCTTACTTGCACTTTCAGTGGAGTACAAAAGCAATGATATTGGTATCATCTTTCAAAGATACAGCGACACATTCAACATGTTTTATTTCAATTTGTGTGAACTGCAGGACAGAGACGAATGCCTTGAATTACCAAACATCTGTGGAGAGAGAGTTAAGTGCCTTAATACTCCAGGTGAGTTCCCCACTTGGCATATTGCCATAGCTGTGATTATACAAACCCTGTTATATTTTATTCAGTTTAAGTCTCCTATGGCTACTGTGTTTGTTCTTGCATTTGAAGTCCTTTTTTGAGTAGGTTTTTAAGACCTTTTTAAAGTTTTTGTTCAATACTTTATGTGCTATTTGATCTTAGATCAGTAAAGCTATCTATCTATCTATCTATCTATCTATCTATCTATCTATCTATCTATCTATCTATCTATCTATCTATCTATCTATCGATCGATCGATCGATCGATCGATCGATCGATCTATCTATCTATCCTCTTGCAAATACTGTGTGATACAACAATCAAGAGTCTTATATGTCATATATTTAGCTGCAGTTCAGGCACAAAGTTTGCGTCTTGACTTGCAGTCTTCTTTTCCTTTTATTCCCTCTTTCTTCCGTCCACACAGGGGGCTTCAGATGTCTGGGGGTTTCAGAGAGAGAAGCAGTGATGGGCATATGTGGTCACGACTACTTCTACAACCAGGAGCTGCAGGAGTGCCAGGCCTGCTCGGACTGTGACGGTGAGCCGCTCACCGTCCCCTGCACCGCCGTCACTGACTCGGTGTGTGGTCAGGCCTCAGAGAGCCGGCTCTCCGGGTCCTGGGGGGCCAACGTGCTGGTTCCTCCTGCACGCTCCTCCAGCACCCACATCTTCCCCGGGCTGCAGCTCAACGTCCGGGGCAAGGAGGCCACAGATCTGCTGTCCAACGATGGCGGGCAGGTGACCTTCTTGCAGCACGGCCTCGTCTGGTTGGATCATAACTTTGCCATCAAGCACAACTGCCGGAACTTCCTCCAGGTGGGAATGAGGCTGAACGGAAGCAGCCAGGAGGAGGAGGGTCGGGACCTCAGCGGCGTCCGCATAGAACAGCCGGACGGGAAGTACTTCCAGGGTGTGAGCGTGAGCAGCGGAGTGGAGGTGGAGCCCAACCACACCTTCACTCTCCTGCTCAAGAGTCCAAACCAGCACTGCAACCAGAGCAAAGACCTGCACGTGTTCGATATCCACACTCCGGCCTTCAGCCTGCTCTGGCTCTCCCACGACACGGGCGCCGTCGCCATGACGGCCCAGATGTCCCTCCTGGCGCACTACCAGACCAGCTACCGGCCCACGTTCCGCGTGACCTCGGTGTCCGACCCGTACATGATCAGCCTGACCCACGACAGCCGCGGCGTGCGCTTCACGGAGAGCGGCGTGGTCAAGTTCGTCCTCCAGCAGGCGCTCTACTCCATGGGCCACACCTGCGTCCGCGAGGGCTTCTCCCTCATCGCCTACGTCAACCGCAACGGGACGGGCCAGGAGGCCATGCAGGCCTTCAAGACGGGCGTCAACTACCGGGACACGTCCATCACCCTGTCGGGCGGCGTGAGCGTGGACACCGGGGACACGCTCAGCTTCGAGGTCACGTCTCCGTCGCAGTGCAACATCCGCTACTTCGGGGACAGCACCGGGATCAGTATGTTGAGCCTCATCTGGATTCCGTCCGCGGTGTCTTCAGCTCTGACTGCGACCGTGTCCAGGACCGGTTTGCCCTTCGGGGCGGTCAGGAATAAACCGTTGCTATTCCAGCAGATCAGCCCGGACTCGCCGCAGGTTCACCTGGCTCGCTCCGGGGAGCCCAGCAGCCGGAAGAACTTTATATTCCGCGAGAAAGGCACGGCGAACGTAGCCCTCAACCTGAAGCTGATACACTCTTGTAATATCGTAAAACTGACTCTGCAGCACGCGGCCGGGCAGGGCCGGCAGGCAGGTCCTGTGGCTCAGCAGGTGTCTGGGTATATGCCTGAAGGGAGCCAGTGGGCCAGTATTGGCCTGAGGGCCTCGTTCCAGGTCCAGAACGGTACGGCTGTGTACGTAACTCTGGACTGCATCCGTGGGAGGGTCAACCAGATAACGCACGAGGGCGGCACTAACATTTCAATCCTGTGGGTTGCAGTGTGACGGAGAAGGGACGAAGCCCTCGTCAATACGTTTTGTAAAAAACAAACAGTTTTGCAGGATATTGAATTGCAGAGCAGATTCAACAAGTTACCAAATTAAGGACGAATACAGGTAGATGAAAAAAAAATGTAACTCATCTTGTATACATATTATTGTTTTTAATTCATCATCTGTTTAGACTTTTATTGTGAAATCACTTTTGGGTATGATTCACTTACTGTAAGTACTGCCTTTGCTTGAAGTACTTCGGCTGGTTGAGCAGTGACCAATTCTTCATGTAATGTCTTTGTGAGTGACTGAATGGGTGTGTGTGTGTGTGTGTGTGTGTGTCTGTGTGTTACTATGGGTGTGTGTGTGGGTATGGGTGTGTGTCTGTACAGTGTGTGTGTGTGTGTGTGTGTGTGTGTACATATATGTGCAGTGGTGCTTATATTAGGATGTATGTGCATGTGTACACACACATTTGCATGCCTACCTTTGCATATGTGTATGAGTGCTCGATATGTACTGTATATCCCTACGTTTCTGCACATATTTAACTCGCGTACTGTATGTATCAAACCTTTTTCTATTATATCAGTAGGCGTTATAAACAACGGTCTGATACTTTGGGAAATGTGACTATTTGCCCTCTGGAGGGTTTAATGAGGACATCGACACTAATGTCAACAGCTGGTTATCTTAGCTTTGCTTTGCTTAGCTTAGCTCAGCTTAGCTTAGTTTAACACAGAATCAAAATAGGGCGAAACAAGTGGCCTGCCTCCATGTAGAGATTACAAAATTCACATTCAAGACCTCTAATTAACTTCTAAAAACATTATTTTTGTCTTTGTTGAGATGTTTCTTGGCCCAGACCAGTCTGCCCTGGTCAATTTATCATCCTCTCGTCTGGCGCTACACCAGAGAGCAATTATGTGCATTTTCCAAAATCTCAGTTCCTCTGATGCTCTGAAAAGTTTGTCATGAAGGAGCTATACACTAATGCTATATAGTAAACTTTCTATAAGCAGGAGTGTTGGATTTTCATGGTGTCTTGATGATATTTATTTCCCCTATAAAACAGAACCTTTGCATTAACTCTATGAATGCATATGTTTAGCCGATATGAGAAAAAAAGTATGAAAAACATGCCCAGTATATGGCTAAGGCACTGAAAATACTCAAACATACAGCAGCAGCTTCTGACAGACATTTATTTGTACACATATAGTTTAACATAGTATTACGTAATGTGCAAACATCAAACTTTGTTATTCTTCTGCCTAAACGCTGTTTCCCTGTGAAGAGTTGCCCATGCATATCATTCCTAATTGCCTCTGTGTGTGTTCTGTCCTCTAAACAATTAGGCACAATTAAGTGTTTCAGGGAGCTGGCAGCGTGGCCGCCACTGAAATTCTTCGGCTTTACTCTCACTTCATTACGTTTTAGTGAGGTTTCTGTCTGTGGTCGGGCTCCCTGGATGTGTCGTGTGGAACCGAAAATGCATGCCTATTTGTTCAACACCAAATAAAATGTACTTACATTTTGCCAGAATCGAGATTTCACTCCCACTTGTAAAAGCAAAGTTGCCTTTGTCTGTTTTAATGCAGCAGCTTCAGAGCCAAAAGAGTCGGACTGATCCTCAACGGTCAGGGAGGAAAGCAATTTTGCAACTGTGTTGGACAATTACAGTAAATATATATCACATAATAAAAGTATTCCTGTCCAGCTCTCAGTCCCTTAATTCCAGCTCCATTATCGTGACACTGATTTCAGAGGTACCTATCTATCATGGTCAGTCTGCATTTCACTGGGCTACTCACTTATTTTCCATTAAGTTCAAGGGTAAAAGTTTAACATTCAGACGTTAGTCATTCCATTTAATCTCAAACATGCTGAACCCATTTGAAAGAAGCATTATTCAGCAGCTAAGGTGCCAAAACTGCAGACATAATACCTGGAAAATCATACACAGTATTTTCCTCTCAATTGGTCTTAATCAAGTTGAAATTATTCTTCCATCTATTACCTATAGGAGAGCTGCTCTTTGGGTTAAACATAACAAATAGCCTGTAAAGTCAATGAGAGGAGGATGGGGAGGGAGGGGGTGGGGGGGTGAAAAAAAAAAGTCTGGTTGTGAGAAACAATCAAATGTTTCTGTCGGTTTGCCTCGATTGAAAACAGGTGTTTGAGTGGAGCGGCGCTCCAGATGTCTCATGCTGCAGATCAAATGAGAGCCACAGCGGCTTGAAGAGTTTCAGAGACATCAGAGAGGGACCCGGGGACAGAGAAACAAAGCAGAGAAGAGGGTGGGGGGGGGCTCAAGGGTGTGTGTGGACTGAAAATGTTGTCTTTAAAATTAATATTTTCTGCATTAAGAAACGATCAGATGGCTGCATGTGAAGGGAGACGTCACCCCACTTTATAGCTGCAATTTAGCCTTTAGGTCCCTTTCAAATTGGTTTTGTTGTGCTCGTGCAGCCAACAAATCCCTCTACAAGCTCTCAGACAGTCTCCCCTGGAAAAGGTAGAAGCCAGAGCTGAAATTAAAGTATGGACTAACATTCATCAAGCGGCCATTACCGTGACTCCAGACTCTGGGGCTCTGAATGCTGCGAGACCTAATTCGTGGAGGTGAGATCCATCACCGGAGCTCAGTCAGTGGAAGATAAAGTTCAGCTCCTTCTGGGCGGCTCTTTCAGCCTCTTTCTTGAAACGAGCAACGGGTCAGTTAGTGAGGAATGGGCCGAACCTGGAAGGAGACACCGGTAAGGGCAGATTGGAACAAATGAGCAACTACTTGCAAGAACTAATCAAAGCCCAACGAGCAGCTGAGGACTTGGACATCATCAGCACCGTCCACTGAGACAAAAATCTGCAAAAATCGACGTTTTTCATCAGCGACAGGTTCAAGTTGTTTGGATCTCGGCTCGGGCTGAACGTTTCCACTCCACATCAAACGCATGAGAAATGTAAGCTAATGTTGTTATGTGTCTGCTAAATGAGTTACAGGAAATTTAGAACAAAGGCGTCCTACTGAATGAGCTCATGAGGTGGAGCTACATTTTTCAGCCATTGTGGGGATTTGTTTCTAAAAGTTCATGTAAGGTCTGAAAATTTTGATATTGTAGCTTCTGATTCAGCGTGTTTATTGTTTTGGCAACAAATTATCAGCTGTGTTTCCATTATTCATTCTTATCTTTGAGAACGTACAATTGTAAAGTCTTCTAGTGATGTCCATTCATGTTAGGAAAAGCCATTCCACTTCGATGAATACGGATGTTCAGAATATTGTTTTATTAGATGTTGTAATAAGATTTAGAAAAAAGTTCAGTCTCCATCTTATTGAAAACGAGCTGCTCATGTGACCTTCCCTAATATTTGAGAGGTTTTGTTGAAATTCAGTGTTTCAATGACCAGTTCTTTATTGCCATTTTGAGGTTTTGCACATTTCTACGGGTGATGAAGTGCACCGACTGTGACGGGCTGTCACGTGGCATTATTCCAAACGATGTTGACCACAATTCTGCTTGAGACTCAGATCTGAGATTGGAAATGGTTCATAGAATTCAAATATCCTGTTAATTGTGTCAAATTAGCATTTTCCATAATTTAATCAGGGAAAACAGAGATATCTGTTGGTGGGAGAATGAAACCAAAGAGATAAGCCTCTCCTCGTCTCCTCTGCACGTGACTCCTGTCACACACACTTTGCCATGTGATCCATTGTGGAATTATTCTCATTTTAGCCGCTTTAAATGAGATGCAAAGTAATTCCAGATTCTATCATGCAGAGCCCACGTACACCTTCATCTCTCGTTCCTACCTACAGTCAAAAAAGGCTTGGCATACTCTGCTTGGAGTACTCTGCATATAAAAGAAAATTACAGAATGAACTCGCAATTATTCTGTAAACTCAGAGAGGGTGGCATGCGCCGCATACCAGTCTATCTGTGGCAAAGCAGGGAGACATCTCTCGGCACCGCAAAGCATCTGCTGTGAGTTAATTTGCTTTTTTTCTGAGAGTTTTTGTGTTTGGATTTCGCTCAAGTGCTTGACAGCATGCGAGGAAGTTGTTCCGACACAACAGGGCTCCAACAACACAACATGCAAACAACCCAATATGTCTCATATCACTCACTTTCATGTGGACAGACCGTTCAACTGGATTATCCGTTATGTAAACACGCATCTTGTATGTCTGCCCGTTCGCTTTGTGCGGAGAAGTGCAACATGGTGTCACGCTAATAGACGCATCAGTCGCAGTGATTTGTGGTGGAGGTGGACACCCTCCTCACCCGGACCTGGCCCCGAAGTCTGCTCCGATGTTGACTTAAAAAGGACAAAGCCGGAGACAGGCTCTCTGTAATCAGAAGCGGATGTTACGGTCCGAGCCAGGTCCTCTGGTCTGGAGGGAAACGTTTGGACCATGTGCTCGAGGTTGACGCTACGCCGTGCATTACACTGGGACTCGACGGGCGATTTATGATGTGTGAAGAGAGTCTTATAATAATGTCGCTGATTTTGTTTTTCTTTTTTATACACGTTGTTTTTATCTGGGACTGAATCGCCCTAAACAGTCTGAATATGGAGATGAAATCTATCATGCATTTGAAATGTCTTCATTCGGTTTTCCCCTGTGACAATGAGCCACAGTCGCTGACTCTGAAATGTTTGTTACCAATTTGTGTGTGTGTGTGTGTCTGTGTGTGTGTGTGTGTGTGTGTGTGTGTTTTTCCTCAACAATCGCTGACTCGATCGAATCTTTTTATAAGCTCTGGCTGCGTTTAAAACAAAGTTTTCTCGTCGGATGACAAGAAAGTGATTAATTCCTGCAGACGAGGAAGGCAGGGGTGTTGGAGATTAGAGTCTCTTTGTTGGAGCGAAGGCACAAACTTGGCTGAGTTGATACAGCTGATTAAGTCTGGAGCACTTTGAAATAATAGTCAAACTTTATCAGTCAGCTCGGAGGAGCCTGCGATTATCATTCATGGAGAACGTTGGGGAAACAACAGTTCATTCATATTTATCACACTTGTTTTGCTGACCGACCTTTTACTACCGCTTTCAAAGGGAAGCCTGGGAGCTAAGACTGAATAAAGCTCAGGTTTAATGTTTACCTTGTTTGAATCTGTAATTGGTCCTGTCAGTCTTATTCACTCTATGAGAGACTGATGAGACCGATACTACCTCTAGATACTGGTTTTCACATCAGTCGGGTATTGGATGAATCGCATTTTGATCTGACGTGACGCGTGATTAAAAGGAACAGGATCAGCAAATATATTCCAATGCGATCGGTCCAGTATCAGGTCAGACAGTTTGTTCCAAACCACAAACCTCAACTTCAAGGCAGCGCCACAGGAAAAGTGGAGGAGTGAGATTGTTGTGAGGCATCATCAGGGAACCATGAATGTCGGACGAAAATTTCACGGCGGTCCGTTACATAGTTGTCCAGAAATTTCTCTCTGGGTTGATTTACCCACTGACTGTAGCCGAAGAGCTACGGCGGTTTAGATTAGAAGAACTGTGGCAGGAATCGCTGACGTTTAACTGTGATTTTGTGTGATTATCTCCTCTTCCTGTGTGTCTCTGCGACGTGTCTGAAGTGCAAAGCCTCTGCGTCCACATCCTCGAGCGGCGCTTGTTTTCCGTCTCCATTTCATGGTGAACTCTCCCTCATCCTGCCCTCCTCGCACATCCACTCATCTGTCACAGTCTCCGCCCCTCCTCCGTCCATCTGCGCCGGTGTTTTTCTCTTCATTAGAGAGGTTACTGATGCATGAGGGAATGGGCTGGCAGGTCAGCAGCCACAAACACAAAGTGGGATTCATATCGAACGGCCTGTGAAAAAGTTTTTTTTTTGTTTTTTTTCCCTCCACGTCTGACAAACAGAAAACCGATCACCCGGCTCT
Source organism: Karalla daura (assembly GCA_029224185.1). Taxonomy (NCBI): domain Eukaryota; kingdom Metazoa; phylum Chordata; class Actinopteri; order Chaetodontiformes; family Leiognathidae; genus Karalla; species Karalla daura. Next base: position 4,096,655 of record CM055208.1, on the reverse strand, counting down.
TTGCGTCTCTGGGAGTCCAATGGAAATGGGAAAAGTCTGTCAAAGTGCAACCGTTCCTGTATAGAATACGCAGTACGTGCTTTTCCGTGTTTTGGCCGGCTGAAACCTATACTGGCATTGAAAATAATCGCGCTGGACATGCTGTATCTCTGTTTTCCAGACTTGGCAAGGACTCTGCATAGTTCCCTCCGGTGTCTGGTAAATTCCCTGATCACCAGGAATGCAGCATTTAATTTTCTTGTTCTTTAGCTGACCTTAATCATGGCTGCGTCAAGGGCAAACTGAAACTCCAGAGCCATGGGGATCAGCGAGTCCTGGGCGTGGAAATAAATACCTGTGTGTGTGTGTGTGTGTAGAATATAGACAGGGCTATGTGCGAGGCAGAGAGGGCTGTCTTGCTGTCTGCGTGAAGAGGCCGTTTAAAGCCCTGATGATGACTAATAGGTTGGCTGAATGTGAGCGAGCGAGTCCCTCCGGTGTGTATTTAAATGGCGCAGAGATGCTCTCTCACTCATATCAACTCTCCGGTGGTCTCCGAGGTTAATTGCTTTCTCCGGCAGGCGCTTACAGATTAACTATCTCGCTGAATGCATCCATACAAATGACTCTGCATATACCACAATAAGTTGAGCGGAGCGGTGCAGCTTGTGTGTGCGTGTGTGTGTGTGTGTGTGTGTGTGTGTGTGTGTGTGTGTGTGTGTGTGTGTGTGTGAACGGAGTGTATGCTTATGTAGCAGACAGGGTGCACGGGAAGGTCAGCGAGGCTAATGAGTACAACCGAGTTTGACTAACGAAGCGGGCTCAACAGAGTATCTTTGGCTCAAGAAGTCTTCAGCGAAAGTTTGATAGCGCAGCATTTCATTTCATCTTACTGTGTGTGAGTGTGTGTGTGTGTGTGTGTGTGTGTGTGTGTGTGTGTGTGTGTGTGTGTGTGGGCGGTGGGAGAAACAGGCAAATCCCTTCACCCGCAAGGCAGAAAATTTCAACAACAGCGACTCATGACACATTTGGTTCTGCTTTTGTTGTTGTGGAGAAGGTTTCTTTTTTATGCTAAGTAGTTGAAACTGACGGCTCGGATCTGTTGGTCAGATGAGACGCCTCATCCCTGAGAATCACATCCACGCACGCCTTGTGATTACTGCAGAGGAGGAAGTGAGATTAGGCTTTTATCAAGCCCGCTTTTCAAGCCCTATCAGCTGCTTAACATCTTCTGATGTTCGTTCATTTCATTAAAAGTTTGCCAGAAGACATCCAGACTCCTCCATCTGATGAAATAAATAAATAAATAAATAAATAAAGGAAGTAACTGAGGAGAAATGGACACAAACATGTCACATAAAATCTCTGAAGTGTGTGTGCTTATTTGCCAGCACTCTACACCAGGATACGTTTGGATTTAAATATTTTAACAAATCTATTTGTACATTTTAATGATCATTTTCTTAATATGTATCTATTGAGCATCTTATCTGAGCAAGATGAAGTGAAGAATAATGATGTGTAAGACGTATAAATAGAATTAAAACTGAGAAAAGAAAACGTCATCACTGGGGATTATCTGGCATTTTATGCAAGGATCAAACCAGTTTCCTGGCGACAGGATGCAGAGAGATGCTGTAAGCTGTCAGACAGACTGACTGTGAATGGGTTGAAACATTTGAAGTCATTGTTTTGCTTATTCGCACCTCCAGGCACAGAGCTCTGCTAACTTTTATGTCAAATTGCACACAGAGTGTTAAGTTTTCTCTAAAGGAGGCTGAAGCAGTACCATCTGGCTCTCATGACGTTAATTTCTGCGCTACAAGTTCTCTGTGTTTATCATCTGCTCGCTGCGAGGAGGACAGTGTGCTGCGTCAAGTTGAGCTTTTTAACTCAAAGTGCCATATCTGGCAACAAACTTAGGAGAGCTTCAGTCACTCTGCAGGACTGAGGGACACTCTCATACTTTCATATTCATATTTTTTGGCAAAGTAATCGATCAGAGCTGCTTATAACTCAGACACCTCAGACATCTTTTGACCTCTGGACCAACAGACCTCTGCCACGTCATCTCAAGCCTGGACAGCTGATGAATAACAAAGTGTTTGTTGCTATTTTTTATACTCTTTAAAAAGAAAAAAAAGCCTCCTTGCAGCATCCTGTGCTGCTCTCCAGGCATGCAGCCTCTCCCCTAAGGTGACCGGGCTTTTCATGTGTGTGCTGAGCAGTGTCAGAGTGAAACCCAACACTAACAGATGACCCTCCAGAGTTCAGGCTACGCACGGGGGTGAACGGCACCGACTCCGACAGACGCCAACATCTGGCTCGGCTTAAGGTCGCCCGACACACACACACACGCACACACACACACACACACGCACAGAAATGCTCTGTTTTCAGACGAGACTCTCCAGTCGTTTACAGCAGAACGAAAATCCTTTTGGCCTTGCTGTCAAAACGCTCCTCTCCTCCCTGATTTTACCATCTGGTGGCTCAACGCCGTAAATCACCGGCAAGTCGAAGAAAAGAGTAACGTCTTCGGCTCAGGCTTCATGGCATGTTTGCTACATCTCTCCTTCCTGCAACCCCGGCGTGTGTTTGGACAAAGCGGCTCCTCTCCTCCTCGTTCCGTCACGTGGAGGAGCGGAGTGTCGGGGCTTTTACGAGGCCTGTGATGTGCTCCACATGCCGGAGGCCGAGGAGGGGAACGCTGTGCAGACCGTCCAGGTGACGAACGGGGACGTCCAGGGAAGGATCTCTGGCAAACGTCAGAGCCGGTTTGTCGTTTTTGTCGGGACTCTTTATTATTCTTTTGGGTTAATTTTCAACCTGTAATGAAAATATTTACATGGCGCTGAAAAGCTGCCTGTCAGGGAGATAACAGCAGCGCCGCCTGCAGAGACAGCGCGTCAGGGCTGATTGAAATTAATTTGCTCTCTAGAATCGAGAACCCAGACTTTAATGTGTAGACACACACACACACACACACACACACACACACACACACACACACACACATAGGCATTCCACTGATGGTAATGAACAGAGGACGAGCTGACAAGTCGTCTGAAAATACGCAGAGGAGAGTTTGCATGCGGACTGCAGGTGTGTCCTTGAGTTGACATGATTTTTTTTATCCAACATAAATATCTGTTTCACTGCAAAAGCCAATCTAGTTGATCTGTTTCACATTTGATGCTGCAGGACTGAATTCGATTTGCTTAGGTTTAATGACTGACGCACACATGCTGTGTCAGGGCTTCTGTGTGACTGACTGTCGATCTGCTTCCCCCTGCTGGTTGTCCTCCTGGACTCTCTGGTCCTGGTATTTCCTGGTGCCAAGAGTTGCATTCGTGTGCAAGATTTGTATGTTGTTTGTGTGACTTTTCCCTGGGTATTCAGATTACCACCCCCCCCCCCCCCCCCCACACACACACACACAGGTCAAAAGAGTCATGCATCTTTATGTTGATTGAGGACTTTAAATTGCTCCTCGGTGTGAGCGTAACAGTGACCAGTCCAGGGCGAAATGTCAACAAGAGCGATGAGCTAGAGGTGAAGAGCTTATTTATCATATACCAATACTGTGAAGATCCACCCAAGGTAACCTCCATGTGATGTTCTCCATGATGTTTGGATACAGACTAAATAAACCGAGGGACTCTTGATAACATCAGGACTTCAGTCACATTTCCCTGATGGATTCACTGTGGCGAGGAGATCCACTGAGGATAGCAGAGGACATCCTGAACAACTCAGATCATCCACTTCATAACACTTTGATTGACCAAAGAAATGGTGGCTCCTCTCTCTCTGATGCAGAATGGACACCTGGTCATCATTAGCAATCTGCAGGTGAACGTAAGCATCGCCCTCATGCTTGTCTTGACAGTCCATCCTCATTGCAACCAGGAGAATATTCTGCTCGTCTGGTTTCTGTTTGGAGGATCTTCCTGTCTTCTAATTTTTTGTGTTTTCACCTGGCTGCATTCCAACGCCAGCTTTGAAGACCGCTGTTGACTTTGAGAGCTGATAATTATAGATTTTAAGCCTTAAGGTGAAATTGAATTAAAGTGTGAGAAGAATTGAAGGTGATTTTAAAGCATCAAAGACTGGTATGTGGTGGCGCTTTTTTTTTTTCATTTGGTGCCAAGAGAAAAATAATCACAAAAAAAAGCGTCACTTTGCCAAGTCACATTGGCAAATCACTTCAAGGTCCTCCATGGTTGTGTACGGTGCTCAGAAAGGGCTCTTATCTGCTCCCAGCATAATTTCAGCCTCATGTGTATGCAGCTAATAAACTTCACACCCTGCTGCCAAAGTCCAAGAATCCGTTGTCATTCACACATAATGACATTTTGCTTGACTCTTTTGCTTTGCAAGGCAGAGTCCTTTAGAAGTCCAGGCAGAAGACTCCCAAGGAAACCAAGCAACACAGAGCAGAGGTCGCCTATAAAGTAGGGTGACCAGATGTCTCAGATGGACACCCTGTCCCCAGTTAAAACTGTCCCTGAAAACGTCCATGAAAAAAGTTGTGAGGAGCGAGCGGGCGAAGCAAAAACGTCCCCAGCAGAGATCTGGTCTGAGGCAGCAGTAGCGCACCACCGCCCGTTGGACTACATTGAACTTCAACATCCCACTCTGGGTCCCAACAAGCTGCATCTCTGCTGGTTCCTGTTGTACAGCCTGTCCATGAGTCCTGCCACATTTGGGACACAGGTGTTCTTTCAAGTCTCTGGATGCAAGTCAAGTATCTCCCACAACATAGAAAGGGAGCCAGTCAAAGCCACACACAAGGAAAACACTACAAATATATTCCCCACTGAGTGACTAATATAATGAGTCAAGCATGAACAGAAAACATTTCAAAATGGTTCCCACAGTCAATAATACAGAAAACAGCAAGACTCTAATGGCTTTTAGTTCATTTGTTAAAAATCAACTCATCAAAGTCCAACAAAACAATTTACAAAAGGGAAATAAAACTAATTCAACAAATCCAAGAAACAGAGGAGATCAGATCATTGGTTACTCCCGGTAGCAAGGGATGACTGACAGGACACCCAAGAGGAGTAACGCTCAACTACAGCTGCAGATTACTAACAGTGACCAGGAAAACTGAACAAGGAAGTGAGTTTACGTGGGTCGAGCTATGAGCACATGGCACCAGTACCAAACTGTGGCTGACACTGGGACAAGGAGAAGTTCCTAAGAGTTTTCCCTGGGTGTTCCATTTTCCTCCCACAGTCCAAAAAGCAAATAAAACATGCATGTTTAGGTCGAGTCAGAACTACTCATTAACGATTGGTGTTTGGAGAGCTGTCCAGAGATGGATGGATGGATGGATGGATGGATGGATGGGTGGATGGATGGATGGATGGATGGGTGGATGGATGGATGGATGGATGGATGGATGGATGGATGGATGGGTGGATGGATGGATGGATGGATGGATGGATGGATGGATGGATGGATGGATGGATGGATGGATGGATGGATGGATGGATGGATGGATGGATGGATGGATGGATGGAAGATTCCGCTGAGTCATCATCTCAAATTTTCAGCAGCAGCCTGTCGAGCCTAAAAGCTTTTCCACCCAACTCATTTGAATAAACTCATCTGCTGCCTCCTCTTCGTATCCAAACGGACATGTATATTATTCAACATGTTTGTCTGTTAAAGAGGGAGACGAGAAGAAGGCAGTACAGGCAGAGCGCTCGGCACAGCTGTCGGCCAGATCACACTCTGAAATCACGTCTGCGCACAGTGGAGCAGTGAGACACATTTTCCTCTTTGGGTCCAGCTGCAGATTGATCGCATGTTGCAGACTGATCAATGGCTGCTCTGAACTCTCCCAGACCTCATCACGCACGGCTCGCAGGGCTGTGTGGAAACGGTTAACTCAACTGAGTGATTACATGTCATATCTGTAATGTTAAAACCGTGCATTTCCTCGGAGCGGCTCCACTCGGAGCCAGCTGACAGCATGCTGCCCAGATGTTTGGTCTAAAACACGGAAATGAGTCGCACTTTCCTGATCTGGGCCTTCATGTCACTTAAGTACACTGATACAGTCATCTGCATCCTTGCGACAAAGATTATTGGTGATTATTCCCATGTGGAACTTTCCTCTCCATCTTCATCTTCATCTACTGTTGTGTGTGAGAGATGAGGATGGGGCGAGCCATCTGGGAAACTTTGAGATTGCTTTTTCCATCGTTCAGACGTAGACGAACATCACAGTCGGAGATGATTGAAGGGAAAATGGAAAAATAACAGTTGATTTAGAAAATAACAGAAATGTTTCATATGCCAAGATTTCCAGCCTCATTTGCATCACGTGCCTGTTTTGAGGGGACGTCAAGCTCCTCCTGACTAAATTGTGGGGCAGCAGTGCCATCTAGAGAGATAACAGTAACCTGAGATGTTTGCCAAAGGAATATCAACAAATATCAACAGTTTCCGCTGGAGAAGCAGGAGGAGCATCATTATTACATATTGCTCTGAATACTTTATCACCCTTCCATCTAAAATGGCATAAAATGCACAATGGGATTACAATATACCTTTTTTTGTAAAGGTAAACCATAAAAACAAAAAAAATAGCCATTACATAATTTCTACTTTATGCAAGTACTGTTGGGATTTCAAGTCCAGGTTGGTCAGATATAGAAACCTTGCTGCAGGCAATGATAATAAACCTTGCCTCTGAGTCGATGTGTGTGTGTGTGTGTGTGTGTGTGTGTGTGTGTGTGTGTGTGTGTATGTGACCAGCATTAATTCATACATTAAAAAGCACTGAAACGGTGATCTAAGAGATTACATAAAAGACCAAGGCTTTTCTGGTATTACTCACACATCCTTTCCTTGTAGAGCGCCATAAGTGCCACTTTTCACATCCTACTTTGATTATCAAGGACTCCCCAGAGTTTATGTAACGCTTTTCAACCCTTGCCCACGCTATGACACACAGCAACACTCCTCTTTGAAAAATGACACCGTATGCATGACAACGGATACAAGTGGAACTCTTTGTTTTGACAATATTTATTTCTATTTTCCCAATAGTAACATATAGAGCAGGACAAACGAATGTTTGAGAGAAGCTAGCAGAGCAGTTTGCGGTATACATGATTCAAAATGCACCATATTTAGTGAATGGGACCTTCACTCTGAGCACTAGGGATTGTAATTGTTCTCAAAACAAACAAACTCCAGTGAGCAAAAGAAAACAACAACGAAACAGAACAGGTTATATTTATATATGTATATATGTATATATATTAATTTTTTTTCTATAAGTCTGTGTTAAAGGCTCACAACACTTGCGTGGGACAAGTCTGTGGACAATCAAATCTGAATTCAGTTTTTCGTACATCCCATACCGTCAAGGGCTGCGGCGAAAAACAAACACAGTCCGACGTTGCGGCACCGTGACACGAGGCAACACGGCGTCTGAGACGCCCAAACAGAGCGACAACGGGCGGGGGGGGTGGGGGGGTGGGGGGCAGCCGTGAAACGTTGGCAGGAAAGCACGGGAGCACGTCGTCACTGCTACCAGAGGCCCAAGCGAAAGAGAAAGAGAGAAGAAGGGGTTACGATACAGGTGCAGAGCAGAGAAGAGCGTTCAGTAGACATGCTGAGGGACTACACGTATAGATATAATAGGCTAAGTTCTGAGCAGCGACAGTCAAGCAGAAGAGAGAGACAGAGGATAGAGATAGTCAGATCAAGCGCGGAGAGGATTACAATGCTAGGCGAGGTCGGCATGCTTGCGGCACGAAGAGACTTTACAGGAAGCCCAAGACACAGAGATCACATGTAAAGGCTAGAGCGACGGTGCACTAATCTACAGGCTATAAGCTATACATCGGAACACTAGTAAGCTAATTACAGGAGCTACACGTACTGTATATATGTATATAAATAGGTATATATATATCAAACAAGCGGGACAGGCAAGGCAGTGCATGCACGTGCAAAGGAAGCGAGTCTAGCAGCAGCAGCAGGAGGGACGACACGTCTGGCTTTCCGAGACTACCACAGTGAGATTCCATTGTCGCCGGATTGAATCCGATATTGTCTGTGTCACAGTGTGTGCGCCAGTTTTCCACTGAAATCAAATCGGGATCGGTACATCTAAAATAAATCAATCAATAAATAAAACTCCAGGAAACACTCAATTGTGACGTGAGAGGAGCCAAAAAAAAGAAGATTCAGAGTTTCCACAGATTGCAAAATAGAGAGAAAGAAATACTTTCAGTTCCAACAGACCCTTGATTTCATGACACATTCAGACCAAAGAGTTTAAGTTACATTTTTGAGTTAATTTTTTTTTTCCTTTTTTTCAAACATCAACTTATGAACAACCATTGGACATTGCACGTTATTAGGTCATGTGTATACTCTAAAGTGCACAACCTCCCGGTTCGGAGGGAAAACTAGACAATACTGGCAAATTTATACTAAGGCAACACAGTTACAAACACACTAAGGTACACGTTGGCACATACCGTCAAGTATCACTTGTGCACAAAAAACACAGCGCTTCAGAGTCAGAATGGCTTTGCATATTCGTTGGAAATCCAAACACCCGAGTCTCTGAGCAAAGACTCTGAAGTATTTCAAGGTGAAATCTGCCAATTTGTTTAAAGCCAGTCCCTGAAACACGTTTTCTTTGAAATAGCTAGAAGAGTTCACAAACCAGGTCAAGTATCTGACGTACATACACACAGGGGGGGAAAAAGCCTTTTGGACTAACAAGATGAAAATACAGGTAATCTATATCGGAGATAGAGAAAATATGAATAACTTTACCTCACAAATAGTCTCTGGTTATATATGTCTTATATACACTTATGTATACACAAAGATATGTACTTAGGACATCTTGAAATACTATTTACAGTCTATGATCAAAAGTGATTGTACACTGACCGACCATGTTGAGCAAATTGTGCTTTTCTAACTTGTTCTAACGAAAATGCTACAGAACCTCTGCGCTTTTCACCAGGGTTCGCTCTCCGTCCACCACCCGTCCTACAGTAAGCACATTTTTATTTTATTTCATTCATTTATTTGTCTATTTTTTTTCTTGCTAACTACTTTGCGTAGTAGGAAACTTGATTATCGTTAACTATTGTACACTTGAAGTCACTGTTTCTCTTGATATTCTGCAGGGCGTTTAGATTGGACCCATACTCGAATATTGCTTGTGAATGAGTAAAGAAGAAATCTCAGTTGCAATGCTTAGGGATGCTCCTCCTTCTCCTCCCTCCATGATTTAGTGCAAGTGATGTCAGGTACACAGTAGCTGCAAATCTAGTTCCTACACTCAGACAAAAAAAAACGAAGACAAAAGCAAAACAAAACACTATTGCCCCACTCCCAGTTTCCTCAAAATCCTTGATCTTTCATTAAGTGCTCATTCCAAAGCTACCCCTGACAGTGACAAACATCAAAGTTATAATCCTTAAAACTTCATCTAATACGATGGCATGGCTCCCAGATTTCCACTCCAAAAGAATAACACAAACATACAGAATCTTCTTCCCATGGAGGCTGAATGGACCATTTACCAGCAGAACTCAACAACAACAATTTGTTTGTGTGAAGTTACTCTAAAGTCTATCTAGCTGTCATGCTCTAAACCTTTGGTCTGGGCTGATTGGCAGCTGCCCAGTTAGTGACTGTAGTAACTGTATCCATACACACAGAATATTTGGTGATAACAAATTTGGCTTGAAAAATCAAGAAAATCTTAAGGATTATAACCTCATGACACCCCTGACCTGGTGCCCGTTCTCCCTCACAGACCGCCATAACATGTAAAGCACACGCAGCACAGATAGATAGATAGATAGATATATAGATATACACCTCGATTGGCGAACGGAGCCCATTTCCACCAGGGGGCTCGTGACATCAAACAAAAGCGGGTTCGACAAGCCTTAAACACGCTAGAAAGAAGTGCGAGTAGAAAGAGTAGAAAGTGGTGGACGTGTAAGAAGCAACAAGGCTAAATAAGCATCACGCGCTGCGGAGCAAACTGTCAAAGGCTGAGGTGATGCGCGACGGATCAGGACGCCCTCACAAATGCTCTGAAATGACTTCTGCTAACTGTGTGTGTGTGTGTGTGTGTGTGTGTATGTGTGTGTGTGTTGGGTTTGGCAAAGACTCTTCCTGTGGTGGTTGGGATACTGTCTAACATGTACCGAGTGCAGATGTAGAGGCAGTCGATTAAGCTGAGGTAAGGTGAAGTGCTTTTTTAAGTTTTTTTTGTTTGTTTGTTTGTTTGTTTTAAACCAGAAGTTCAAAATGTAAAGTCACGAGAGAGAACACAAGCACGTTTGGCACTTAACAACGAACCTGGCAAATGAGAAATGATTCAAAAATAAAACTCTTCCTCATCGACCTATTGCACAAGCATCTCATATCACAAAAGTACATGTAAAGTCACGTCACTTACACTACTCTGGGATCTACTACACTACAGGAGAGGCAGACAGAAGCACTTTTACATAGCTTTGGACCAGTTCAGCCCACGGCAAAGCTACAATACGTAATAGATGGATATATCTGTATCGCGTTTTTTTTTTTTCTCAAATATACTCTTAAATATGAGACTTTGGAGGAAAAAGAGAAAAAAAGGAAAGAAAAAGTTCACCAGTACATTCACGACAAACAATTCATCCGTCAAGGGGTGGGGAAGCACGGGAAGGTTTGGCGCGACGAGTCTTATAGATCCTGGCTGAGTCGTTCAATCTCCTCGATAAGAAAGTCGATGTCCTCAAAGGTAGCAGCTGGGTTGGAGATCACCATGCGGAAAAAGTTGACCTTGTCCCCCTGTGGCTGGTAGCTGACCATGGTTGTGCCGTACTCCATCATGCGGGCCTTTATCACCGGAGCCACCTGGGAGGAAGCAACAAACACGGCGGGAGTGAATATTTATCCAGAGGAGAAACTCATTTACAGGATAAACTGGGCCCGAATTTATTCCAGTACGTCTCGCTTCATTTGGGCTGCGAGTCAACAGCGGTGTGAACACTGAAGGGAGAGAGTCGATGGATGTTTCCCTTCAGGTTGGTGCTATAAATTCTCTCCCAGATAGTCTTCAGTTATGATAAATGTGCTTTGATGATGTTGATTCTGTGAAAATGCTGTTTACATTCAGTTTTTCAGCATATTTAGTCAAGCAGTTTTTCCACTGATATTAGCTCTGTCTCTTTAAGAACCCTAAAAGTTTGTGTGTGGATGTGAACCTGCCGGCTCTGAAAAGTTAGTGAAAGTTGGAAAAAGTGAAGACAAGGTTCAGAAGCCTAGAATTTCAGTGTTACAATCCTCATGGTTTCTGTCTTTGTTTTCTCCTTTGAGCATCGTGTCATCACAGTCTGTGGCTGGAGGAGGTGACCACAGGTGGACTTTCCTTCAGGCAAATACAGGAAATGGCCTTAGGCCCAGAAATGAAAGGGAACCCCAAAACATCTTAGAAAAACTGACTCAGTTTTCTTTGAATTAAGGCAATCATGGGCTTAAAAAGCCATTTTCTCTGTAAACACTGCAACCATAATCTGCCTAAACTCCCAGATCCCTGTTTTCCCCTTTATGTTTTCTTTTCCTGCATCCCTCCATCCAATCCCGTTTCCTCCTCCTCGGATCGAGGGATCGAGGTCCGTGTCGACCGTTATCTGCGGCCAGGCGCAGCCGGGGCGGTTACAGTTGAGAGGTTATCTCTGGGAGCGAAGCGAAGACACTCATTCATCTCCTGCTCGGCTGAGAACCATCGGCGAGCAGCGTACTCTGCACCGAGACGAGCTGTCGTACAATTACGACTTCCAAAACTCGGGCTGCTTGTTGTGACCAACACCAACCGATGGAGACGCAACCCTTTCATTACGCGTCTCAGCAGAGCAACGGCCTGTCTCCTCTTGCGAATATTACAGGAGCAAATTAGAAATTACCGTGTTTGGTGTGTTGTGTTGTGTCTGAGCGAATAATTATCCAGTGCAACATGTGGCGAGGTGTCGAAGGCTGCGCAGATTAAATTCTGTACAAGGAAATGTGCTTGTAGGAGTGTTTTTACATGCTAGCCTGTCTACTTTAACTTAAAGGATGGGAGTGTAAGGGCTGCGCTCGTCACGTAATCAGCCCGGCCCTGGAAAGCTCCTGCAGGTGTCTCGCTGCACTTGGCAGGCTGCTAATTTCCGTCGAATCAGTCTTTTGACAATTTTCCAGTGGTTAGCTGGAAATTGAGGCAAAGCTGCCGCGGCCTTCAGACAACATGACGTCAGCCCTGTCGAGGAGAAGTCGAACTTCAGACGAAGAGTTGAAGGAAACCTCTTCGTTTGACGTGCCACGACAAACTCGGGCTGGATTAATGGCTGATGGTTTTACAGTGAACGAGGGAGAGCGAGGGCTCTTTGTATGGCTCGCACGTCCACCATCTGTTAGTCCTAATTGTCAATTAGTGGGCCCCTGCTGCTGTGGGATCTGCCGAGCCGGCGCCTCTTTAGCCCCTCTCCCTCGTTCAGACCCGGCCTCAGCTCGCTCAGTATGGCACTGCCTCACACACACGTCATCCTGGGTATAAATAGTCGTGGTCCACTGACGAGGAGGACATGTGATGGTCAGGCCGGATAGAAAACGACAAGCTTGTAGGGCGAATGAAAAGCGCAGTGAGAGCTGTTTTCCTTTTTTGGCTAGACATTCTAGTCCGGCTTCTTATCTGCGCTCACCCACCTTGTGCAAGTGTTTCTTCCTCTCCTCTTTGTCCTCCATGTAGCGGATCCCAGGAGGAAGGTACCAGAAGCAGACGTTGGTGTGCTGAGGCTGCAGGAACACGACAGTGACAAGAAGAGAGACGAATCAGCTGTTACGGTCAAATTAAAGTGAAAAAGAATGACAGAGGTGGAGTTTAGAAATGTTCAGGGTTTAGAAAGGTCCTTATCTTGAAATGAAAGTCACTGGAGGTGGTGTTATAATCAGCTAAGATTGCAATTTGTCAAACAAATTATAGATAATGGAGGATTAAATGTATTGTTTTGGTGTTTAATGCTGCTCTAATCAATAATTTATATTAACATTAAATCATTGTTATCTATCTGGCCTCCACAATTTTCACATTTTAGCATCTTCCAGCTCTTTGTTTTGGTTCTGGCCTGAAACTATTTAGGATCATTTTATCTTATCACATTTTACATTTCCTGTCCATTACAACTCCAAACACAACACTGACTCTTTATCTACACATGCGTAACTACATCTGTACATTAATAGCCCATCTGTACATCATCATCATCATCATCCTCGTCTTGATATTCTGCAGATACTTCAGGATGGAGACAAAAAAAGCAATCACAGTCCGTCTATTTCAGTGAGTCTGAGCAGGAGCAGCTCAGAAAGGAAACCCATTAGACGTCTCCCACATGGAGAGGGATCCTTCCTCCTACTCACACACTCTCCATCACTCTAAAAGCCCCCACGCCGCTATATATATTTTTTTTGGGAGGGGGGGATCTGCCTCCCCGCTGGAGCGGCCTGCCGGCCTGGGAGTGGAAAAGCATTCATTACCAACAGCTGAGCAGCCATGCACACCGGGCTCATTTATACAGCCGGGCCGGTGCGTGTGCAGTATATCCAGCATCAGATTGATGTAATGGCTCGATGGCAGCCACAGACAAGAGCACACCTGGGCCGATGCCCGGAAGACTTGGCTTTACCCCATCAGCCTCTGGGTGACGTTATGCTCTTAGCCTTTTCTGTGTGTGTGTGTGTGTGTGGTTGAGCAGGAAAACAATGAGCCTCCGAAGGAGAGCTTTCAGCAGAGATGACTCCGGGTGTCCAGGCGCTGCTTTCATCCCAGAGTTTTCAGCTTAATAACCCTGTCATACGTGCGTATGTTTGCGCTGCCGTGGCTTTTCTCAGCAGAGGGCTATTTCAGACGCCCCGCTATTCACATGCATATGAGCAATTACAGGCCGTTACGCTATTCATTAAACATAATAGCGGCACATTATACTGGCAGCCAGAGGTAAGAATGGCAGAGCGAGGGCCTATCAAGTCACCCATCATGAGGCTGAATACACTGAAGTGAAAGGAGCAACACGGGCCTGCGTTGGCCACTTTTCTCTGATTATGCGACCCTGGCAGAACCGCTCTTGTGGGAAGTGGAGGCTATAAACGTGGACGTACTTTCCCGTCAAAGACCATCTCGTATCCTTCTCTGTCTTTGATCTTGTTGTAGAGGTACTCCGACAGCTCCAAGCACTTGTCGATCTGGGCCTCAAAGCCGATGGTGCCCTGCGAAGGGACACAGAAGAACGGGTTAGAACTGTGAAACTGAAGGGAAATAAAGGCGTTTTCTGCAGAATACTCGATAAAAATATAAAAGCAAAGTTGCATCAAATTCAGAACCTTGAAACATTATTGACAACTCTTTCTAAAGCTTATTAAAACATCTAATAAAATACTGTTTTCTGCATCCCTCTGGAGTCTTGTTGGATGAGATTATAGATTTGTGTCATTCATACTTGCTCAAGTGCAAAACTCCCTTCTATAGAAACTGCAGTTTTAGAGATTTAGCTGCTATTTTCTGAAACACTGCATTGAAAATGCACCTTTAACTTTTGAAATTTCCCCCCGGATGAGTAAAGGTATATTCTATTCTATTTAACTTTTACATAAAACTAGTTTCATCTCCAGGTGTCCCAGGTCATCCCCACCTTGGCTCGCCACATCAGCCACAGCTTGAAGATGTCGACGTGTCGTCCGCACTGCAGCGCCTTGTCTCCCGTGTCGTAGGAGAGGTCGTAGTGCTTGTCCTGCTGGAACAGGTAGCAGGCGTGCATCTGGTTGCAGCTCTGCATCAGGCCCTGCGAACGTCAGGAACGTATAGACCTTCACGTCTCAGAGAAAAACCTGGCTTTACTTCAAGACATTCACAACTTTCCATACCACTTAGATAAAAAAAACTATCACATTTGCTTGTAAGACTGATGGCAAGGTGAATATGTGGCTTCGGAGGACCTACCTCCTCTCGGACCAGCAGGGCTGAGCACTGCAGAGGCACCGACATCATCTTGTGTGGGTTCCAGGTGACTGAGTTGGCCCTGAAGGTCAGGAGAACAAACACGGTTATTACTCTGGAAGGATCCTCAGCGTCACACTCTCCTCGTCAGCTTTACTTGCCTCTCGACTCCGTCCAGCTTCCACCGGTGTCTCCTGGACATGAGGAGGCTTCCTCCCCACGCACCCTGACAGGACACACACACACACACACACACACACACACACACACACACACACACACACACACATTTTAAGCTTTTATGGGTCATTCAGCAACACTGAGAGGTGTGTCATCCAAAGACAAAGAGAGGCCTGATGTTTCCATTAAAGGAACATTCTGTCGATTTTTATATAGAACAGCTAATTTTCTGCACTGATCTCAAGGAGAAACTTCTAGGCAGGTCTACAGGTCTTCACACAAGCAGAATATAGGGCCTGTTGTTGTTGTTGTAATAAAGAATAAATAATAAAGAGCTGTGGTTCCAGTGTTTAGGGCCTAAATGCCAATAACTGATATTTAAGATGAACTATCGTCAAGAACCTGCAGCACTTGTTTTTATTTTTTGCATAAATTTGTGACAAAAACATCTTTTTATGCTTCATTTATGGCCCAGCCCATTGATCCATTCACCTCTGCTGTTATATTAATCCTGACACTTCATTTAAAAGCCCTAAGTGTTCTGCCATATTGGAAAAACTGTAGCAGGACACTGTAAATTAAGCTGTAATGAAACTAATTCAATCACACGTTGGTTTTCGTAACCCGCTCCAGCCCTAAGTGGTGCCAGGGGACGTCTGCTAGACACACCCCGGACGCACATTATTAATAAATCATAGCTACAGCTATATTGACGACCGACTCCTCTTAAAAGTCATTTACAAGCTTCAGCATCTTTGGGAGACTGCAGGGGCCGTTTCACTTTTTCCTGACTTTCACCGACTGAACGATTAATCACAAAGTAATTGTCAGGTGAGTTGTAAACTGCGGCTTTTGTTGCAGCATCGTAATGTTAAGAGAAACGAGCTGTGAAGAGAAACGCTGTGCCATGCCAAACATCTGGTCCGGTGACACCACGGGTCTGAATGTGAGCAGAGAGAGTTCAGACGAGCCACCGAAACACACTCGTTCCTCTGGGAGCTACGCTCACAAAAGCACACAGTCAGGATGTTTTCTCGGCCCATCTCAGCCAGTTGAGGGATGATAGATACGGCCATTTATGCCTCTTAATAGAGGTGTCCCCCTGTCAGGACTAAATCACCTTCATTAATAGATAGAGTTCCTTCAGCGAGCACGGCCGTGATGGCAAAGTCAGGGGAAGAAGATGATTTACAGCCTCTGTTCCAGTTTTTCTAATCCCCAGTGTTAGATAGGAAATGGCTGGCTCCTATCTGGGTCAAACCGCACGCGGTTAGAGGCGAGACAGACACAACAGATTTGTCAAACTGGCTGGTGAGCTCTGTATTTCTCTGCATTCCTTCTGGAAAAGAAGGAAGCACCCCCCCGCCCCACACACACACACACACACATCCAGCTGTGGATGGATGTGGGGCATCGTGCATGCTCCCAAGCATCGACTGGACACTCACATCCACGTGCATCCACACGTTGTACTTTTTGCAGATGTCTGAGATGGCGATGAGCGGGTCGAAGGCGCCGTACACCGTCGTTCCAGCTGTTGCGCTGACGAAGAAAGGGACGAAACCCTGAAAAGAAAGAACCTATAATCAAAAAACTACCTGTGCAACGACATGAAACATCATCGTGTCCGTCTACAGCATTCACAGCTTTACCTTCTGTTTGGCCTCCTGTATTCTCCGCTCAAGGTCAGCTGGGATCATTTTACCACTGCAGAGGAAAAACAAGCTTCAGCTGCTTCTCAAATACTAAAAATAATCCAATATACATGAAACTGTGGCACCTGAGAGGCCTATGTGTAGGCCTCAGACACTGAAGAAAACATCATATTAAAACAATATATATAAAACAATATCATTACAATATAATAATTATCACATTCTGCACACAAATGTAGAATAAAAATGATGTCTATGTTTGTCATTATTAGGCCCAAATGCTCAAGTGTGTTCGGGAGTCTCATTGTGTTTTGGGCCTTTTCCAAATCATTGGTGACACATGCAAAAAACTGAATCTTTAGGTGTAAAATTTACAGGTACATTTTAAACTTATATTATGTTTTATTCTATGAGGCATTCAGATGGTCTTTCAGGTTAAATCCTGTATTCATATGAGAAATTGTAGGAAGAATAAAGGATATATAGTAATAATAGTTGGAGCTGTCTGCAAAATATCGGATCCGTTGAGCCTCAAACAGTTTTGGGTGGAAATCTAAAACTAGACGAGACACTATTACTATTTTGTAACAGGCCACCAATCAGAAGGGAGAAAACTGCTGACTTTAATAGACTAGAACATCCTCGGAGTTGCTTCCTGTCTCACAGTGGTTGAGCAAGTGTACACGTTGCCAGAATTTAAATGGCGAGGCGTAATATTTCACCTTTCATCCGCTTTGATGCAGATCACACTCTCGGTGCCGATGCCGAGGGCCGCTGCTCCTTTTTTGATGGAGAAATGGCTCTGAGAGATAAGAAGAGTGAGGGAGAGGAGCAGTGTAACAGCAGGTGACAGGGAGCAATCTGCAAACCTAAATATACAGACATCTGTCCACGATGCCTCGTAAAAGCCTCCTAAAACACAGGTGGATGAGCGCTCGTGCCTACATGTTCGGATGTGAAGGCCACCAGTCTGGGCACGGATGACATTCCTTTCTCCTTCACCTCTGGGAACATCTTGAAGCGGGCCAGCAGCATGGCGTACATGTTGGAAATAGCACCACCTAGAGGACAGACAGGGAGGTCCAGCGTCACTCAACATCACACACACACACACTCAGAGACCCGGAGCATCATGGGAAGAAGGGACGTAACAGGACGCTGCGTTTTCCTTTGAAATCATCAGAAGGACCACGATGAAAGTTTGGAGGGCGAGGACGCGGCCTCCGAAATCGAAAGTCGCTGTGGGGAATGTCAGAACCAATCAGGGCCTGTGTCACCAAACTCCTTGTCATCGTGTGTCCAGAAACACATGAGAGAATAAAGGATGGAGGGAGGTGTGGGGGGGGGGGGGGTTTTAGGCTGGAGTCGAGGGAAGGAAAATGATTTTATGCAAATTGGCTTTGGAAACGAGTTCCATTTATATCAAAATGCTAATTGACACTTTACAGCACACACACACACACGCACACACACACGCAGGCAGTTCCATTATCAGAGAAACAGGAGGTGGGAGCGATGGAGGGAGGGGTGGGCCGCGATGGCGTGCACAGACGTACCAGGAGAGAAAATGCCATCTCCTCGCCCGTCCTGCCAGCCAATGATCTCCCTCATCTTCTTCAGCGTGACGTACTCCAGCAGCACAAAGACAGGAGCCACCTCATAGGTGAACCTGCGTTACACAAGGGGACATCACATGGTGCTGGTCACACTCACACACACACACACACACACACAGACCGCCATGACTCATCAGCGGGAAAATAGAAAAAATTTAAGCCATCAAACGGACGTTTACCCCACCCCAAAAATAAAAAAACTGCAGCAGAGAGGTTCAAGGACACGTTTCGAAGCTTTCCCACACCTAATGCACTGATTTAGTGATCTTAAATTTAGTAGATATAGTTTTTTAAACAGCTTTAGTTTCATTTCTGAAGAGGCACATTCATTTAGATCTGAGCTGTTTCTGCTCTGTCACTAAATTTGCTGCATGTGCCTCCTGCTTCAGTTTCACATTTGCTGCAGTCGTTTTTGTTTTTTTTATTTCTAACCAAGAAATAAATAAATCTCATTGTCAACAGCAGGCTCATTTTTTGTGTTGTCTGGAAGAGTTTATCGCTCTGAAAACACACACACTCCCACACACACACACATACTAGAATTAGCCTCAGATTAGTCTGAATTTAATTTCAGAGCTAATTTTCTCCCCTTGAATCCCCATAGGGATCAGAGGTGAGGGGTGGTGGTGGGGTGGATAAAAGGCAGAGGTGGGAGGGGGTAAACTGTGTGTGTGTGTGTGTGTGTGAGGGAGGTGGGTGGGTGGGTGGGTGGGGAGGGTCTGCCTTTCATTTCACCCTTTTTCATTTGCAATGATTGAGTGAAAAGAGAGAGAGAGGACGGGGGGGGGGTTAAAGAAAAGACGGCGCTATCAGCCGGAGCAGACGCAGAGCAGAGTGCACACACAGAGCCACCGGAAATGGAATTCATTGTCATTATCAGCTGGTAGCATCAGCAGCACCAGGCCGGGCCACATACTCACATGTTGGTGTTGGCGGTGGACGTGAGCCAGTCGGCCGCCAGTCCGACCATGTCTAATCCTGTGGAGAGCTGATTGAAGTACCTGGGGTGGGCTGCAGGATCACACACACACACACACACACACACACACACACACACACACACACACACACACACACACACACACACACACACACAAGATGTTTTAGCATTTTCACCCACAGTCAGGAGGGTAAAAAACTGAAATGTTCATGCCGTGTCGTCTCCTAAAAGCTGTAATTGCAGGTTGAGAAATTTATGCTGATTTATGATGAAAACATTGTGTTCTGCTTGTATCACTCACTCCACATCAGCTCTGAAAACGAGCACAAAAAATACTATTTGGATTTATTTATAATAACCCTTATATAATATATTATAAGTGAGCAATGTGACAGTTTAAACCCCAAATCAATCACTGAGAAATGTCATTTAATCATTGTAATGATTTACAACACAGACAGATGCAGTGCAACACATTATATTAAATATATGAGTTAAAACAAATGTTATTATTGTGATATCTGCTCTCCTCACAGCTACACTGTAGTTTATCTGCCATTTATTATATTTATGCTTTATTGGTGACAATTGGAAGCTTCAAATGAATCAGATTTTTTTCTATAAGAAACAGAGACATAAATATTATATTATATAAACCTATTGCTCTCCAAATGCAGGTGAAATAAATGGCTGTGTGCTGTGATGCTGCTGTAAATCTGCGCCTGCGTGTGCCAGGCAGGAGGCAGTAATGGCCGTGGCCTGCGAGGGCTGCTTATTAGCCCATTATCTGCTACTTGCTGAACCAGATTTACTGCGTCACTGCGTTTATCGCTCTGCTGCACAGCCACCAGGAGGACGGAGGAGGAGGAGGAGGACAACGTGCAGCTTGATTTCTTCATAAATATCGTCTATTGATCCAGTTGCTGTTTTTTTTGTCTGCCTTATTTTAATGCTGTAGAGTAAAAAAAATGTCAACATCCAGCAATAATAATAGTGGTTTTAGGGTTTTATTTCCCTAAGTGTTTTCTAAATTAATTTTAGTATGTCATGTAATCTTATTGACATTTATTTCATTGCTCTGTTTTTTATTGGCAGAACCTTAAATACACTAACAACTGTTTTCTTATTTTACTCTGATTATTATTCTCTTTTGCAATGCTATGCTTATCTTATAGTCAGGTCTGATCCTAAGGTAAAGCAAATCTATTTATAAAGCAACCTGAGCCTGGGCCTGATTCTTGCATTTTGATAATATCAATACTCATAATTACTGCATTTTCAATTGGTTTAATAATGTTTTTTTTATTCTAGGGCTTCAGTGCTATTTATAGTGCATTTCCCATTATACTAATATAGTATATTCTATATATGCTACATTCTTAGTATAGTATAAATATACTTTTATAGGCTGTAAGCTTGCTAAGTCACTTCACACCCTATGCAAATTAAAACCACGTAAATACACTTTATTCTTATCTTGATGCATAACTGGCCTTGAATCGTCCCCTGAGAACAAATCATGGCGAAATAAATTAATATTTCTGTCAATTTCATTGTAACTTTCCATTGTGAGTCGGACATTTTGGATCTCAATCAAGGCCAGAAATCAGGCCTCCGAGCGCAAAACGCCCAGAAAAAGACGCTCCCAGTGCGTAATTGTCCGCGTCCAGCGCCAGGGCTGCAGGTGCGCCTCTCTACCTGTTTTGATGGCGTATTTGAGGGTGGCCCTGCAGCTGATGAGGATGTCGTCCAGCGTGGCCGGCTCGTTCTGCAGCTCCCAGTTGTTCATCTGCAGCAGCTCGTTGGGGTAATGGAAATCAATCACTTTGGTTTCCCGGTCGAAAGACTCCACGATGTAGGCCAGTAAAATATCCACTACTTCCTGCAGGAAGGTCATGGTCTTAGCGTCACCGTCCATGGCTGGGAGCAGGTCTGCAGGGACACACAGACAGGTCCTCAGGTGTGCACAGGTGCAGGGCCTTTACTGGGATTCTACTGTCAAATTACACCCACATTAAAATAATAATAATAATCATACTAATAAATAAAAGCTCGCATTTTCATTTACATTAATTGACGTAAATAACGCACATACTCGCACAGACTTGTATAAACGTGTGTATCATTCAATTATGTTCTCTCACCAAATTATAAATTGCCATACAACGAATATTCTGCTTATGTCAGGTTGAAAAAAAACAACCTGGGGTAAGTTTGTGAATTCCAACACCTTGGCGCTGAAGGTCACCTCCACCATGCCACAGACTCCTAATGCATCCGCATCCACAATATGTATTGCATCCAAACAGGCCTGTGCCCTGTCGCTGCTTCCCTTTGTGTGCCTCCTAAGCAGCAGGGGCATTTTTTATGAAAATGTTTTGGGTTTTTATGGCGGATAGGACAAAGAATAACACGAATCCGTCGATAAAACGCATTTAATCGTAGCACGTCGAACTTAAAATGACGGGCAAAATACCAAATAGCGATGGAAAAAATACATTTTTGGTGGTTATTCCACTGAAAATATGTAAGTATAGTTTTGAAGGCGTTGTCACACAGGGTAAATGCAGTAAAATGAAGGCCAGGCAGTGTGTGTGTGGCTCAGGGCTGCTTGCTCTGTACCTGTTGAGTAGAGGTCGGAGAAGACCACGCTGGAAGGCTTGGGGCAGTTGCAGGCTTTGTTGCAGCCGCAGGCGGCTGCAGCCTCCCCCTGAGGCGGCTGCTTGGTGCCCGGCTCCGCCGCCTTCTCCCCCTCCCCGACATTCAGCAGCGCTTCACACAACACACAGGCAGACACAGACAGGCGATTCACTCACCGCTGCAAATATCGAAACGAGAATAACTGCGCACACAAGGTCTCCATCCTCTCCTCCTCCTGCTCCTCTGGGAGACAAACATGACATACCACATAATTTCGATCCAAGTCCGCCGGGAAATTTCTGGGCCGCCGCTTGGCACCAAGCCCTGGCTGCAAGGAGAGGCAGAGGGAAATATAAATAAAAATGAAAAGGAGGGCGAACAAGCTTCGGATGCAGGGTCCAAGTTAAATGCGAGAGACGCTATGCAAGTTGTGAGGAGGGGGGTAAATTCTCGCAGGTGGAAAAAAAAACGAGGCAAATTCTTGCAGCATCCTGCAGGTAAAAAGGAAGAAAAGGGTACCAAAATAACCAGGGATGTGGACTTTAAATGCGGCAGGCCTACTGGGTTTAGGGCATGCACGCGAGGTTTTCGCGCATGCCATCGGGAGTTTCGAACATGAAGCCGTGGTTTCAGTGCATGCTTTCTCCGGAGCCACTCACGCGTGCTGGGGCTCTGGCTCCCGGTGTTGGCCCCTGCATTTTCCCCGCCCAGGGACCAGAAGCCGTGTGAGGCCATTGTAGCCGGTAGTTAGGAGCTGCAGGAGACAGGAGGACCCTCAGAGCCCATCCACACCCGTGCAGCCGGAGCCGAGGCGGAGCTGGAAGCTGGAGCCGGAGCAGGAGCCGAGCAGACCTCTCCGAGGTCCGCCTGGTGCGCTCTGCAGCGGCGTGGGGGGGAGGGAGGGAGGGAGGGAGAGGGGGGAGGGAGAAGAAACGGGGGGTGAGGAGAGCAGAGAGCTGTGTCTGCGGGGGTCCACAGGTGCAGCAAGATCCGCAGACTCTTCACTGACTCCGACGCGTCCGCGCAGAGGGAAACGCGCAAAGACGCGCAGCGCAGCTCCGCATCTGGAGGACGAGGAGGAGGAGGAGGTGGTGGTGGTGGTGGTGGAAGAGGAGGAGGTGGCTCAGGCTCTGGGTGGAAATAAACAAGAAAGAGGAGACGGAGCCAGGAGGACGCAGGAGAGGCTGCTCGGGGGGCGGCTGTGTGCGCCAGCTGCAGCAGCCATGCCGAAGCGCGTCTCAGCCCACAGCCCACGTCAGTCCACGAATCCCGTCACTGTGATTCACTCCAAGTCATGACGAGCGTCGCTGCGTCGTGCGTCGTGACTCCAAATAGCCGCACACACACGCACACACACAGACACTGGATCCGCGCAAACTCATCTGCTCATGTGCGGCTCTGCCTGCGCCTCCTCGGGGTGCGCACCGCTCCCCTCTCTGCGCCCTCTCAGCTCGTTACTTACCCCAAAAGTACGTTGCTCGTTACTTCTTCACTACTTGTCTCAAGGGCGACGCATCCCACATCCCCAATATACAGCGCCATTCGGATGCACCTTTTCTCCATTTGAGCATCTTATTTTGCACATAAATGACAGAAAAGCCCGTTTTTACATAAAATGATGTGGAACATACCGCCACAGATTTTACATATTATCAGGCATTCAAAATAAATCTATTATGGGTTTGTAGATTTTTTTAAAGTTATAATTCAAATGTAAACATAACCATATAGACTAGTTTTACATCACTATCTGATATAAAGTCCAATAAAACCTGGATTTTTTTAAAATCTGGGAGCGAAGAGATAAAGTGTCTCGTTACCGCCTGCTGAACAGTTCTGACGCACCTTTGCACCATTTGGGTGTTTTTGCACTATAATAACAGTTTGTAGAAGTGCACTATTGACATTAAATGCTTTGTTAAAAAACCAAACAAATAACCTTGTAGTATAGATTTGGTGTGTGTGTGTGTGTGTGTGTGTTTGCAGTACTTTAAGTCTTTTCTTGCATTATGATAACTTTAACACAAACAGAATCCAGCATCAACTACTAATCACACTTAAACCCAGTCTTAACTGACTATTATAAGGATTAAAACACCTAATAGTTTATCGATTCATACTTTTTTCTCCCATTTTTCCCTTATTATCAGATGCAAAGTCCAGTGAGAGGCGCCACCAGTGCCTCCTCCTGGGCTGGTATCTTGTTGTTCATCCAGGAATGGGAGCAGAGCGACGCCGTGGGCATCAGGACCAGTCTGAGCCACATCTGCTGTGATTTATGAAGGCAATCGCCAACAACCACTTAATGCCAAAATAGAGACTGATTAAAATAAATTGAAGCCTTTGGCGAAGCCCTGATAAAAACAGTGATATTTGTGTGTGGACTTAAAGGAGCTCTATGCTTCTCCAGCCAAATCAGGATGATTGGTTCTTTTAGATTTTCTCTGTGATACCATCAGGGCTTTGATAGATGGAGTCTTCTCAAAGTATTTTACTTCATTAAAGAAAACAAACACACACACAGATTCCTCCTCCTGTGTCTGTGTTTTGTCTGGATCTCTCTTTTTATTTTGTCTGCATGTAGTTTTTGTCTTTTATTGCCAGCGTGTGCAGTCACCGTGTCGCTGGGGAGCTGCTAACACTCCCTGTGGGGGTTTCTCTCCTTTAAAAATGTCACGTGAAGGTCAGAGGTTGACTCTCAAAGAAACGCTCGAGCCGGGACTCAGAATCAGGCCACGGAGGAATTCACAGTGGCTGGTGTGAGACACGCAGCTGACACAGCTGCCTGTGACGTCCTCCGAGCCCCGAGAGTTCAGTGTTTTCAGGTGAAATGGAGCCGAACATGAGACGCCATCACGCCTGAGCGCGCTCAGTAACGGCCAGTGATAAAAGGTGATGAAACATCACAAGGAACGTGATATATTTTATGTTTAAAGTAAATGAACAAAACAGAGATTACAGCAGAGGAAACAGAATGTACATTTCTTACAGCAACACTGAAGCCCAAATGGATGATAGTGCAGAGATAGTGCATGTCTGTTGTATTTACAGGATCTATGTCGATGTTTTGTACAATTCTACTGGATGTGTATGTGGATATGGAAAAAGCTTGTTTTATTTTTTTTGGGACAGTTTTTGAAATGAAACTGAAATCCTGGAAAATGAGCCGAAGTAGCGACATCTAATTTACAAATGACATAAATAAAACCGTAATTTAAAGCAGTTTTTTTGAAGGTGTGACATTTTTCAATATGTACATTGAACTTCAACCAGTTTAAGCTTAGATTCGATAGACTGGCGACATATCATAGATGCAGTCCTTTCATTTCCACGACTAGCCAGCTTGAAATGGTTGGGAAGAAGCAGGATGGAGCAGATGCTCTGTAGACAGCTCAGTACTGTTTGATGAGCTTTCGTCTCTGGGAAGTCTTCCTCAGCAGGTGTCTGAAGTCGTACGGGTTCTCCTCGGCCCGGCTCTCGGTGGAGGACATCCTCGAAACAGAGCGCCTGTTGGCACAGCTAAACAAGACCAAACGAAAACAAAACAAAAGAAAAAAGAAACAAGAGAGAGGGACAAAAAGAAGCGGAGATGAAAAGAAGCCGAGGAGATAGATTTCATGTTGTTCCTCATCTTCGGGCACCATTCATCATCCTGACGTCAGGAAACAGATGAAATCTGCACATGGATTTGTCTACATCTGACAAAACCAGAATGTGAAATGCTTTTGTTATTTTTTTTCCCACTATGACGTGGACAACAAGCAACCTCAGCTGCTGGTTGGTCTTTCAGTCTCGTCTGAATCCTTCATTTAGCGGCAGAGGCGTAAAACTCATCCGCCCTCTTTGATTCGATGCGTCCTCAATTAATAATTTGAAATTAAAACTCCAAAAAAACTAATTTCTCTCCAAGGCCAATTAATTTTCTGTAACGCAGAATCGGATTATTGTGCGGATATGGCTGCGGATGCGAACATCTTCAGGCCTTAAGATGCTTGTTTTTAGCTCTGCCATGTAAACACACAAGTGCAACTTCTTTTAATCAATTTAACAGGCAAAAATAAGCGAATTTGAAAGCTAACTTTGACATACTTTATGAAACAGGAGCACTGTTTTCCTGCTGGATGTGGTGTCACATATATCCAGCACAGACAGTAAATCTTGAGGCTTTAGGAGGCCGCTCACACCTATAAGCCGACTCTGCTGGAGACAATCAGGAGGTTGAGCCTGAAAAATGTCCCAAAAAGCTGCCGCGAGGAGCTCTGTGTCAAGGTTATTTTATCACTGATTAGAGGAGCCAAGTGTGTGGCGTTAAAGCTGGGAGGTAATGGGAATGTTAGTGTCTCTGTGTGTGCTGGGAGCTGGGATGGAGCACAGACTGGATTTACAGTCAGTTTACCCAGAGGTCAAACCTGGTGACCTGCCAGTCATAAAGCAGTACCTGATGTCTCCGGGCGGCCTGGGCGGCTCCGGCTCGGTGACGGCCCTGGCTCTGGTCTGTCGACGCTCCGCTCTCTGCTCCGGGGGCGTCTTCCTGTCCGAGGAACGCCGGCGCTCCATCCTGGAGTCGGGCGGGACCGGAGCCTCGCCGGAGGAGATGCAGGGCTCCGACCTGCTGCTGGACAGCTGCCGGTAGTACTGGTCGTCCACGTCCAGCAGCTTCCCTGGACTGGAGCACAGAGAGACGAGCTGGTAAGAGACACTTCTCATGTAGGATGACGGTTTCATAGAGACCAGTGTGATTTGATGAGGACCAAAGACGTTTGGGCAGGATGTGCATGGAAACACTATGCATGAACAAATCTTAAGTTTCAACCATTCACAACTCCAGAAAGCAACGCAGTGCAGTGCAGGTCCGGCCAGTAGTTGGAGCTGTGCTCTAGAGACGAACAATTGTTCAGCGCTGTTGAATGTTGTGTTTTCCCTCTGCAGATGGAGGTGAGGGTTGATTTTTTCACATATTTACACTCTGCAGCCTGTTTCCAAATTGTTCCAGTTTCAATCACTGCAAACACAGTCCTTGTGTAGACAGCAAAAACGCAACAAAAGTTTTGTTGTTTATCCTGAAAATGTTGTGTAAACAGCCCTAACCCTGAGGGAGAGAGACTGAAAGTCTTCTGAAATGTCTCACTTCAGTTGCATTTCCTCTGTTTGTTTGCACTTATGCATAATAAAGTTTAGGAGCCAGTTCAACACCCAGAAGAACGTTTGTCATGTTGTTAAAGAGCCAAAAAGCAGAGGAACCGTCTGGATTCATTCTAGATGGACTTGCTATTGCTGCTTCCTCCTTTAGGAGTGGGGATAAAATATTCCAAAATATTCATACAAGACATCAGATTTTCCATTGAGCCCTACATGGCCTCATTGTTAGATGATATAGACTCAAAAGATACTTATTTATACATTATGAATTTCTCCTCACAGGCAGGAGCTCAGATGCTAATGCAGTTTTCATCAACTCTAATGCTCTAAATGAAATAATGACAGGTCAGACTGTTAGAAATAGGGACCACAACATAATTATAGAACCAGTATTATGCAAAAAGTCAGTCCGGCAGACTGCGTAACCTGACCACCCTGTTACGAAGCTCAGCCTGCGATCTGACCTCCTTTCCAGCCGAGGTGAGAAAAAAAGAATTTCCATAAGCAGATCGATGGCGTCTCACACTTTATTAACATTCGCTGTCGGCCGCTATTGGAAATCAGTGTCTTCATGCGGTGGCTGATCGGGGGCTCCCAGTGCGTGGAGCTCTGACCTCGCCACCTCACAATCACCACGGCGTGGGTGAATCGTGATGAATATGCCTCTCTCAGGCCCAAATGAAAGCGTCCGCTTGATTGTAATTACAGCACGTCCCCTGCTCTCTCTGAGCCCTCCTGGCTGAATGTTATGTGACTGGAACCTCGATGACATTGTCCTTTAACAGCCGGATTTCTATCATCCGTTCTCAAGCCGATCTCCCCGTTCAGACATTTCAACTTTCGGACTACAGGTTCAGGTTCTCACACGTGGAAATAGCGATTTATCTACAGAAACAAGAGCCGTAGCAGCACAGTACCAGGAGCAACATGAGGAGGGAAAATATGAAAGATGTTATGGGGCGGCAATAGGTTCAATCACTGTTATGTGACATCCTCAGATAGAGAGCGCAAACCGGCAACGTTACAGATAATATTGGCAATAAAACACAGATATCTGTCGCTCTCTATCGCCATTTCTGATTAACTCTGCCTCTACCTGTTTTTCCTCCCTTTGTACTGTATATCCTCACTCCTGTTTGTCCACTCTGCCTCTCACCACCCACGCCGTCTCCACTCCTCCTCCTCCTCCTCCTCCTCCTCCTCCTCCTCTGCTGTCAGCTTTTGCCAGAGATGCTATCTTTCCTGTTGACCTTCTCATCCTTAATGATGCATGTAAACTGCTCCTGTCCATCGCTGGCTTTATTTATCTGCTAACAAATTATTACCCTTGATGTTTAGCAGTGTGTCGCACAGCCTCTGTGTGTGTGTGTGTGTGTGTGAGAGTGTGTGTGTGTGTGTGTGTGTTCAGACTGCTGTGATGAAGCACCCTGGTCTCCTCCTGTACAGCTGGCCCTATCTTCTATCTTCACCCCCTCGCTCTGGGCGGCACACTCACCTTGTGGCCTGGACCACACATTCATATGCATGACTGCACGCGTCCACACACTGTAGTACTGCTAGGACTCTCTCGCTGTGCAGATCCGCCCGTAAAACCCGATACGTGCAGTACAGTACCTCCGAAGCCGCGCGTCAAATTTCACGCACCGGGGGTAATTAATTTCACTGGAGTTGTGTGAGAGGTTGCAGCTTGTTAGGTTCAGACCCAGACAGCGTCCTTCTGTCTGCGCCGGGCCACAGTCATTACTCTGGGAGCGGCGTGCCAGGCGAGCCGGCAGCAGGCCAGTCCGTCCTCAAACAGCAGCTGATAGGAAGTTAAAGCCAGGCTGAGGTAAGAAGCAGACACTTACTCCTCCTTCCTGGGCTTGCGTTTATCGTCCTGGATGGACCTCTGAGCGGAGAGAGAGAGAGGAGAGAGAGACGGAGAGGAGATTGCGACGTGTCAATCAAGTGCTACCAATCTTCTAGTTTCTGATAAAGCAGAGAAGAAGAAAGCGGGTTTGGACCAGTGGTTCTCAGTGGTTTGGCTCGTAGCCTCCCCAGGAAGAAGCTGCTTGGTCCAGCACGGTTCACACTGATTTACAAAGTGGAAATATCAACCTGAAAGTCTTCATTAAATCACAATAACCTACAAAACTGATCCAGAGATATTAGTGAAAATATGCACGTGTGTCTCAGGAATCACTGAGATGTTTCTGCTTTTTATTCATAGATATGATTCAATTTGTCTGATTTTTAGTGAATCTTCAGGAAAGTGAGCAACATTCATGATTAAGTTTATCACCCTTCATCAAATGCTGGATGTCTGGTACTTGAATTGGTAAAACTATTGGGTAGAGAGTTTCTCTGAACAGACAAACCTGATGTTCTGGGGGAAGAGTGATTTTGTGTTGAGCTGCTCAAATTATGGGACATTTCAAATAATTGCATAAATGCACCGAAGAAACTTTTCTAATCCAGCTTTGTAACAGGCTAATCTTTTCTCGCCTTGGGAACAGATGCAGTTAAGAGTACTTCAGACACAGGGGGAAAAAAATTGTCAATCAATAGCGCATTGTGGGAGCGGCCTCACATGGCGGCAGGCGTGGAGCCGCTGAGAAAGGTCGAATCTGAAATTGTTCTCTGGCTCTTTCTGTGACTCACATGGATCAAAGTGTAGTACGTGGAGTCCTCGGGTGTGTTCAGCGTCTTCGGCTGCTGGGTCCTGCGGGGGGTCCGAGACAGCCTCTTATCGGCTGAAAAATAGTAAAAACATGAAAAAAGAGGTTGAAATGAGTCCAGCGGTTAAGATGAATGTGCTGCGTCTTCCTTTCAGAGTTGTGAACATCACAATCTGCAGTAAAGTTGCAGCTTCTTCTCAGCTCCTTCTAAGAGTACCATTGCCAGCTAAAGCTGTGTTCTGGTCACAGATCGACTGACTGGCTCGCAGTTCTACCAGTTTCTTTTATGCATTTCTCAGAATAAGATCAGCATTACAACAGTACAATCATAGAACTGCCTGTGTGAGCACAGGCAGATTTCCAAATGTAAGTGTGCACGTATCTACAGACGTTTACACCTTTATACATTAATCTACACTTTCAGATCTGTGCCAACATTCACAGATCTGTTTCCACACATTTGCACACTTCAGTGGCCATTCAGTTCAATTCAGTTAGCCAGACAGGATGCTTGTTTTTCCCACACTTACAAATCTGACTACACACACAGTCTGAGATACACATCTGCAAATAATAAAGTAACAGCATTGTAAAGTAATAATAAAGTAACAGCTTTACCTTTCAGTCTCTAAGCACGAGTGTTGACTGAGGTATTCTTAATAAGTATATGCTGGTTTCATTAGTGAGATAGCATATAAAATCGACATAAACAGTCCAGGCTTCGTCTCAAAGTGACCATGGAGATCTATGGAGAGTGGGGGTCACTCAGACGTACCGTCCAGTTCATGTGTTGATCTGTTGGGGTCTGATCTGAGGCCAGGACGGCCACTGACCCTGCTAAATCGATTGACCCGCCCTCCGTATGTACACAACACAGTTTAACCCCTAAGGCCTTTGACCAGTTTGAATTTTCCAGCAGCGATTATGTCAAACACCCTTTGACACAAACAAAGCATCCTATAACTTTGTGACGTATCACATTCAATTTCCTGTACCGTATTGAACATAAACAGATGTGTGTGTGTGTTTACTGCATATATCTGTATGTGTGTGTGTGTGTGTGCGTGGGACAGTTTCCATGTATAACATCTTCCCCGCTGCCGTGGATGAGTCTCAATACATCATCGTATTTGTCATGACTGATAAAGCGTTACAGTATTCTTCTTTGGGCATGTGCTATTGCAATTATTAACATATTACAATGACCTTTGCTTGTTTCTCGTCATTAATCACCGTTCGCACGCCAGGAAAATTGTGGCGAAGAACAATCCATCACGAGCGGACGCTCCCACGCTCAGAGAGAGGTGGAAAGTTTGTAATATTATTGAACAACTCCATCTAAAGGTCACTTTGCATTGCGCAGGTAAAGCCAATTTCACACACCCTCTTATTAATTCCTGCCGTAATTGTTGGGAAGGCTCGCGCAGGAAATGCGATTAACATTTGATGACCTTTCCCATGAAGAACAATGTGACTGGCATCCCCCCGCTTTCAGTGTCACAAACCATTCCCACCAAGTTTATTGTGTTGCGCAGATTTACCGGGGCAGCTCAGGACTGTCGATGCAGAAATGACCTAGTGCATGATTTCTTTCTTTTTTCACTTGGAGTTGCACTTGCCTTTGGAAATAACACTGATAATTCATTCTGCTCTACCCCGGGCGCTGTGCTGTGCTGAAGGAAAGGCTGTAAAGGGCAAACATGCCTAGATTAAAGGCAGAATTAACAGAACGCTGCAGCACTGCAGACCACGCTGCATAATTTGTGCATAAAGTAAGTGAGATACCATCGGAAGAAAATGGAACGGTTGCTTATGCACGCTGCGTGCTGAATGAAGTGGTTTGACATTTCAAAGAACCAGATTATTCATTATTCTTGAAAAGTAAGTGAATCCACAGTATCCAATAGAGCTGTAACTAGGAGCAGCTTACAAGTGGCAAAATCACTCCCAGACACATGGAAAATGTAAATACCGCCATAAAAAACTGGTGATGGAAACACGGAAAATTTGAACAACCTCTCAAATATCAATAGACGAAGAAAATTATAATGGAACACTTTTTCTCATTTACTTGACACATGACCTGCTAGCTTCAAATCAGATGGCACCATATGGAGCGAGACGGACGTTTTTCCAACTGTAATTTAAGTATTGAATCAGACTATGTTGTGGTAAAAGACAAAATTGTCAGAATTTATCGAAACGTTAGAAGCATCGCTTTTAGTTTGTGAAAAATAATCACACATCTCATCAAAATCTCACATCAAAATCAGTTCTCTGAGTTGTATCTGAGTGCAGTGATGCTAATGACACCTGAATCTTCAGAGACACAGATAGCAGCAGCAACACAAAGTGTGATTTCCTCCAATCGCCTTCGATTGAAATCAATCTTTGATGACTCTCAGAGAAGTGGAAACTGCTTCGATAAAACTTCTCCTTTTGGAAAACAAGACGCCGGACAGGGGGCAGCTCCTGTTTGAACCGTAATCCGTTCTTTTCTCGTTAGCGTGGCAGGAAATGACAGTTTCACCCTCACTTACTTGAGTGAATGGGAACTCCATTTAGCTGTGTCAGTGAGGGATAACCTCAGCCCGGCAAAGTAAAAAAAAGAAAAGAAAAGTGGCTATGAAGGATGAATGGACCAGAAGGAGAGATGAATTTCCTGAGACAGGCGGCCCGTCTCTCTTAACTATCTGATTGTTCGGGTTCTCCAAAGCAGAGCCACAGACGCACATTAACCTTGGGTCAAACTGTGCCAGCGTTCTGCATTATTTCTATGGCTTTTATAATCTGTCTTTCACAGTGCCAATCTCAATTATCTCACCTGATTGGTGATTCTGGGGAGCGTAGCCATTGATTGCTTTTCCTCTCACAAACATGCCGTTGCTCTCCGGGTTTGATTGATGGGCCTGGATGATCTCGTTCAACTTATGCTGCAGGGTCGCAAAGTCCTGAGAAGTCTTTGCGATCTGAGGAACAGATTTGAGAACAAACAACAGTGGATATCCATCAGAGTATTTAACAAAATAAAGATGTTTTTTTTTACAGGAATTTCTCTAAAGTACAACAGCTACTTGTAGGTTTACTTGTAGGTTGTGTTTGTGTGTGGGTGCATGCATGTGTGTATGTGTGCGTGTGCGTGTGCGTGTGTGTGTGTGTGTGTGTGTGTGTGCGTCACCTCTTTGGAGAACATCTCGAGCTGCGAGGCCTCCGTCTCTGCTGCTTTCTTGTTGGCCCTCAGGTTCTTCCTGTCCTTGTAGCCTCTGAAGTTGCTCTGGATCTTCACGGCCGCCTGCTCCTCCTCCAGTCGCTCCTTCTCAGCATCCGTCTCGTCTTTATGCTCGATCTCCACGTCTGAGACGTCCAGGGCCTCCGCCTTGTCCCCACCTCCCTCCTCTGCCTCGTTCCCAGCTTCCTCAGCCACCTTGGCCTCTTGTTGAGTCTCTCTCTCTGCTTTCAGCCTCTTCCTCTCCTGGTGGCCTCTGAAGTTACTCTGAAGAACCGTAGCAGCCTTTTCTTCATCCAGTCCCTCGGGATCCTCGGTGGAAGCCGATGCTGGCTCTTCCTCTTTTGGAGGTTTGGGTGTGACATCTGGTTCCTTCTTCCTCTTCTTTGGGATCTTTCCTTCTTCCTCCAGTCGTTTCCGCTCCTTGTGGCCTCGGAAGTTGCTCTGAAGCACCACAGCTGCTTTGGCCTCATCCTGGTCGACTAGGCTGACGTCAATTGAGGAAACATCCGCAGCATCTTGAGTTCCTGCTGATGCCTCTTGCTTTTCTGTCTCCTCGCTACCAGCTCCTTCAGCTGCACGCTCTTCCTCGCCCGTCAGGCCTGTAGGCACTTCTTCCTCACCTGTCGGACCTTCTGCTTTCTGTTTCTTGGCCGGGATCTTTCCCTCTTCCATCAGCCGTTTCCTCTCTTTGTGACCTCTGAAGTTACTCTGGAGGACGGTGGCCGCCTTGGTCTCCTCCTCCACGTTGACCGACTCTTCTCCAGCGGCTTTTTCCTGCTCATCTTCCTCCTTCTTATCCACTTCCTGCTCCACCTTTCCCCCCTCTGCTCCCACCACATCCTCGGTGACCGCCTCGTCTGACACCTCTGTGTGTTCCTCGTCCTCTGGCACCTGCGTGTGATCGCTGTCATCGTTCTCCTCCGCCTCGTAAGTGCTCTCCTCATCTTCGTCCACCTCCTCTTGCTGCTCAGCTGTCTTTTCCTTTTCCTCGTCTTTGCTCTCTTGCTCCACCGCCACATCTGCTGGCAGCTCTAATTCAGCCCCGGCCAACGTCTTTTTTCTCTCCTTAAACTTTTTCCTCTCTTTGTAGCCCCTGAAGTTGCTTTGAAGAACCACGGCGGCTTTTTCCTCTTCCCCTTCGTTTGCTGCTGCGTCGCCAGGAGAGGGTGAATTCTCATCTTTGTCGATCTTCTCTTGTTCCAGGCTCTTTTGCTCTTTTTCTTTCTCTTCTTTTTCTTTCTGTTTGGCCTCCCTGCGAACAAACGGGTATATGGATAAAACCATTCTGAAAGCACAGATTTTCAGCACTTCATAGTGTGAATTCACGCTCTGTCTCGTACTGCTTTCTCTTGAAGCTCTTCCTCTCTTTGTGCCCTCGGTAGCGAGCCTGGATTTTAGTTGCAGCTTTGTTCTTCTCGTCTACCAACTCTTTGTATTTCTTTTTGGCGAGATAGCCCCTGCAAACTGAGCGAGACGAGAACAGAGACCGGCGTGAGAAACTCTAAGCTCCGACTGTGTCAAATCACTGATCTGATCTGAAGCTGCTCTCACCGGCCTGGAACTGGGTAATGAAGGCCTCGAACTTCGCTTTGCTCTTGTCGTCGGCCACCTTCTTCCGAACTTTGTGACCTCTGTAAGCTGGAAAATCAAAGCAGGGGAGCGTTAGAAGACAGGCTGGATGAGAGTTGCCCCATATTATGTACTTCACGTACCAGACTGCAGCACCAGAGCGCTTTGCTCCCGCTCTTTTAATATCCGCCGGTAGCGCTTGGCTCCCAGCCAGCCTCGTACGTACGCCTGGAGGAGGACGATCCTCTGCGTGGCCTGCTGCACCATCAGGTTCAGATGCTCCACGTGGTAGTACTTGAGGAACACCTGAAAACATCATCGACAACGATAGAAGATCAGTTCCACTTCCACATTACAGCTAAAAAGTGGAATTCCTGCTTCAGCTTCAAGCCTGAATTTATTATGAAAACCACAGGAAACTAAAGAAAAAGCATTTGACATGTGGCCCCGGTAAAAGCTTTCATTAAGGTGTCAGATGTTTGCGACTGAGTGCAGTGGAGCACATAATATCCTTTGCTTTGCCCGTGCTTGTCTGACATGCCAGAAGCGTCAAGCAGTGATCTTGCTACTTTGTTGTAGTAACAAAAAAATAAAAAGAAAAGGATGTGGGAGGAAAATTAATAAGATGACTGCGGTGGCTTAGAGGTCTAGTATTGTTCAATATGTCAGAAAACTGAAATGGTTTGACTCAAGAGTCCACGTTGTGGAAATAAGAGACTCTATGCCCTCTGGGAACCCAATTAGGGTTGCAAGAAATGATTATTTTTGACAATTACTTTCTGCTTTTGTTTAGAAAATGATGCAAAAACTGTAAGAACTGTTGGCCTGTTTCACAAAAGCCATCTTTCAGGTTTCTAAATGCTGAAATGTTTCTAAATTCTACATTTTTTGTCCTCACCTCAACAGCATTCAATTTAGAAATAGTCAAAGACTAAAAAGTCCAGGAAATATTCATACTGATATTAGAGAATTTTCACTTAATTTCTTAAAATGCTACTCAATTGTTTTTTATCAATGCTCAAATCGACTAATTGATAATTAAATTGAATGAAGGACTTTTATTAGATTAATTGTAGCAGCCCGAGTTGCTACTTTTAAGAAACAAAAAGATATGCATGTATGAAAGATGAAGGAGGAGTTTTATTAGGACCATTGCTGTAGTCGATCTATATCCAGGACGTCAAAGGTTCATGTTATGGAAAAAACAGCATCTATAGTATGTGCTGGTCCCTCACCTTGGTCTTGCCCATTGCCCAGTTCTCCAGCTTGGCCTTCTCCAGTATCGCAGCACATGCTTCCTGAGTCACAGGCGGCTCCTCGTGAGCATGGAAAGCCAGGATGTAGTACCTGGGACAGTGAAACAGCACACATGATCTTCTCTTCTCTTCCACTCCTTCTGCTTCTACCTCCACCTGGTTAGAAAAAGCGAGGGACCTACGGACCTCTTCACGAAGTTAGCGAACAGGATGCGGTGGGAGTAGCCCTGCCGCCTGATCTTGGCCGTCTCCAGGACCCCGGTGTATCTCAGCTGGACCAGGACCTTCTCCCGGTCAAACTTGTTGGCATGGCGGTCGTTGTTGGGTTTGATGCAGCGGACAAAGTGAGGCTGCCCGGCCACCATCTTGGACAGCAGGTCCATCAGAGAGTACTAGAGAGAGAGAGAGAGAGAGAGAGAGAGAGAGGGAGAAGGGTGGTGCATATGAGCAGATGTGATTTTAGAAGTTATGAAGTGACTTTGGAAGAAAAACCGAGAAAATAATCGTGAGCTAGATTATGTTGTCTTAACAAGACATCTCCAGCTCCAGCTATCAAAATAAACTCATTCATGTTCATGACACATGATCATGATTATTCACATAAAGTGTGTCTTACTCTGAAGTACGAGGCCACCGTCTGTGTTCTCATGTTGGTGGTTTCTCTCGGATGGTATGGAGTGTCTCCAGGCTCCCCTGGCTGGAAAAACACAGGAAAAACGCATAAAATGTGTCAAAAATGACTATTATTCCTTCAATACTGTTGGTATCTGCTATAAGACTTCTGCATTTCAAAATACAGGGAGATGTAAGTGTACGAGGTTGAGGACATGGAGGACAAGACTGCGTGAACTGGCGCTCCAGATGTGGGGTCTCACATCTTTGTTAATTTTAAAGACGTGATCTTTAAAATCACAATGAGTCATTATGTTCATCACAATGTCTCTGCACACTACGCTCTTATCTTCCTCTGAAAATAAATCACCGTTTGCATTTGTACTGAGTCATCGAGAGGCACATGAAGCAAGCTTTTTTTTTCAGGAACCGGGTTTAATTTCCCAAAACTCTGCAAAAGAGACGCATAAAATGGATAAACACACACACACACACGCACACAATAGTGGAGGAACTGAATAAGTATAGCTCATTCAAGGCTAAAGGAAATCTGTCAGCTTAATTAAAAGACGAAAATGTGCTTTACACAGTACCAGTATTACTAATGCATCAACAGGACACTACGAAATCACAACTACAGGTGCACTAACCTGGATCCTGCACAAACTGTACCATTTAAACAAGCTCTACTAATAATTATCAGCACTATTATACTAGGGGGAAACCAGTTTACAGGCAGCCGTGGGCTGAACGCTGTTTGCAGCATTTCAAATGCTCATCTCGCCTCTTAAGAGCAAAGCCTTTGATGAGCTTTTTTGTCTAACATATGCAGATGAATGGAAATAGATTCAAGAACTCATCAAACACAGTTCATTTAAATGTAGCTACTGTCAATTGCTTCTAGGTGAGCAAATTGCCTCGAGCCTCACATCTGCAATCGGGTCTGTACCATTTGACACAAATTCACCAAAGTGAGTCATGCAATTTTTTTTTCTTAATTAAGTTCTTCTTTGGCCATTGGCAACTGGAGGAGACTCCTGGTGATTACTGAACACTTTAAGTGTAAAATCTAATCTAATTCTAACTTTCTACTAGGGCTAGTTATCAGTGTGAGGCCACAGAAAGACAAACCAGTGGGCGTTGAGCAAAGCAAAGGGATTCACAGGGGAAAATATTTCCACATTCTGACCACTTCATAATGATGTTTATCTGCAGGCGGTACATTTGCATGGGCACTACACGTGTATAGTTAAAATAGGTCACATGGGGCGTATTCAGACCTGGCTCGTTTGGAGGAGGGAGCATTTTAACCTTTCCAAATCTGATCTTTTGGGCACATGTGAACTCAGTAGCTGAGACAGGAAGTGGAACATAACAAGCCACCGAGATCTCAGAGAAGAGGAGGTCCCGGTTCGCTTCCATTCGCACCCTGGAGCGATTCATTTGTAGAGAGAAAGTAATCGACTCAGCAGCCGATACAACACAGCTGACTAGAGGCGTAATTGCATAAAATCACGCCGCGTCTGATCAATCATCACTCACGACTGTGCATGAGTTTAAATGTAATCCGTGGGCCGTGACATGAAACTGTCAATCGAAAAAGGCACTAAAAACCACAAATGGTTCTCCTGGAGAACCATTTGTGGTTTTAGTGACATTTGTGGATATTTTGTTCATTTAGCAAACACTGGTATATTAACCAGGGTAACTCTGAACATGTGCAGTTTCTGACCAATGAGAGAGCAGTTGGTTTTTGATTCACACCTTTGGACTTTTCGCTTGGGACCGTGGCAACCGTTTACCGGTTACCGTGGCAACTGAAGCAACACAAACTGCAACTGTTGTGTCATTTCAGGCCCGAACCAACGAGCCACAGGTCTGAATGTGAAGCATCAGTGAAGCATCTACTCCAAGATTGGTCAAGTAAAAAAACACTAACTATATATGGAAATATTTTGATTACCTCACTGAAAGAAAAAGAACTGTACAGGGTTAGGACTCCCATCTTTTAGAGTAGTAGAGGGACAGAGACAGACAGAGACAGAGAGAGAGAGGAGGAGAGGACAAAAAGAGACAAAAACAAGAGAAGAACACAGACAAGTTATTTCAGAAATGAAAAACACGGCTCAGAGGGGAGATTGTAGCTCCGGAAAGTGAGACAAAGAAAAAAAGAGAGGTAGAACAGAAGCGCCTTTTCAGGGGGGAGCTCTTGGCGGGGCAGATAATACAGCGATAATGCAGACAGCTCTTTAAGTACCTTGGCAAAGGTGATGGTGCGTGTCGGCGTCCGCGGGCTCCGCATTGTGTTTATGCCTTTGCCCTTGGTGTGGGCAAGGTTGCCTGCGAAATAAACACAGAGAGGAGAAGAGTGAGTAACAGAGAGCAGCCTAACCTGGCGACCAGAGTTAGTCACACGCGCAGGGGATAGTTTATAAAGTTGGAATAAATAAACGAGGGCGCTGTAAAAATACGTCTGTCCTTGGTTTAAATAAACAAACTGCGAGGGCAGTTAGCGCTGATTAGGGCCGCGACGGCAACGACGGCCTTGAGACTACTTAAAGAGAGTGATTATGTGATTATTGGCGCTCATTGATTTTGGCAGGGCTGCCGGTCGCCTCTGCCAACGCAGGTTACCGTCGATGCAGAGACCGGTGAGTTACTGAACAGCAGCCTGGCAGACCAGAGGGGAAAGCCTATTGGACGTAGGGGACATTAGTCCGCTGTGTTAGGTAATTATTCAATGCTGCTTAAATCAACACGTTGGTTAAAAAGTCGCTCTTACACAAACAGACGTAACCTGGACTTTCCAGGGTCTGGCTCCTCGTCCGTCTGCATTACTGGGACCTGGGAATGAGACCGGGCCGCTCGCTCTGCTCCTCTTACCTGTTTTGGTGAGGGGGTGGGTGACCAGTTTGCGGATGAGCTCGTTTTCTGACGACCTCAGCAGAAGGACGATGTCGGCCGGCAGAGTGTCCCTGTTCTTGGCCAGGAAGCCAGCGGCGTTGTAAATCACCTGGGAGTTCAGCGGAGAGGGAGAGCAAGGCGTGTGAAGGCCAGCATCAAGCAGCTCCACACCGAAACAAAACTTTTTATTCTTTCTTTTTTGAGTGATTGATCACACAGTAATTAATGTGGGCCCCTGAAAAAGATGTGACGTCACATCTGGAGTGCATAGATACAGTAAACTGTGGATGTGACGTGAGTGGATGCTACACATGTTAGCACGTGTGTATAGGTGTTGAAGCTGTTGTGTGATCTGATCTGACAACATTATGATTAAGTGATAAAGGGACAAAGAAGATTAACGAGAGCACAGATCTTAACGACAGCCTTCAGGGAGGCAGTGGCAGTGGACGTATGATGTAAAAGTTGGATGAAATGTGATGTGACTGTTCAGACTGAGGTGAACACATCATAGTTTAGGATATACATGAAAGTATAGAGACACAAAAAGATCAGCTCTAGGCCGCTTTTGCCTACTTTAGTCTGATTGAAACATGTCCTACCTTCCCAGCGTAATGGTGAATACCAAAGCCGAGGTCGACCCTCTTTGGTCTCCAGAAGCTTTTGGTCTTCAGGTTATCTTCGAATTTTTCTAAAACATCCGAGGATACATTAGTGACAGAGACAGATGCGTCTGCACAGCGAGAACACACGGTGCTCAGGGGGCTGTGAGACTCACCGACGAGGGTCTGGTCCGTGGCCTGTGGGAAGCGGCTCTCTTCATCCAGCAGGGAGAGCATCCCCATTGGCTTCTGTAGGAACAGGTCCAGGAGGGGCCGGTTGTCCTCGTACTCGATCATCCTGGCGTCGACCTCCTCATTCAGGTACTCGTCCTGCACAGAAACATAGAGACATAGAAAAAAAGCTAAACTAACATAGTAATCATAGAAATAGTTTCCTTGTCTGCCTCTGTTTTGTTGTTGAAGACAAGACAGGACAGTATTTCAGTAAATGTGGCAAGCAAAGTACACAGACTACGAACTTGTACTGTACTGAAAACATGTTTGTACAGCTTTAGTAATTTTGTCCTGTTGTTATATAGCTGTACTGACAGACCAGCATTGTGAAGTCTGACTGTCTGCTCCATGGTCTCCTCTCAGTGCTGTTCTCCTCACAGGAAATGAATGCTTCATTCTGACCGTTTTTTCTGACGCTATCTTCTGAATGTCGAGCTCAACATTCAGAGAACCTGACTTCCACAGAGACAGTAACATATCAACAGCAAACCAGCCTCTCCTCCTCATTACTCCACGTTAATCTGGTCTGCAGGGCGAAGCGGAGGAGACCTCCACTTAGGAGCCAGATCACGTGAGGCTGACTGACTCCGCTGCGAGTATGACTCAGCGCCGTTACTGGGGACTTCTATTCCGAGACCGCCAGGACGAAATGGGAACAAACAACATCGAGCCGAGATGCTTATTGTGGCGTGAGCTGCACGCTGTGAGGGGAACGAGCCACATCAGGAGATCTGCAGGGATGCAGACGTACGGGGACAACATGTGACGTGTGTGGACGCGCTGTGTGGGGAAACACATCCGCTTCGTTTGGTCGACTCGTTTAAAGACGTCTCCCTCTCTCACAGTGATTCCCCCTATGGTCTGTACAGTATACGTGGTGGCAGTATAGGACAAATGTATTTCTGGGCCTGGTGCCAACAATACCCAAGAGTGAGATTAAGTCAAATGCTAACTGTCTCCAGCTCCTAATTGACCCTCGTTTGGGATGATTTATAACTGCTCTCTGTGGGTGAAGACCAAATCATTTAACATTAGCAAACCATTCTTCGCCCCCCTCAAGGCAAAACACACCCACGAGACTGCATAAAGAAAGGATCGCCAAACTCATTCTCCCATAAATAAAGACGGCGGCATATTTTACCCCGGCCGTCTCTCTTAAAGCGTGGCGTGACAAATGGTGACATGTTATCACCATTTAGATGGAAATGAGGTGGTACCAAGGTGACAAATGCACACAAAGAGCTCACAAGCAGCAGTCTGGAGAAGTGCTCTTTGATTTTTATTGAAAGACAAATCCTGGACAGAGGTTGTGTGCGTTTTTGTTTTCTTTACCTGCTCCCACGCGAATATGTGCTGGTTGAAGTAAAACTGGATCTGCTCGTTGGCGATGTTGATGCAGAGCTGCTCGAAAGAGTTCTTCTTGAAGTTCTCGAAGCCGAAGATGTCCAGGATGCCGATGTTCAAGCACTTGTCTTCCTCGCTGGATGGGAGGGGGAAATAGAAGTGAGTTTACGGAGAGAAGGAGATCAATTAGATAACAATCACTACTTCCTGCTGCTGCTCTGACCCCGGCTGGCTGTCGGGCCGCAGCAGCGCGTTGATGCGGTTGACGATCCAGCTGAACAGGCGTCCGTACAGAGCCTTGCTCATGGCGTCCCGCACCACCGCCGCCTTCTCCACCGTGTTGGGACGCACGATGGTCTCCCCACGCGCCACCACGCAGTGGGAGGTCAGGGCCTCCTGGAGCTCGTCAGAGCGGATGCACAGCAGGGACGCCACTGAGCACAAGCATCAGGGAAGAGATTAGCGCCTGTAATCTGTAATGTTAGTTACACACAGGTACGATTGATTCCAACTGACCATTTAGAAGTGTGAGATCTTCAGTTTAAGAGGTCAACTTCTTAACAACAATCTCATTCCAAGAAATGTCCACGCAGCAAGATAATTTCAGTTGTTTTGATGACCTGTTTCCTCAGTTTTCATGTTTTCAATCAATACAAATATTTTCATAGTTGATGAATCTGACATCATCTCTTGATTAATCAGTTCGTTTTGGGATTTAAGTAGCTAAGATCAGACAATCTGAGACCGTAAATGTAACTGATTACCACTCTCAGCTCTACTTCATATAGACATCATTCATTATATTCTCTGACTTCTCCACAAAGTTTCAGGATATCGACAGATTTACTTATGAAAATGAAACAGGTTCAAGTTAGAAAATAAATAGGAAAGAAACAAGCACCAAACGCAGTGTATGTAGAGCTCTCATATCTCTTGTTCCCTGCTCATTTTCTCTCAAAAGGTTCTAGTTTCAGTTGCAGTCTCGCCTTGATAAAGACCCTTTTCACTCTGTCTCTCCACTGACTTCATGTTGGATGGTTGTGCTTTCAACCCAGAGATTATGATCACGTTCCTCCGTGTAGGCAGCCCTGCCATCTTCATCCAGGCTCACTATTGAATGTGATATTGAGTTTTGGGATCACAGAGCACAAACTAATGAAGGACTCTCTTCTTCCCTTGCTCATGAGTCACGAAATCAGAAAAAAAAAATCATCCTGACGATTTAGTAAATTACCCATCAGAGGAGATGTTTATATTTAGAAACTGTAATCAGGGAAAACAATGTGCTGTAACAATGTCCTCTAACCGTGGCAGAGATGTGTGTGGTAATGATGTGTCTGTAACTCTGAGCTAGCCTTTCTGTGCCGATGCATAATTGATTTCAGAAGATGAGTTTAATGGAGAGGAGCGGGGGGGTGGGGGGGAAGTCATGTTTGTTTGTGCACCATCATATATCTGCTCTCACCGTTCTCCAGGACAGACAGGTTGGGGATGTCGCTCTTGTCTGTTTGGTGCTCGGAGGCCACGGCGGAGAACTCGATATCGCCGGAGTTGAGGACGGCGGCCAGAGTGCTGTACACACTGCCCAGCTCCTGCAGAGAGGACAGGCAGAGTGATGAGTCCTGACACCTAATCACACCTACAGTTCACACAAAAGGTGGTGTGAATGTCTGTATGCTGGTCGCACCCTCCCATACAACAGCTTCTGTGATTTCCATTCTGTTATCTTTATCCTTCTCATCGAGTTCCATTCAGTTTGACAGAGTTGGTGTTTGTTTGATTGGTGCCTCTTTTCATGCCTTTACAATAACCTACGTCACTGCAAGACCTCTTACTCATGCCGGCAAATTGTGCAAGAGAGACAAAGTAAGAAGAGGGAGAGTAACAGCAAAACTACGATCAAGAAACTTTATTTACTAAAATCTGAAATGACACTGCACAAAATCTAAAAGCTAAGTTTTATCAGTCCTCGAGGACAACTGCTCTGAAAGTGCTCATTATTTCCAATTTGGAAATAAAATAATGCTGAAATTTTCTTTGTCTGGACCTCTTTGAGTCATAATTGAATACTTGTGACGAGGCACAGATCTTGTGTGAATTTGACTGCAGGTTTGAAGATGAGTTCAGTCGGCCTCAGTTGGTTTGTTTGCAAACAGATCCCTCATCAGACGCAGTCGTTAAACGTGTTACCCCGAGTCATCATAAAGCAAAGCTGCTGAAACCAACTAGTGTGAAACTGTGACAGTCTTGCAGTGAATCTCCAGCTTCAAGAGTGTGAAGGTGACTCATGAAAGGCTTCTGTGTGATCCCATGAGTAAATAACAGTAAAAAAAAGGATGTTGCCTTTTTTTTTACAGTTTTTTACAGCACTCTTTTACACACAGAATTTAGAGCATCTAGAAGCTAAGCTAACAGCTACATCTACATGGGGAGCAATAGGAAACAAAGTGGAATGCACACATTTGTGAATCTGACTCATCCTCAGAGTCAGGCTGAGTGAGGAGATGTGGCAACGCTCCCTCGGTTCCTGTCTAAAACTAGAACATCCTTCAAAGATCATCGTCATAAACGCTGCGTGATTTCATGCCAGATAAGTCGTACTGTAGCAGGCAAGGTTGTTCCTCGAGCGCTGCCAAGTGATTACACGGTAAGTACTATTGACGTGCAGATCCCGGGGGCAATCACTTCTTTGGGCTTCATTAGCCTTCACAGCGCCAACAGCTGACTTCCTGCATGCTCCAGCCCAGCTCCATCACATGCTCCAGCGTGGACGTGAGCAGCTACTCGCCCATGTGTTTATTTCCTCACTCCTCTGATCACTTCATTTGCTTTACACAGTGTTGGTTTGACTCTGATTTCCATGCAAATGCTCAGATCAAAATCCTGCTGCTAAACAGGCCACTTTGAGTGCGGTAATTAATGCAGCATTTCGTACCTCCAGGGTGAATCCGATGACTTTGAAACACTGCTCGACTGCATCAAACTGCTCCTTGTAGAAGGTGTTGCTCACGATGTCCGGCCCCAGTTTAACGTGCTCGTTGAGCAGATACCTGCAGTTCAGGAAGAGGAGGCACGGATCAGGGCCGGGGGTCTCCGGGAAGGAGGGG
This sequence comes from Karalla daura, assembly GCA_029224185.1. Lineage (NCBI taxonomy): Eukaryota > Metazoa > Chordata > Actinopteri > Chaetodontiformes > Leiognathidae > Karalla > Karalla daura. The sequence continues at coordinate 4,051,964 of CM055208.1, read as the reverse complement.
GAGGTCTTTGGAGTTGGAAATAACAGTGTTTAAAAGAAAGGACTCGGGAATGTCAAACCTACTTAGGTGTTTTGCTGTCAGAGAGCTTGTAGTGGGCTAGTTTCTTCCTGTCAGCCAGGCCGGCGTATATATAGTAGAAGATGTGGAAGTTCCTCTCGCCCCTGAGGAAACACACACACACACACACACACACACAGGTCTAGCTTGGAAACACTGGTCTGAAACGCAAGAAGAATAACCTTAATATGTCAGGAAATAGACATTTATACATTTTGTCAATCTCTGACCTTGTTCTTGTTCAAAAATGTGCATATTCTCTTATCTTGTCTTAAAGATCTCATCTTGTCTAACAATTATTGTCATGGTCCAACAGGGAAATCTTGTCCAAATTTTTCACCAAAAGTGACTTAGTTAATAAATATTTGTCACTCTAAAATCCTCCTAAATAATATCCACAGGCTATCCCCGAAGAATACGCATTGTTTGCTTTTCCCTGCCGATATTAATATCCTGTGCCAGGCGGAGGCCAAGTGTCTCGTCTGATACTTGACTCTGCTTTGAAGTTCAAATAAGGATGTTTGCAAGACCACAATCTTTGATCAAACAGGAAATAAGCCAGCGTCGGCTACTTGACCTGCCCCGCTCCCCACAGACACATGAAAAGAGGCAGAGATAGACGAGCTGAAGAGCAGGTGGGAGGCAAATGCCACTGGTTACAGACGGGGGAAGTAGATGTGAAAGGAAGAGCGACAGAGTCAATTACCCACTGATCCCCGGGCCGGCAGGCTGCAAAATCACCTGCTTAGGGATGTTTGGAAACATACAGGTCTGGATTTCACTTCATATAGATGTCAGTGCCAGGGGAAGGTCATAAGAGGCTGAGGTGGAGGTGACGCTTACACTGCCTGGTGGATGACTCTGGATTTCTCCAGCAGATACTCGGATATCTGCGCCCCCACCACCGTCCCTCCGCAGGTGAACCTCATCTCCAGGTATTTGCCGAAGCGGCTGGAGTTGTCGTTGATGACGGTGCAGGCGTTCCCGAAGGCCTCCACCAGGTTGTTGACCAGCAGGATCTTCTCCTGCAGGGTCCGGTTGTTGGCCTGAGCAGAGACATCATTCCAGCTCAGTGACGGGGAAATCAATATGGTGGCAGGAATGGTTCACCTGTCTAGATGTGATGCATGAACTCGCTACTCCTGCTATTCCCATCAAAAGTGACAGCGTATTCCTATTTCTGGTTTCATTTCATTTCAGCGTGAAAAAAGAAAAAAAAAAAAAAAAAAGAAAAAAGGCCAAAAGCCAAATGGAATGGAACGTTCTTTTCAATCAAGTTGCAAATTACACTTGGCATCAGCTGGAGTGTCAGACAAACTGATCACAGGATGTTCAAAGTGCTTTAATGGCTCATTTTGCACAGTGAGTTTGCTGAATATCCACATGGACGACTGCACGATTCACACCAGTAACTCTGCAGCTCTGCACAGAGCATCTTCTCACTGACGCTCCGCTCTGCTTTGAGAACATTTTCATGGTTTCATCACTACAGTGTGTTTCACGCAGCACACGCACACTTTTTCACACTTTCTTTCACTTTAATGAAGTATTCAATTGATGTGCTGCAAAGCATTTGCTTCTTAGGGAGATGAAAAAACCTTAGACTTATATGTGTTAGACAATTTATCAGGTTTAATTGTCTCATCTTTAATGTTCAACTTTACTCTATAATCTTAGAATTTGTCGTGAAAAGCACATTTGTAGACAAGTCAACCCTGAAATATTTTGATAAAGCAAAAGATTCAACAAATCTGGCAAATTTAGATCATTTACATAACTTTACACAGCAGAGAAAAAGCATTCAAGCCACATCACTGTAGGAGTAATTATACACGCTACTATAGACTACTGTATATAGCTAACCAAACAGCCCTGTCTCTGTGCTCCCAGGGCTCTGGGAGAGGGTGGAGGGCGTCTGAACGGGGGGGAAGGGTTTGGATGGTTTCCGGCTGCCTGGTAATTATGACTCACCTTCCCGAGCACCGTCAGCTGCTGCACCAACAGATGAGCGCTCTCCGTTTTCCCGGCGCCGCTCTCCCCGCTGATCACGACGCACTGTGCACAGGCAGAGGCTTTAAAGCGTTGCATGTATGAACATGTATGTACATACAGTACATACATGGTCATACAGTCGCTCGGTGAAGACACTCTGAGACGTTAGCGCTAGCAGGTAGCTAAGGTGGCTAGCAGGTGGCCAACGTCAACTCAAGTTTAAATTAAGTCAAAATTTTTCAATCTCAGCTTCATGAATTTGTATTTTTTGTAGTTTATTTAGTTCAGTATGACAGAAAATTGAAAATCTATGAAGTAAAAAGGCATTTGCACCATTTTATAAACCAAACGACTGATGAAGAAAGTTATTGACACATCAACTGGCTACAAAAATCAGCTCTTAGGATGAAGTGAGAACCTGGTCCGTGTTGTATGACACCATGGACTGGTAGGCCACATCTGCCACGGCGAAGATGTGCGGCGGGTTGGCCGTGCGTTTCGCTCCTATGTACATCTTTGTGTGCTGTGAGGAGGAGAGGGATAGAAAGAAAACCCTAAAAATATATGTTAATCGTAAAGACAACTTGGCTGCTTTGCAGTACGGACAAATAGAAACACACTCCGGGTCTATCTCGCTGTCCACGCAATATATTATAGCTTTGCTCGAGGAGGCAAGGAATGATAAATAGGTGAAGAAAAACACGATGATTGGGAGGAAAATACAGTCAGCGAGGTGTGGAAGCGGCATGGGAAGGGGCTGTGTGTGTGTGTGTGTGTGTGTGTGGAGGTGAGGCTAAATGGGATGCAGCAGACTGAAGAAGTGCCCAGGCTCTAATGAGACACGCCAGGCTACGTTCACTGCATTATCGACCAAATGTGAGGAGCGCAGGTGAGTCAGAGAGAGGGGCTGAGGCCTGCACACACACACTCTCACACACACACACACACACAGGCAGGCACACATGCACACACACCTGAGGAGCGTAGATCTCCATCTTATGGAAGGGGTTGACTGCGATGAGGATGTCCCCCACGTACGTGTAAATCAGATCTCTCCCATAGCGACTCTGGAGCTGCTCCGTGACCGTGTTCTGGGGGAAATAAAACAAAAGACCACGAGTCGACAAATCAACGCCGCGATCGTTGTCACAGGCACATTATGAAAGTCAACAAGCTGTAGTTTAGCTCGCGTCCCGCCCGGAGCCAGGGCCGACTGCTACGCCTGTTACGTCAGTGTGTTATCTTCATGTCATACGCAGTGATTAATACTCCCGGCCCCTCGCTGCTGGGACAGGTACATCAACAACAGCAGAACCGCCCCTCCACCTCCTCCTCCTCCTCCTCCTCCTCCTTCTCCCTCTCCCTCCTCCTCCTCCATCCTTTTGAAGGATGGCTGGAAATATCCGCAGGCGAATGAGACTGATTCTATCATTCAATACGTCAATGCGGCGTTCAAATTTGATAAATTGCTCCAAATGTTATTTGTACAAAAGGCGCTAACATGCATCTCTCAACAGGCCGGCAGGCTCGTTGGGAGAGAGAGGGATGGAGCCCAGCTTCTGATTAACCGTCGCAGGGAAAACAAACCCAAACTAAGAAATACTGTTTGCAATCCTCACCATGTTTACCAGGCTGGTTTTTAGATAACTTCTGTAGATAGCTATTTAGTCATAGTAGACATATTCACAATCAAATTGCTGAAGTATACCAAGAATGAGCTTTGAAACTCCACTTAATAAACAATGGAACAGAAAGCCTTTGTTCGTCTCACAATGGGGAAATTCCAATAAAATGATTCAGAGAAACTACACTAGAAAATCTTGCAAGCTTGCAAGATTTGTTTCCATGGATGACGATGAACTATCTACCTCCAGAGTACAACATGGTGGAGTCACTTGGATTTATTATTGTCATTATTCTGTTTTCCTCTCTCACCTCGTCCAGAACTTCCAGAATGGCCAGGTCCTCCACTTCTTCTGGATCCGTCTGCATCTTCATGTGGCTTCCTCTCTTTGTGTGGATACGTTCATGCCTGCAACTCACAGAACACGCGACCAGGTCTCTCACTGGACAACACACAGAATTCACACCTGCATCCTTTTCATCGCCCTGTCTATCATTTGAACCCGTTTCAGGCCGTCTCAAATACACCCAAAGATCAGGTTGTTAAAAATGTCTGGAAGAGAAATTATACAAGTCTGTCTCCTATATTTTGAATATCTAATCCCTATTTACTCCAAAGACTGAACATTGTACTGGAGCTAGTTTCTGCATGATTGAAAACACATGTCAAATGAAATCTGCAAATGTAACTTTACAGGCTGAGAAGCATCAAATAAGTTACTGTAGTCAATCATTTCCTCAAATATAACGATGTTTGACTTTATCTGGGTTCCAATAAATGTGTCAGCCTTTAGTAGATGACTGAGGCTGATTTACTAATGCGGTTGCAACTTATCTCCTCTAAAACTCATTTGTCATAAAGCTATCGATGGGACTGTGCTGCCGAGGTCTGGAGCTAATCAATCCCAGTTACGGTTACAGTTGTGGAAACGTGGAGAACGTTTCTAGAAAACCAGGAAAATGCCACAACAACAACAACACGAGCCATGAGACACCAAACACTGTCACAGCTGAAGGTTGGCAACGCGTGGACAACCTTCCATCAACCCGAGGAGTTGATGGTCCCACCACTAGCACGACAGACAGCTCTGACCGTCGTCTACTGGAACTTCCTACTGAGGCGTGAAGGTCATGTGAGCGTGTGTTACCTGTCGTTACTGTCTGTGCCTCTGTCTGTCTTTCCGTGATGGCTTAAAACGACAGGGATAGGATTAACATTTCACCAGCGTGCAACACGGCCAACGCACACTTTTCCCGGGCCGGCACTTTGACTCGTATGACACATGCTGCGCAGCCGGCGGCTCGCGTGAAGCAGGGGCAGGATGGAGCTGTTGTTTATGCCAGGGTGACAGGGCTTGTAAAACATAGAGCAAGGAGGGCAATTTGGATTATACTGTCTAGGAGCGTTAAGCTGCGGCCTAACATACATAAAAGCCACTGACGGGGAGGTTTGGGGCTTTCTATCAAACTCCTTATGGAGGGAGAGGGTGCAGCCGGGGGATGAAGGAAATATACTCCAAGCTGCGTGCGCTACAGCCCAGAACGGTACCTTGTTTTTTCAATGACTCCTATTTGTTGGTTGAGATCGATGAGCTCGATCAATTGTTTCTGCAGGATCTTCTCTCGGCCCACGGTCTGTTTGATGAAGACATGCTGGAGCAGGTCGAGCACATTTGGCCTCAGCTCAAAATCCTTAATCAGACATCTGTATGTGCAAGATGAGGAGACAGAGAGAGAGAGGGAGGAGGAGTGCAAAGAGTTGCTTGGATTTACATCTAAAGTGTGTCTGGAGTAAATATTTATTATCCTCGGAGGCGTCACAAGAGCAGGAGGAGGTGTGTGTGTGTGTGTGTGTGTGTGTGTGTGTGTGTGTGTGTGTGTGTGTGTGTGTGTGTGTGTGTGTGTGAGGATCCCAGAGACTCACTTGCAGATGAAGTCGTTAAAGTCGTCTGACCAGAGCTCGGGCTGGTGCAGAGTAGGCGGAGGGTTTCTGTTAAGGGAAGAAATGGAAAAGATAAATGGAAAGATAAGATGGGATGGGATGGGATTTACGCGGCCGGCCCCAGAGAACAAAAGGCCGGGGCAGCGGGCGGAGCGAGGGAGCCGACTCTCAGCGTCCAGAGGTGTTTCACCTGTGTCCGTGACGGAAACGCCAGGGAGTCAGCAGCTTGAGTATCAGATCTTAAAAGCTTACGGTTTCCCTCGTAAAGGAGAGAAAGCCTTTAAACGTCGCAGGCTGTCAAAGCTACTGCACAACTGGGCTAATTTGCCATAATTCCTCGCTCTGCTTTAAGTACTTGTTTTACAAGGCGAGCCGTAAACAAGTCCACTAATGCCTTTTACACGTTGGCTTTGGTCGTGATAGATCGCTCTAATGAGAGGGCATACATCTCCTGTTTATCAGAAAACAAACCCAATCAGGACAGCGAATACATCAGGCCTTTATATGGGGTTTGTCCTGCTAATGCAGCGTCTATTTCAGAGTTTTTATCTGGGAAGACTGACGCGGTCTTGGCAAAGGAAAACATGGATACGAAGAGTATTTTCCACCTCGTACAGTACCAGGAGCGAGGTGGAATCTTCTCATTTGCATATAGTGGAGGATGAAAGCTTGAATCTTCCCACTTATTGCATAATCAAGGAATCACTTTAAATCTGTGATGTTTTGAATCCAGGTCTAAAAAAATAACAATAATAACTTCAACTTTCACTATTTATTTATGACAAGATCAAAGTCTCTCCCCACTATGACACACTATAACACAAAATCATGTGTAAAATCCACCCTGCAGCTATTTAACATTGGATTTTTGGTGCAATAGAACTATGGGTGAAACTCAGCCCTGTTTACACTCTAACTTGTATGTATTCTAGCTCCTTTTCTATAGAGTTTTGAGTACTGTGCTTCTTTTTGAACCATATTCTTTCCAACTTTGAACCATATTCATATTCATATTTTTCATTTTAACATCTTGAAATCTTGACGCTTTTGTTATTTCTAAGTACACTGAGACCACTAAGCAGAGAAAACGCATCAAAATGAGCCTCTCCTCCTTGATTGAAGTCGGCCTAAATTAAGTAAGACTCCGTGCCTCTCAACCAGCGCCCTCAGCGTAGCTGTTGTTGACTTGAACACACACACACACACACACACACACACACACACACACACACACACACACACACACACACACACACACACACACACACACACACACACACACACACAGTGAGAGGAGGGAGGTGAGGAGTGTGAACAGACAGCCTGCAGCTCTGGCTGCAGCAGTCACATAGATTCAGAGAAAGCTGCGTGATGGCTCCTGTGGAGCACGACCCCTCCAGCAAGCGCACAGGACCGCCACCACACAGCAGTGTGTGTGTCGTGTGCGTGCGTGTGTGTGTGTGTGTGTGCGTGTGCGTGTGTGTGTGTGTGCACCATTTCCAGGGCAGAGATGGAGGAAAAAGTGCTGTGCCAGTGAGCTGACAGAGACGGTAAGTGCTTATGCAGCTCTCGCACCGGAATCCAGAGACGATAAACAATTACTTTTCACCTTCAGACCACAATAGGCGGAGATGAGACGAGAGCGCGTGCTCTGAGCACCCCCCCTCCAACCCCACCCCAACCAAGATGAATGGGATCAGTGCCAAGAGGGGAGGGGTCTGAGGATAAGCTCCCATGAGCAGGAAAAAAAAGGAAAAAAAATCCATTTGAAATGAAAAGACTGTACTTTGTCTGGAGACAGTCAGTGTGGAGAGGCAAATTACTGAGCCGGCTGCAGGAGATGGTTCCTCTCTGCACACTGCTGTGCATTACTCTGCCTTTACAACCTGACAAGCTGCATCAGTGCAGAATATAAAAATATATGTCTGCTTTCCCAAGGCTGCTCTTGTGTCTTTTTGCAGCAATTTGCAACAACACCCCAGCTCCTTTGAACCTCGTCGCATGTTTATGTGAAGCGTCTGAATGGTCGATGACTTGTTTGCTAATTTCGTATAATATCAAATAAACGGTTGCCTCGACGTGTGATTGAAAGTAACAATCAAAGAGGTATTCGCACGTGTATAAAAGCACAACGTTCCCATCCTCACATTCTCAAAGGGAAGCTTTGAGTTCCTCAGCTCGTACGTTGTAATTAAGAAGTCACCAAGTTTAAGTGCGTTGTTTCTTCTCTCTGACAACAGTTATTAATCATTTAGGATCATAATAAAGGCGCTAGGAAATACATTGTGTAAGTGATAGATGTAAATTGGGCTGCTAATGTCTCCAAACATACAATTAAATACAATTTTACCACAAGAAAAAAATCCATCATCTACTTAAATGTATTTCAGAGTTGTTGATTTATGTGCAGCCCTGAAGTTTGTTGTATAAAGACAGAACAAGAGTTTTTAATTGAGGTTAGCGCCACTGCTAACCCAAGGGTCACAGTCAGTTCCTATCACCCACCTGGGTATTTTGAAGAGGGCTCTCATTGGGTGGAGGTCGGAGAGGGGTGGGTCTCCATCTCCCAGCTCGATGGCGGTGATGCCCAGCGACCACACGTCACAGCGGGCGTCGTAGGTGGAGTCCAGCTGCTGCTCGCAGGCGATGACCTGCAGCAGACAGAGGCAAGCACAAGCTGCAAGCTGCTGGAGCAATTCACGTGTCAGTTGTTTTCCAATGAGGGAAAATACATTGTTTTGATGCTTCAATCTGAAGAAAATGATGACATTTATTCCCAAAACAACAGATCTGATCTGGAGGTGAAAGACCTACTGTTCTGTAGAGAGAAGCAGGGTTGTCAGGCCTGCATCTACTTCCCATATTGAGGGGTCAGTATTTATGCAATGTAAGAGATTTCATTTCTCCCTGGGTTTCATACACACACACACACACACACACACACACACACACACACACACACACGCTACAGCAAACATGGATGTAAAATGTCAATCAGAATATCAAAGGAAACTGACATATATTGTAGCAGAGCTCAAAGACACAGTCTCATCATCAGGAGCTGTGGGCAAGATAATGCACACGCCCACACACACACAAAAGAACACACACGTGCGCACACACACACACACACGCTCATACACAAACACACATGCATGCATGCATAAGTGCATGCACTCGCAGTCTATCATCCACATCCTGGGGGCAACATGGTCCCCAAACAACAATATGAATCATCTGTGAGTGGGAGGAGTGCGTACACATGGCCACGAACAAATACGTGAACAGCTCACTGTGACGGGCAAATATAGAGAATCTATATCATTTGTATTCCAACTCACAAAATGTGTGTACATATAGGAAAATCATTACCCAATTCACGATAAGACATCCTGCAACACACACTCCTTCATAATGATTGCTGGCTATTCACACACTTTCTTTTACTGAAGTTCAAAGAAATACAAAGTGACTTATAGCACTGAATATCATGAATGTAAAGCATTGTGCAGATAAGACACAACTCACCCTACAGTCCAAAGTTACATAACAAGCTGTTCCTTTAAAGAGTATTTAAAACAGTCTGAGAACCGCATGGAAGAAAAAAAACTTCCAGAACACTTACAAAGAAGTTTCGCTGAAATGTCCCAAAAGGTTTCCTTTAATAACAACACAGTAGACCTCAGATCTCAATCCTTTCAGCCGAAGACTCTGATCTCGAGTCCGACCTAACTATGCTCCTTCCCGATCAACATCTTAAACAAATAAGATTAAAATGCCGGAGTCGGAGGGACACGTCATGCAGCGTGTGCTTGAAGGCCATGCAAACTCTCTGTGAAAACAGCCGGTTTGATTGGACGGGCGTGTGACCTGCAGGGCTGCTCTTTGGACACGTCTAGAATGCAACATTGGAGCGGTGGTTACTCAGTGCGGACGGGTTTACAGATCGGGTTCCTGCAGAGGTTGCTCAAGGTTCATCCTGTCTCATCTCCATCAGGTGAAGAGTGCGAGTGGGTGGCTCTGCAGAGCCAGATTTTCTTAAGGTCTCGAAAGTTCACGTCAAGAGGAAGCGCAAATATAAACTGATTGATCCTGTCAAACATGCCTCTTCGCGTTTCATCACTTTGCCACGCGGTTGGAGTTAAGTCGTAATGCCAAGGGAAGACAAGCTGCGTTGTCAAGGAATTCTGCTGTTTAGCTATGTATCTTACAAACCGAACATTGGGTCAAAAGGTGAAAGAAAGAATATGAAGTATCTATAAAGACAGTATATAATCCTCTATGATTAGACAGGAGAGGAATGATGGAGGCTGTCCCGTCTACTTTTTCCCCCGCTCACATTGTGCGTAATGTTTTTGTGTTTGTGTACAGGGTAATGTGGTGGTGTACAGGAGGAAGGTTTCTGGTTCATACTGGTGTGTGTGTGTAGGCTTTTCCAGGTCACTGGTCTCTTCCCACAGTCTAAAAACATGCATTAAGGTCGATTGGAGACTCCAAATTGCCCCTAGGGGTCAGTCTGAGAAGGAAGCCTGGGTATTGACATTTATTAATTCATATGTATTAATACTGCAGCATCTATAATGGTAAGTTAATACCAGTAACTGGTAGTATAGAGAAACATTTGTAAAAGTTTGAAACTATGAAGTTGGCGTTTGCCTCGTTAGTAACCTGAAGAAAATGTACAACTTGAAAATCTCATGACATTTGTATTATTTATGGAGGCCGGCCAGTTTGTTTGTCCGGTGTCCTTGGACCTCTTTGGAGGAAATGTTGGGCTGATTTTGCCATCAGTGTCTCAATACTCAGTATTTCACAGCAGGTACTCCAGCCTCCTTCCACAGTCCACAAACATGTATGTTCAGCTCGACTGGAGCCTCTAAATTGCCCCTAGGTGTGAGAGGGAATGATGGTTGTGTGGTGTGTGTGTGTGTGTGTGTGTGTGTGTGTGTGTGTGTGTGTGTGTGTGTGTGTGTGTGTGTGTGTGTGTGTGTGTGTGTGTGATGGACTGGCAACCTGTCCAGGGCGTATTCTCCGCCTTTGCTCTATGTGCATTTAATATCGGCTCCAGCAGATCCCTAGACACCACTAGGTACTAAGCGGGGATGATGATAGATATATGGATGTATGGATGGAGTGTATAAACTTCTAGTGGACGATCGCTATGATTAGACAGGAAATGAATGACGGAGGCTGTCCAATCCGTTCTTCTTTTCTTTTTTTTTTCCTTCCATGCACATTGTACTTGACAGTGTTATCTCTTTGATGATTATTAAGTGTGGCCTGCTGGGACGTGCTCCAGGCTAATGTAGCGTAAAGAGCCCAGGCAGCGGCAGCGTTAATAGGCCGGTCTGTACTGTACCTCCGGAGCCATCCAGAAGGGGGTTCCCACAGAGGTGTTCCTCCGCAGGCGCGTGTTTGTCAGCTGGGCTGAGACACCTGCAGGGAGGAGGACACACACACTTTAGACACTTCAGCCTCACTCTCGTATTCCCCATTTGCAATAATTTCCTCAACGCGTTTCTTCTTCTTCTCCCTCCTCGTCCTCTCCTCCTCTCACGGGTAAAAATGATGATCTGTGAAAAGGGGGAAGTGGCGAGCAGCGGGGAGCTGCACAGCTGACACGGGCCTGAAAGCTCTCGGAGCGTTGTTCGCATCCCACTGATAAAGCTGTCAGGATGGTGACAAGGAGGACAAACAAAACACACACATGTTTGTGCTCATATGCTCACAGAGCCATCAAGCTGTTCCTTCCTTCCCCGTCAAATGATAGATTGCTTTGAATTACAAATTCTTCCGTGCCTGTAGGTGATTTTCCCGGGCATTCAAGAGCGACATTTGAATACAATTCGACTGTAAACAGGCCTTGGCAGCGGGAGACAAAATTTCACCCTCTCTCGGAATAAGATATTGTATATCTCGGTGATTTATGAGCCAGAGGAGAATGCAGTATATCTGGTAAAAATGGCCAAAGGAAGGGCAGGCTCGGCCCTCTGCCAGTGTGTTTGTGTGTTTACGTGGGGTACACAGCCTGACAAGGAACACGCTGACCCACAATCGTGACTTCAGCGCCGTCCAGACGAATCAGCGTTAGGCCACACGGCGGCGTGTCCCAGGGCTGGCTGTGCTGAAGCAGCAAGCCGAACAGAAGGAGCAGAGCCTGGAGACAGAAACGCCGCTCCGCCACTAACAAAAGGTGATCTGCTCCTACACGACACGCACACTCGGCTCCTTTGTCTCGCATGCACATCGATAGCACGATTTCTGGTCCATTTTCCCCACAAAACGCAGTTTAACCAGCACATGTGTGGACATATGCACAGATAGGTGACAGCGTTTCTCACTGTCTTCTGGTCCAACAATAACAATAACACAGCGATGCCATGTAAGAGCTGGTGGGTAAAAACCAGAGGTGGTGATGATGAGCAATGCAGAGAGACAAAAAGAAGCTGAGTGGGAAACATGGAAAGGGATTAGAGACATAATTCCACATGGCTGTCACGCAGGAAACCACAAAGCTGTGACGATTCTTCCCAGCGATGCAGGTGCAAACGCGGAGATAAACGAGTCCAAACTGTCTGAGCAAACTCGCAATGATGTGAACAAGCTCACATGCCTGCCGCTATATAAATAGGTATAGGGGTGTGTGTGAGGATGCAGGAGCACAAAGAGGCTCTATTAAAGCTCTCACAGCCCCTCGCTTTCTGCTACATTAGCGCCGAGTGGGGCCTGGTGGGCCACACTTAATAATCATCACAGAGATAATGCTGTCAATTAGAATATTCATGAGAGGCCCATGAACGAGCAGCTCCCCTCACTCTTCCTGGGCTCTTTTTGGGTCCAGCTCCGTGCTATTTTGTTTCTGTGCCGGTGATGAGTCACTGCGGGGGCTTTATCTCCTCAGCTGCTTAGTGTAGCGTGCACCCCTCCACATGAAAAACCATTAATCCCAGCGTGACGCAGTGCCAAGCTCAAGCCGGGACCCTTTTTTTTGTACCCCAACCACCTCACGTTTTCGTCACTCTGCAATTTTTTCTCTTTTTTTTACACAAACTGGGTTTATTTTTAAAACTCTGCATTTTTTCCGATGACGTTTGAAGCAACATCTGCTATGAATATCTGTCTGAATTCTTACAGATCTGTACATGCATTGCACACAATGAGTCAGAGACATTTCTGTCTTACTGTGAACAGACACTTAGAAAGTTTGAGGTCTAATTTGTGACTTGAATCCCTTCAAATATGCATGAATATCTACCTCTATGAGTCCCTATCTAGCTATTGTTAGATGATAGATGTGTTATTATTGTTATAATTATGCCTTCATCTTTCTGTTTCACACAGGTCTGATAAAGTCTCACATTTGCTCTCGAGCCCAGACCTGCTGCTGGTGTGTTCGATCATTTCTCCTGGCTCACCTAAACCTGCTGCTTGTCCCCTTGTTGTGTGAATGGAGCTTAAGATTGGACTTTTCTGCTTTTATCAACAGTTTCACAGCCATGCAGAAAAGCTGCAGAAGCTACAGTGTGATGCTAACATTGCTAACGTTGCTATACGTGACCTTTTCTCTGCCACCAGTCTGTCGCCTCCTTCCTCCCTCATCGTTCATTTCTGCAGTTTAAACATTAAACGCTTTGCTCACGTTTCATTACACAAGCCTCTGTTTGCTGTAATCTTTCTACCTGGATGCATTTGTTTTGCAAAGGGCAGAAATATGTGAGCAGATAGCGTCCTGACAAGATAACATGAGAGTTGAATCTGGTCGATGGTCCGGTTGCTTCACAGCAATTACTTTCCGGTCTCAGAATTAATGCAGCAGCCTTGATGATTTATGAGTAATAATACGCTGACTGTAAATGTAATTACTTCCTATCGCCTTTCTGGAGGCTTCGCACAAAACAATATGGTGGCAACTGAGTTCAAACATGTTGTTTTTATGTAATAAAGTTCTTCTCAGATATTGGAGCCATCCTATCTGAGAGATTCATTACAGCTTCGGCCGGAGAAACGAGTGATAAGACGTTCTAAGGAAAACAAAATCTCTATTGCAATGAAAAACAGTGAGATCTGCTTTGTGAAGGCTTTAATAAATGGTCCCATGTGTGGTATCTCCTGATAGAGCCTCAAGCCTTTTATGAAGCACTAGCAGAGAAGCTCTGTGGTCATCAGACCGTTTACACCTCGGTGTGGAGGCCACATTCAACTGGACCTGCGTGCCTTGGCCGTCTACAGCACGTAAACACAATAATCTAAAGGTAAATGCTTTCTGCATTCCTGACCTTTTAACTGGCTTTGTCTAAAAGAGACAAGCTAATGCGCTAACGGTTGAGCTACATTGGATTTGTGTGGGCTGAGCCCCTTTTCTCCACACGGCTGCTGCGCTTCCACTGGTTCACTGACCATTACTTACATAATACATTCAATTATTTAGATTTGTATGATGTGTCTGTGCACGATTGCTCGCCCCTTCGCTCTACTGTATGTAAAATCGTCTTGACCTCAGAGGCGATCTTTAATGCAAACTGTGATCGTGAACATTGTGCTATATTTCTTGGACTCTCCAAAGAGTGAAGGAGAAGATCTGCACCAAACATGTGGGGTAATGTCTGAGTCGCTGGCACTATTAGGCTATTATGACGTTCTCCAGTCGATGTGTCATTGCCACTCCAGAGTGGAGAGGAGCGTATAGCCCGGCCCTGCTCCTCCAGGACACTGCTGACAGCTCGAGAGGCTGCAGATGGACACAGAGCTGCAGAGCGTCGCAGCAGCACTGTCCTCGAGCTCTTTCCTACAGCGACCACAAACTGTTCACCAGCAGCAGCACGTGACGCCTGAGGATCTCTGCAGAGCCGGGTGGGAGCTGCTCTTTTTACGCGCTCTGGATATCCCATAACCACCCGATCCATCCTGTCATCTGCTCTGTCTGAAGTTTACAGTCCATAACTGGCATCAACTTTTAGTCACAGCAAATAATAAATAAGTATGATTATGTTGGTATTTTGTCTTTAAGATGCTATTGAACTACTCATGTATGTGTATGTACATACACACAGTAAGTGTAACTGAAATCCCCCTGCCTTCAGCTTTATGTCTAAATGTCAATTTACTCTTATTATCTTTTAGACATAAAATCTCATTGTGATTTCAGGAATATCCAAGATTATGCTCTGTTGAAATCTTGTTTTTTGTGAAGTCCATGACTGAAAATCAATATATTAAGATGGCTTCTGAATGCTTTGTATAACAAATGATTGTATCCGTGGTTGATCAAGCTGTCGGTTACTCACATGGTTACTTAGTTGGTTTCTAAAATACTGAAAATGCTGTGAAAATTGTGAGAGTCTGTCTAACAAAGTCCAAGACAAGTGTTTGTTTTGTCCTCACCTCAATGACATTCAAACCAGAAAATGTTCACATCTTGAAGCTCAAATCACAGAATTTCTACCCAGGAAGAAGCTCTTAAACTAGATCTTTTAAGATGTAGATTAAGATGTCACGATTGTCCTTTTTTTCAAATCCAGTGCAACAAATACTCCTCCTGAGTGAATCACTGCAGGAGGAGGAGGAAGCCGCTCCGAGGGCAACAGAGTCTCTCCTCCATATTAGCTATACTTCAAACTCACATATCAAGTGATTCCATTAATCCCCTCCCCTCCTCTCCTCCTCCTTATGTAAGAGCCGTGCACTTTGTGCATGGCGGTTTGGAAAAAAAAAAGGGGCTTTTAAGAGAAGCCCACAATTAGCAGGATAAATGCAAACCTACACTCGCACTGAGCAGGGATTTTATTTGTAATGAAAACAGGCAGCTGGTTTTTCAGCCCCTGAAGAAAACGGGGGGTGAGTCATCACGCCGCAAATTGTCAGAATCACTTTGCAGTCGTGAGCGTCTCCCGGTCCAAGAAGTGTGGACGTGCTGCTCTCTGAGTGCCTCATTTGGTTAAGAAAACTCACAAGCAAATCGGCGCAAACACGCAATGAATAGCAACAATGTCTGCGGGAGAAGGTAGAAGATCGGTGTAATGGAAAAGTACAATCGCCTGCCGCCTCGTCCTGTCTGAGCGTCTCCAGCCTCTCAGGGAAACTAATTAGCGGGACAATTTATTTGGCAAAGCAGCTGAAGGTAATGGATTTGACCCTCTTCTGTTAAATAGAGCCATAACATGATTTTTCACTGATTAGAAGAGGACGGTACCAAAAAAAGAGAAACAGCTTTAAAGCAGAGAAAAAAGCAGAAAGTACCGAAATCCACCAGCTTGATCCCTCCGTGTGTCGTCAGCAGGATGTTATTGCCTTTGACGTCACGGTGGATGGTCTTATTGATATGCAGGTGTTGGAGACCCTGTAAAGAAAAAGAGGTTAAGAGCTTTTTTTTTTTTCCAGCCAGGCACCTGCAAGCAAAATTATCCCATTTACCCCCCCCCCACTCTTTTTTTTCCCATTGAAATGAAGAGTCTGTGCCTCCCCTGCCCCTGCACACACGTACCATCAGGGCCTCGTGCAGGATGTAGGCAATAATGGCTTCATCCATCCTGTCTCCCCTCTTCAACATGCCTTTGGCCAGATCGGTCACAGAGCCGCCATTGCAGAGCTGCGACAAAAAAAAAACGAGAACAATGAGAAGAAATCCAACGTGAGTCAGCACTTATAGAGCGATTCATACAATGTGCAGAAATCTGGGGCATCTGAGATGTGGCGAACTTCACACGCAGGGGAAAACAGTGGGAGGATGAAAACGTCTTGATTATAAGATTTCACAGCCAAGAGATGCTGGGAGTTGTTCTGTCAGTCTCTCTTCCAGCTTATCTTCCTGTACAGGCTTAGCCAGAGGTGGAAACACACCCGTGGGGGGGTGTGGGGGGGGGGTGTACATTTTAATCTACACTGTGATGACTAAGCGGTGTAAATATTAAAACACACACACATCAGCCTCGAATTAAGAACATCCTCTTATGTTTTCATACAATGCTTTGTTTTCTTTAATCAGAAATGACACACTATTTACAGGAGGACATTTCCTACTGGAACAGAACGTACCAGGATTCAATCTCTCCTCCTTTTTTATTTTCTTTCTTTCCTCCCTCCTTTGATTGTGTGTGTGTGTGTGTACGGGTGTTTTCTAGTCGTACAGTGCGCCTACCAGACATGGCCTCCACTGTCAATAGCAATACCTCCTGGAAAATTACAGAAAATTACCCTGCATGTTGCCTTGGCAACAATAATAACCCTTAATTTGGGGCCTTTCTTTGGAAGATGCCAGAGGTGTGCCACATAAAAAGCCTCTGAGCTGTCAGTCAGGGCGCCGGCGGGGAGGGGCTGCGCCGGGGATAAATTGTAGATTCTGCATATGAAGACTGTTTGTAAACACGGTTCCTGTCACTCTGTTTGCTAAAATATATCATCTGCAGATGCATTAAAACGTACAAACGCGTCCCACTCTTTCTCATCGCTCATGATTTGCGCAAACATTTGTGTGAGACGGGGGAAATTTCTGTCATATCTTTTCACGTATTGAACACTTGTTCTTGCATAATTACACTCATTTACTGCACTTGTAGACTGAAAGCTTAATTAGGCAATAGACATGCTGTGGTGTGTGGTTATTTAGGATAAGAATCAGTCCCCTGTGGCGATCCCTCTAAAGAGATCGTGCAGCACATATCAGGAAACCTCGCTAATAAATGATTTATGTAACGTGGCATTAGTTTTCAGTTCACTTTTGAAATGACAGGTTGTTGTTCACAGTTAGCAACGTAATTTCCCTAAAACGGCTGAGGAAACAGGATCTTGGCTGCAGGACTTGGCAAACTTTTCATAGAGGCACCATAGTAAAACGATGGGATCATTTTACGCCATTACTCCAAACCTTCCGCCACCATCCTCACAAGAAAAAAGGCAGACAGTCTCAATTGTGGCATCTTAACACAGGCGCAACATTTGCAGCTGTGCCAAAATCTCTAAATAAGGTCCCATTTTGCTGCGTTATTATGATTCCACCCACAGGGCTCGACTGGTTTGATGCTGCCACAGCAGCTAAATGAAACTAAACTTACAGTGAACAAAACACGACATTTATCTGGTTCTAGAGACGCTCGAGACATACTGTGTGCTTAGGGACATTAGATGTGTCACTTTGCATGTTGCTGTTAATGTTTGGAGTCTGAGTGCCAATTTCCATTTTATTTACCGTAAATATACCAGACTTTTTGGGGTCATACTAAAACATAAAACATAAATACCAACAAAATGTATTACCACCTAAAATTGTGATTTAGGATTTTTAATAGGTTTTTAGGCCCTATATTTTCCCAAACTTGATTTTTCAACTTTCAATTCTCTTCTAGACCCTGCAGAAACCTCTTTGTAGGAGAAATCCACATTTTGACGCATATGGTGATCGAGCAAAGCAAAATGGTTCTCAGCAGGTTTACAAGTTGACCTGACTGTGAACCAGCACTAGATCTTCTTAGTTGGAAAAGGAGAATTCGTTCATTGACTGACTGTCCGGAAACGATAGCAGTGCCTTCAACCAGACACTGTCGCCCTGGGGACCTGAGAGCACCTGGGGCAGGTCGGCTAATCCTCCTCTCCGCTCCGTGCCGAGGGTGAAGCGAGTCTTTAACCTTGACGGAGCAACGGCATAAGTTTTCACCGCCGCCTCGTGTCTGTTTTCTATCTGTCTATCAATCTAGCCGTCCATCAGGAGCCCGCAGAGGTGTTTCAGGACTGATGGTATGTATCTGAGCTGCCACGCGGGGAGCTTAATCACTCCTTCTCCCTGCCATCAGCCGCCCAGACAAACTGCAGCTAAGCGGAGAATACCAGCGAGGCCTGACGTCAGGCCGCCATATCACCTGTCATCATTAAATTACACGTGGCAGACAGACAAATCCATATTAATGAGAGGTCCGGTGCCCTAGATTTAGCACGGCTAAATGTTAGCGCTCTCGCTTTAGCCACAGAGCACACTTCCAGAAAGCGATGCTCGACATGAACATTAATTATTTGAGACGTGGCAAAGAGTCAAACCTCTGCAGAGTGGAAACGACATATGAAACTTCAGAGCTGGTTTGATTTACACTGCGTGCAGATGGAACCGCAGGCCGCTCTGTGATGAAGGAGCGAGGACACAAACAAAAGCAGGTTGAAGAAAAAAGTCAATGGAGCTGAACAAAACAAGGATCCAATGCATGATGAAGCGGTTTTGGACTATATTACTATGTTACATGTTAATTATATGAGCACACTTCCTCTATCTCTTTCTACAGACAGGAGGTCTTGTTTTTCAGCCATCAGTATACAAAATATTGCTGATTTTCTTTGCATTTTGCAGTGCTGCAGATATGGCAAAGGCAGGGAATACTCCTTGGACAGGTCTCCAGTCCATCACACACCATTCCAGTCCATCTAGTCCAACACACACCACTCAGACCTAAGAGCAATTTACAGTCTTAAACATCTATATTTTTGGACTGAGGGAGAGAAAACCCACTCAAATAAAAACAGAAAAGCTACTGGAAAACCATCAGACCAGGAACTCTACGAGCTCTGTTGTTGTTAAAAACAAAAGGATCTGCCAAGGTCGACGTCACATGAGTTTCTACAGAACTATCAATTTTCAAAGAAATATCTGAATACGTTGAATAATGAGAGGGATGTTCTCCATTACAAATGAGGTCAGGTGCCGGTTCAGTCATGTAAATGAGAGGAGTCGATCAAAGACGCGTAAAAGAAGTGGATGAAACAAACGTAAGGATGAAACAAACCTGGCTGCACTGTGACCCACTGAGAGCACAGTGCACCTTTAAACACACAGGTGGTGACTTCCCTGTCACCCATCTCTGATACCCCTGCAAATATAGATCTGGAAACACGTTTTATTTCAGACTGTGGCATCGTGTCTACAGCACAAAATTGGTGTGTGTGTGTTCCAGAGTGTGCGTGTATGTGTGTGTGTGTGTGTGACGCGCTGGATCATCTCCAGAGAAAAACACTCCTATTGTTACTGCGGCCTTATCGTTTACACGGGCATGAGAGCTGAGGTGTCTACTTTCTGGCACCATTCATTGAAAAGGCCAAACAAGGAATAGCATTTTCAAGCTCATTGTCATTTAATGACAGCAGAGGCTGTGCTACGAGGGCACGCTGAGGAAGGACAGGGACTTAATGGGGATGAATCCAGGCAGGAGTCGGGTTATTTCTGACCAACTGTCCGACCAGAAATACATTCAATGACGAGGGGTGAACAAAGGGCTGGAGGATCAGCGTCGGTGGTTTTGAGGGAGCTGGCCAGCAAAAAAATAAGGTGTTTAAACTGTGATTTAGTAGGTGCAAATATTATCCTGACTCTCTCCCAGGTTTGCAGTTCTGGGTTCCCTCCATTTATCTGTCAGCAGGAAGCTCTGGTGGATTCAAATCTGCTTGTTGGCTGAAATGCTGAGGGACGCTCAGGCCCCTGTCCAGTGTTATCTTGGCTCTGTGCTTCAGTCATTGACAGGCTCAGAGCTAAATCTGCACACAAATCATAAAGGAGGACATGGAAACATCACGGCTTTCGTGCAGCTTTTAGTAATGACTAGAGTCGCCTGCTTAACAGTCACATTCATAAACTTGGGAAAGTAGCAGTTCTAATGGTCCAGATCCAGTCAAGGCTGCTGAACCACAGCCCACAGTTTGTCTCCATGTGCTACCTCTATAACTGCAACCACACACACACACACACACACACACACACACACACACACACACACACACACACACATGCAAATCAGCTTTAAACCCCCTCACAACATCCTGAAAAACTCTCAGTGATGATAGTGATGATTCTCCAGGAATGACTGTGATAATGAAGATGTTTCTGTATATCAGAGGTGATAATGTGTCTTTACAATGGATTTGTGAATCGGTGCTTACGATAACCTGTGAAACCATTAAAAGTAGAGCAAAATAATCCAACTATACAGAGCAGAAATAAGCAGCTTTTTCTTTTTTTTACCACAGAAACCCTAGTTTTCCATGTCAGTCACTAATTCCTACAACAGCTGGTTCTATTATTATTATTATTATCATTATTATTATTATTATTATTTGTAGTAACAACAAAGGAGCACTGAAAAAACCGGCAGTTACATTCTGTAAACAGCCATTTTAATTGAGAGCTTAAACTACAATACAGAGTAATGCATTTTCAGTTTTTGCATAATGGAAGAAGGCACGAGCTTTTAAAGGTTGGACTAATCATTGGCCTTCATTTGACAGGGTCTTCGGGGGCTCACAAATGAAATGCACATCCCAAATCAGGTTCTTATTTCCAATTAGGGAATAGAAGTTGCTCGGTCGCCGCTATCTTTGAAGTATTTTTAAACTCTCGGGAGCAGAATTAGGCAATCACACATGAAAGGCCGCTCATCTCTGCCCGCATCCGCCTATCATAAAGGACGAGGCTTGCACAGGCGAAGCCAAAAGCTTCGCGGGCCTCGATGAGGGGGCTAACAAAGTAGAGGATGCAATTTGTATGAATTCAGCTCATAATGAGCGGCCTGCTGTCAGCGCGGGGCAGAGAAAGGCTCCTCTCAGCACAGCTAAAGGACGGAAAATTACGGTGTCGAAAGGAGAGCCAGTAACCATGGTGAATGACCACCTCACACTGCCTGCTTTCCTGCCTCTTTACCACTGAAGCCCCCAGTGCATCTGCTGCAGGGCAGCACACACACACACACACACACACACACACACACACACACACACACACACACACACACACACACACACGCACAGGCACTTGCTACTAAACTGTCAGGCAGTGATTTCAGGCTCAGGATTAGCCACCAGATTTGAAGTGCAGGCTGCGGGGCTTTGCAAGGGAAATGTTGAAAATGGAAATGCAAACCGCACTGGAAACGAGGGAATAAACAAAGCAGCGAAGCTGAGTGAAACGGCAGATTTGTATTTTAATCAATGCTTGGGCCCTGACATGTAAAACCAACCCTGATACAAAATTCATAATCAGTACAGTGTAAAATAACAAACCTCGCTATCGGAGAAGCGTCTTTGTTTTGGACCGACTATTCAGCATCTTCAATTGTACTTGATATCTGAGCAAAGTAATTGCTAAAGGTCAGGAGGAAGGACGGCGATGAAAAGGGAAAGAAACACAAGCTGGAGGGGTGAAAACTATCTTCTGGGCTAACATAACACTGATGCTGGGGCTGCTGTTGAT
Source organism: Karalla daura (assembly GCA_029224185.1). Taxonomy (NCBI): domain Eukaryota; kingdom Metazoa; phylum Chordata; class Actinopteri; order Chaetodontiformes; family Leiognathidae; genus Karalla; species Karalla daura. The sequence goes on along the minus strand of CM055208.1, from coordinate 4,030,137 downwards.
GCAAAGCCCATTGGGCTTGGATTACAGAAATATGGACACTGTGTTCTAGAGCTGCTGCACCTGCTGATGGAAAAAGGAACAGGAAGGTGGAGAAGAAGGCGGAGACGTGCACAGCTTTTTAAGTAAAGAAGGAAATGAAACCAGAATCTACTAAACTAAACCTTCACATGCATACACGCCATCCTGGAATCAGGAGGTTTGGTACCTTTTACATGAAATAGCTATTTACCAATTTTTCCATCAACTCATAGTCACATTTTCAACTTTCAAAATAAAATAAAGTGGTCACATTATCTCAATCAATGCAGTACTTGCAAACAAGTGATTAACAGGAAATTAAGGCTTAATTGACCATAAACTGAAGGTGGTTAATGCAACTTTTGACTCAGTGACGCAGACTGATGAAAAGCCGACTCTAAAAGTTAATTGTTTTTAAGATATCGCCCTATGAAGCACAAATAATGCTGCATTGTTAGCACAAGATGAAAAGTCAGGAGGGAGGGAGTAAAAGTCAGGGGACTTGTCCACCTCATGGATGTCTTTAAAACATTTTGTATAAACACATGATGAGCAGATGAACGTGGAAATAGTTCAGTCAGGACCCAGGCAGTGGATTGCCCTTCTTTCCGTTTGAGACGCTGCTTCAAAGACCGCTCTGAGTGACAACTTTGCCACCGCTCTGTCTTATCAACCCTTCTCAAGTTTGTCGAGCGTGTTTACCAGGCATCTCCTGGTTTGTCCTGCTCCCTATCAAACAGGAACACAAATTACACGGTCAGGGAGTCAAAAGGCAAAGAAAACCCACATCTGCCACCGTGTGGGACCCCGAGAACGCCTTCCCTCCTCTGAGGTTGACCTCCATTACATGTTTGTCTGGAGTCTGACATTTGAAAAAGGCTACTGCAGGCAATGAAATATGAAAGACGGGGAAGGTGGGTGGGGAAGGGGGGGTGGAGGTGCGGCGTTTTAGATGTACAGAAAGCAGCTGCTGCAGCAAGGTCCCCTTGAACTTCCACATGAAATACAGCAAAGTCAGACCTGAATCTCGCCAGTCTTGTACAGTGTGTCAGCAGGTGCACGGAGGCAGATAGAAAGCTAAATGCAGTGATGTTTCCATTTAAAATCAGGGAGAGTGACTGTATAAATCGCTGAAGTTTCAATATGAACACAAACTCATTCTAAAATGTGCGTTTTTACTCAACCTTTTGCTATATTTTTGCTTTTGCTCAAGAGCAAATCTGGCAGATGCCACCCAGCTCCAGCTGAGCTGAAGAGTTGTTTCCATGGTTTCTTTCTGTCACCAGCCATCATGGGAAATGTCAATTCTCCTCCCAACAAGAGCTGGAGATACTGGTCGAGACTCCTTTTCCTTTTTACAAGAGTATTCTTGTTTCTTCATATCATAACAATACTTCTATGTGAAGATCTCCATGAAGCTGCTGCTAGGGTGCAATCAAGACATCCTGAGGCACTTTTGGTCGAATCAGACTTCAGTCGTGTTTTCTTGATTGATTCAAGGGGATGTGGTGGAGAGATGCCCACTGAGGATGGTAGAGGCCATTCTGAACAAGGTGGTAAGCTGCTTCTCTCTCTTTTCAATACAGAGATACAGAAGATCATCTGTACCTATTCAGCGATTAGGCTTTTCACTTCTTCTGCAAATGGTAGGTGAGCTGCCAGACAAATCAATTTCCCTTTGGGGATCGATACAATAATTCCTGTTCCTTTTCCTTTAGATGTAAAAAGACCTAAAAACAGAAACAGCCACAGGCGACTTCTGAACTTGTGCTCTGGCCTAAGTGAATGCACAGCGACAGCGCAGACAGAAATCCCTGCCTGGCAGCTCTCAGCAGGAGCCTGTGTCACGCAAGTCACACAGCCGTGTAGCTGGCCCGGGATCAAATCCCCCAGGAGGCCTATAGGTAAAGGCCTAGGCTGACTCCAGGTGGCTTAAACTGTTGCGTAATCCCAGGCCAGATTTGGTCACTGCTGCATATACCTGACGAGACAAGGCGTGTAAAGTATAGTCGGACCTGAGCTCCGCCCACACGTCTGCACGGCACGGCCTCAGGAAAATGCTATTTGAGGCTTCAGACAAAGACGTGTGCTGTGGAAAACACACACAGCGGCTTGTGATCGCTCCTACCTCCAGCACGAGCCACAGCTGATCTCCACATTTCACGTCCTTCTTGTAGTACATCCCGTAGAACTTGACAACGTTGGCATGGTCAGACAGAGCTTTGAGGATGTTGTACTCTGCTTCGATCTCCTCGTCGATATCCTGCAAAACAACACATGAGACGAGTGTTGCTATCTAATAGTCTGAACATGATATAATGAGCCCAGTGATTAAATGATGGTCGCGATGGCCCTTACAGACAAGTGATTTGCAGATTATAATTTCTCCATAATGAGGAACTGCAACAAATTTACTAAGAACTAATGAGACTTTAATAAGCACAGAGGCTGGATTTAATAGGTAGAAACAACCACCTTCTTCTCAACACAAAGGTATTGTCAGTCAATGTCACCAAAATGTTAAATTGGTGAGGACTATTTAACAACTTTGAAGCTGATGCCAAACCAAGTCTAAACAGAAGGCAGCAAAAATAGTGTGGTTATGGCTGAAACCTTGTGTGCTGTGCTCGTGTGCTGTAATGTCATTGTAAATCTCGTCCCAGCAGAAAATAATCTCTGCTTTACTGGACGGATCAGCCTGCCAAGAGAAACATCACGTCCTGCGTCTCCTCTCTATGTCATCTCTATGTCCCCGCTCTGAGCCGACTCTGCTTCACACTCTTCTGTAAAGGTGCCAGAATATCTTTTGGCTCAACGTTGAAAACCCTGAACCGCAGCTAACGCAGGACCGTCGGAGCACTGCCATGATGTGATGACGAGCAACTCATCAGACGCAATTTGCAGAGATAATTGCTGATGGCTGAAGATGGAAGAAAACCTTTTTTTTTCTGGAGCAGAGACAGTGAGATGTTTATCTCCCTGAGGACTCAGCTAATCAGTCACGATGCTGATGTTGTGTCAGATCTAGCACAGGTCTGTCAACGCTACTTCCTGAACCTGTTCCACCCATCACGTTCCAACCAGCACGCTCTGTGCAGGACCGTTCTACTGTACCTGGGCCTCAGGTCAACCTGTAACTGGTTTAACCTTGTCATTGTTTACTACTTGCTTCACTTCTTAATTTGATCTGACATTGGAGTAAACATGGGCTTAAATGTCACATGAAACAAACTCTCGCGATAAGAAAAATCAGTTAGGACAACAAAAAAGTACGCAAACTGCAAACATTAAACCTAAGAAAATGCACGTACAATGCATGTACATTAAATACCAGACATACAGTACAGTAGCAAAGACAAACATGTTATAGAGCAATTATGGTAGATCATAACACATCACATATGTGTAAAATTGATTTTTTCTAACTCTGGTCCATAGTGGAGTTCCTCCTGGACATGTACTTGATCCACTAAACAAAACCTATAGACATATAAACACTTTCACTCTACACAGCCTGATACCTACTGTAGTACCTAAACCTACTGACATTCCTGATGAAGAACAATTATTTTTGCCATTTGTGTTTTTTGTGGCTTATATTTGGTAACATTTATGGTTAGAAATTGGCAGGAGGCACAGTTGGCTGCTGGGAAAAGTTGATGAATCTGGCCCTCAATGAAAGAAACTTTGGACAACCCTCAAATAACAACAAAAAAAACAAAAAAACAAAAAAGAGATGAAATAACATTTTTTGGTCAGATCTATTTGTTTGTCTGTGTCTACACAGGATTAAAATCAGAATCAGACTCTGATTTATAGCCAGGTACTTTTACAACTTAGCTCTACATGTATTTGCAAGGTATTTTTCTTTGGTAATTGCTACAGAAAATAGGCAAGGTAGAAAGTTAACAGCTCCTTTTACAAGCACTGACCACAGGAATAGAAAAAATGTGAGATTTGGAACTTAAATGAGCAGTCGGCAGCTTGGCCATCTTTTGTTTCGGGTCCTTTTCAGAGCACAACACATTAATGTCAGGGCGCGGCAGATAAGAACTTACATGGATGGGGTCCAGTATCTTTACTGCTGCTTTACTGCCATCAATTTTGTTGAGCACCTTGTAAACCTTTCCGTACGTCCCTTTCCCGATTGTCTCGATGATTTCCCAGGTGTCGGTCGGATCTGGAAAGTTGTCAAAGACAATCGATTTCCCTGATTGTGGAAACATCTTCAGGAGTGATCTCCTGTCAAAGGAGAGAACAGAGGTTGCCCTTAGAGAAGAAGAAAGTAGCAGCTGGGAGAGAAAAGTACAAAGCAATTATTACTCAGGGTTCATGTCCTTAAACTAATATATGTGAGAACAAAGCACGTCATTAGCACAACATTATGCAGGAACAAGAAAAGGTAGAATACTAATTGATGTTAAACATACAGATTTGTTTGTGAAATGCTCTGTTGGGGTATTTACCACGATATTAACCATCTTCCCAGACCTGTATGATGCTAGAGTAGTGTATTAACATATGTTTTCACCTTCCTTCACTCTTTGCAGCCTGGTATCTACTGTACAATGTCATTAAAGATTTTCTGAAGTTAATTTCAAAGGCTGGTTTGAGCCTTGAGTGTGATAAATTCCTGTCAGTGTTATGATGTGCTGTGCTACTGGGCAAGATAGAAAAGAAGACAACCAGTTCTCAGTGCTGTCTTTATCTGGAAAGACTTGTTCCCTATCTGGAAAGCCTGATTTTGCAGTTATTTCGGGGACTGATGATATTTCCAGTCAAACTGCATTAAACGTGCTGCATGTGCTGGATGCAGATAAATGATGCTTCAGGATTACACTCTTACAATGCTGTGACATTTTGTTTCAGCAGCAAGGACTGACTCATAGTGAAATCACCAGCTTTTTCATTACAGAGAGATTTAAAAAGCATAAGCCTGGGTGCATATATATATTTATATATATATATATATATATATATATATATATATATATATATATATATATATATGCATGCTAGTGGATAGTGAGTCTAAATTTAGAGCCTTCGTGCAGTTGCTGTAACATTTAATCTGAATAACCGTGGTTCAGTAGCTTGCTTCTAATTTAATAGTTGAGCTGATATATTTTTGCCAATTTACTGACTTGCAATAACTAGATTTGCAATATCAATACAGCTCTTGTTACTTGTTTCCCCTCTGAGCTCTCCATTAAGTGGAGGAGTGGTTGGTGCATATGGGTTTTCTGAGAGAGCAAAAGTGCATTGTTTTGTGTCTATGTGTATTTTAGTCTAGCACACTGTGAATTGTTCGGACAAGGTCATTAAATACTTTAACAGAGGAACCAACAATTGTATATTTCCATGGAAGTAAAGAAATGCATGTGAGCTAGATAACAAAATTCCCATCTAAAGGGAAACATTACTTAATACCTCTACACACACCTTTCATAAACAAGACTGGGGCACCTGCTGCTCTCACTGCATTATATACCAAACCAAATCTACATGAAACATAACATAAATAGCATAACAAAAGCAGAATAAAGTGAAACAAACTTACATTGTTCTCTAAATAAGACCTGGGGCATTTTCGAAAAGGGAAATTAATCCATTTCTGTGCAAAAGGTTAGCATGAAAGCGGTAGTAGGCCGGCTTGGCCTGGCTGTGAGTATGAACCACAGAGGAGGAGGAGGAGTTAACGTCAGCTAATCTCACTAGCAATTCCCCTGCTCCACGGCTGCCATTGGAAACCAAGTCTAAGTGGTGGAAGATACAGCGGGATTAGCGGGAATTAGCCACCGTTGCAGTGTGAGCCTTTCCCCATATAGACGCCCATTCATACACAAAGGAAAGCTGGTTAGGAGCCCTGAGAGCCCAGAGCCTGCAGAGGGACGGAGCTCTTTTTATTATCACTCCATTTACGTTAAAAAGAGATCGCTTCCGAGTGTCTTCCATCTTAGATTCACTTCCCGGGCCGCTATCTTATCTAAACTAGTTATGATCATTAAGATTTAAATCAGTTTGACTGAGTTACGATGAATAAATCATCACGGTGTGAGATAACGCTGGCACACGGGCGTTGTTTTGCTGAGACGTTATCAGTCATTGCCTATGCAGAGCAATTAGACCGCCGCATATACAGCCGCATCTAAGTAACTGCACTCATGTCGGCCTAATGTACAGTGCCTAAGTAACCAGCAGACACCTTCAATAATACATCACTCCCTCTATATGTGACAACATGCTGTGACACATGAGACAGCGGAGCGAAACCAGGGAAAACACTGGACACCTCCAACAGGAGCGCACGCTGCAAGGAAATAGCCCCTTAGGGCAGACAATGTGTGGGGGTGGGTGTGTGTGTGTGTGTGTGTGTGTGTGTGTGTGTGTGTGTGTGTGTGTGTGTGTGTCCAGGGTTATCTCACCTTGTGTGCCCCCCCAGCACTGTCTTGCTGTCACTTTTAGTTAGTTTGTCTAGAGATGGGGCCTTAACCACAGCCAGTGCAACAGTATACAAATAATGATGTGCACTTCTGTAACTTAGCACGCAGTGATTAGATGAACCGTGCTTCTGACGGGCATTCTTTGTTTTGTTTTGTTTTTTTTTCTTTTTAATGAATGTAATCGTTGGAAAACCAAATTAGAGTCTTTAAGTCCTCAGTGGAATTGTACCCCCTGATGTGAGTGACTTTGAAACAAAGGTTTGGTCGCTTAAAGCTCTTCAAGGAAACATTAGATCCGTTTGGCAATACGGGACACCGGCATGGGCTAATCTGTGACGCTGATGAGTGGGTTAAAGTTTCGGCTTAACCTTGGCACAAGAAGCCTCCTGGTGTGCAAGCCAAGATAATCTGGCTCAGTCAACACAGCGAAGTCAGGAGGACCATGACTTTCACTTAAGAGTGCATGAATTTTGTAAAACAACGCTATTATGCAAATGGAGGTCTATAAAGACATACAAATGAAGAAGTTCATGCTACATAAAGCAGGAAAAGCAAACACTGATTGTCTAAATGCTACTCGACTAGGAAAAGCAGAGACACAAAACAATAAATCTAACCAAGATAACATCTACAGCTGCTCAGACACGATCGCAACACGGATTCAAAGCTTGGCCAATAATAGAAATGATCCATAACTGTCTCAATCATCATATTTACTGACCTTTGATGGCTGGCTTCGAGAGGAACACCCATTTCCCACAGGAAAGGTAAAGGATAGATTTAGACTCATGCAAACATGCACCTACAAAAACACATGGTACACAGATAAACACACACTCTCACACGCACAAAGCTATCATGTACTGAGCCACTCCCAAAGTTTGCAAATGGGAAAACCAAATGAAGCTGCAATGCTAAGTACAAGTAAAAGACTTTTTCCGAAGGTAGACAATTAAATTAAACATATACACACATCATATTAACATTAGTAGCATAGACAGTGACGTAAAAAAGGTAGAATGATACTTACTATCCTTAAGTGCATTTACATGGCTGAATATCAGTTGTTGGCATTATTAACCAAAAGCAGGGTGCAGGCCAGTTCCTGAGTGCCCCTACCTCCTCTTGCTACGTATTATACATTGAGAATAAGGAAGGCAATATTGCCGAGCAGACCATCGTTGTTAGGGCTTGTAGTAATTAGTTTAAGTAATTAGTTTTAGCACGAGGGCGTCCAGCAGCAAGTAGCCGATGAGTCTGATAGTGTCATAAATTAGCCTGAAGGAGACGAGCCAACAACGGGCGAGGGAGCAGGCGAGGCAGCGAGGAGCGAGTCAGGTGGAACAGGCCATGACTGCGCTGGAGTGCTCTCAGCATCGTTTAGCAGTGTCCCATTACACAGGCACTGCTGGGGGAGAGAGCCGCGGTGGGGCCGAGCCAGAGCTGGGCTGAGAGTTCACCTCAGGGACTAATGGTATCGCAAGGCTGCTTCCTGTGGACTGTTAGATATATCGCTTTATCTATAAATCACAATGCATTACCACCTATTTCACAGCATTTGTAGAAATACTGCTTTAAAAAACCTATTATTAGTTATTACTACAGAAATCCCAATGTAATGTCTTAAATAGAATTTGGGTGCACTTAGCCCAGAATGCACCTAGCATGCTAACTAGCGACATTACTGATATAACTTTGATGAGCTATTTCTCTCCTGTTTAGTGTTACCACAGTGGTTGTGTATAGGTTAAATCATTAATTAACACTCACTCACTCACACTGAAAGACAACTCAAGCTGTAGGCCAGCTAAACTCTGCTTTACCACCTGTTTAGCTACAAACAAGGCAGTTAGCTTGCTACACTTTCAAGAATTCACCGATAGCAGGTAGGTTTCTCAACAAACTTATTATTTTTGCCTACATTTACCTTTTCATATATAGTAAGAAGTCTCAAGGAGTGTCATTGGACAAAGGCATCCATTTTCTATTTCCATAAATAATTTGCCCACATTTAACAAGATAACTGTTAGCTTCAATAACAAATCATTAACATGTCTACAGTTAGACCCAGTTTTTATGTTTAATAGAAAGTACAAGAGGATACATGGATGACCATGCTGTGTGCATAATAGGTTATCATTTGTGTTGCAATTATATCTTCAATACGACGATGCAGATGACATTGAAAGACTTGGGCCAATTGCATCCCTTTGACAGAGCCATAGCAGAAAAGTGAGATTTCATGCAGCTCTGACTTTCTGGGCAAATTATTGATTCTGCTCAAACTGTCAGAAAATAATTGCTCAAGCTGTGAAGCTGTTAATTTATCATACAGACTAACAGATGGCACAGTGATTGTTTCCCCCTAAACACTCAGAGGCATGTATCCATCAGAGGGAGAAAAACTCTTTTTGTTATTTAACAAATCAGCAAAGGTGGGTTCACCTAATTGCAGTTGCCTCAACTCAATCAACCTTTTCAATTCACTCTAACCATCTGCGATGCAGATGAAAGGGGACATTGTGTCACTGTCATTACTTTTATTTCCTACTGTTTCCCCATCATGATTTCTCTGGGTTTTATTAGGCATGCTTTATGCTACGTTGGGAATCAAGAAAACATGAAACCCCAGTCTGTTGTGCTGTAAACCAACCCTGTCACTAGCCGGTCACTCCTCCTGGCCTGTCTAGCGAAGTCATCTTTCACATCTGAGGTCCGTGCACTGGAACATGACTCCAGTTTGCAGGAAAGCATGTAATAGCAGGTTGAACTCATACGATGAAATATTGATGGAAGCTGCTCAATCATCAGCTCAGATGAAGTAAGCGGCTTCCTTTTCGCCTTACCGTGCTTTCTGACTTTTACCCCCAGAGGAGGGGGGACTGGAGAGCCAATGAGAGGTTATTATTTTACTGTAATTGTACTTTTTCAGGAGTGAGAATCAGCCTGTGAACTTGTTTTTACTGCTCAGTGGAAACAAGAATGACATTTAAAAAGAAAATGGGAACAGAAACGGTGGAGTAAAGATCTAAGATTAAAACTCCCATAAATCCAGATCTCTGACTGTGCCATAAAAATTCATTCATCATCCCGCTGGTTTTGGGGCCAGTAACAAATCCTGGTCCCAGAGACGTCTCTGTCTGTTTAAGACGCCCTGTGAAACTCTGCCCCGTCTTCATGTCCGCCTCCTGCCGATGACCCCCCACATACACACTCCTCGTGATCAACGTGCCGACTTAAGTGTGGCTCCCTCAAGCATATCCTCCAGGCGTCTGAGACTGCAGCGAACCAACCTCATTTCCTGCTCGGCTGCTTTACAAATGGCTCCTGGAAGCTGAACTAAGACTGAGGATGGAGACGCACTGATGGCCATAATAGCTATATGATTAGACTGGGCAAAGGTCCAGCTCAGCCTGCAGACTGGGCGCACCCCCCCTGCCCTCTGTCTCATCGTTTACCCCAATTTGGGAATAGAAATATTGAAATGATAGAGGGTGTCCGTGTTGAGGATGCACCTCATTGAGGCGATCCATTGGATTTCTTCAAACACCATCAGCAAGCATCATATCCTATACTCTTAATTACCCTTATTAATTGTTAATATCCATAATCGGGATAAATAACATTTTACAGATCTTAATATCTGTCTATATATCAAAACATACAGCTCAATCGGACTCAGTGTTCTATTACTTTTCACCTCCAATTCAACCTCCAATTCAACCTCCAATCCAACCTCCAATTCCCCGTTAGAGATGAGTAGATGGACTTTACTTTCTCCAGTGTTTTTTTTTAATCTGTCAGCACAACACTATATAGAATTATCTAATTATAACCTGTACTATGTGCAATGACAAAGCTGAATTTGATCCAATTGTCTTTAAAACTAAGGATAGATCATCCACTGCTTGACTGTGATGCTTTATTTGTTGTGATAAGAGAATTATTACTAAGCATTAAAACACAGAAACGCTGCAGAAGAGTAAACCTGTTCCCAGCACGACTAAGTGAGGAAAAACAGAGTACACGTCTCTGCAGAAACCAGCACGTCTCAGCCTAATGCTTCACACGCGGTATGAAATTTGGGATGAGAATGTGTGACGTGTTACATAAGCAGTTAATAGGCTTAATTTCCTGACAGGTAACCTACATACTGCTCTGCTGCACTCCCGGCGCTCTCACCCGCCGCTCAGCCGCTCGGCTTCAGCACCGTGAAGAATCATCCTCCCTGACTGACTGACTGACATCCTACCCGAGAGGTTTCTCGTCTTACCAGGCACACGCGATGCCTGCGTGATTAAATAATCCTGCTCACATATTTCCAGGCGCAGTACAGCTCGTCCCTCCGCTCGTTTCCAGTCCTGTTTTTACATCACACCACACATTTTCATGTAAAGATAAACCCTCAGTGGTGTTTGTGGATAGACTTTTTTGTCTGCATGCATCACAGGAATAAGAAGTCGTTTTAGCCATTCAGGGAAAATTGTGATGTTCATTCATCCTGAAATAAACAACAGAAGCCGCTGGCCTCTCCAACAAACCAAAAACACAATCTGAGGCAGAAAAAATCAGCTGCAAATCCAAATACTCAGATGCACACAAACGCTTAAGCATTTAATCTCATTGTAAATATAAAATCAGCGCCACAAAGACGTATTGAACAAGATGTCTTACCTGAAGTTAAAGTAGCTGTTGTCAGACATGTTTTCAGACCTGCTCTGCTGAAAGGTAATGTGTGAAATTAGAATTCAGAGCAGTGTTAAGGGCTCAGAACAATTATGTTGTTGAAAACTAAGTGGCACTGGAATGACAAGCAAGTCACTCAGCTTTGTCTTTTCCAGCCCACTCACTGAACCCTGACAGCACCGTTATAATGACTGTCTGTGTGCTGCACCAGAAGTGAAGACTCTCCTTCGCTTAAGGCAGAAATAAACACACATATAACCATGTTTAAGAGTCAGCTTCAACCGCAGTCACAACTCAACCTGATTCACTTGATGCTGATGTTGCACAGAAAAAGACAGATTAATATTTATTTACATTATTGTGAAGTTTTGTTCTGATTGTATTTTCCCCTCGGGCCAAAGCACTCGCTTTAGAAAGGTGATAAATATTTGCATGACCTCAAACTGCAGTTGCACCACAGTGGCTACACGCTGGTTTAAAGGACAAACTGCAGTTAGTGGCTGATTGACTGATTGATTGACTGATTGATAAGGGTATAGACTGACACGGCCCCTCCTCCTTTGCGTGTGAGCATGTATAGAGGAATCAATATTGCTTCTGACGTCGTCTACGTCCCCCCAGCCGGACCCTGCACTGCCCTCACAAGGTTAAACCCTTGTAAAGCAAAGAGTGTTTTCCGTTTTGCAGTGAAAATCACAGATTTCACATTTCAGACTTCAAGAGGCTGAACGTTGCTGCCTCAACACACTTCAGTCCAACACTGGGCCACCTATCGTATTGCACCGCTGCTAAAACAATTCACACAAAGAGCATAACAGTGCGCCATTGTGCCTCCCGCCCCCCCTACCCCCACCTTCCCCCTGCACCGACCACACGGCGTCATAATGACACAGTATCGGCCGAAATCAGAGAACACTTGAAGGAGATTCGAGGAGCCGGCCGCTCAGATTGTCCATGCGTCTGTGATGCAGATGAGTGGCCGGACAGGCCGGCTGTGCAGCGCCGGAGTCCGGGGCGTCTGCGAGGCCCTGATTGAACGAGGCTGCTGATGAGGCTATTGTGGCCGCGGCTACGTGGTGTGAATGCCTGACAGGCACGTGGCTAACGTCAATGACTGGCTGCCATTGTGGCGAACCAGTGGGCCGTGACTTCCCCAGCTGTGGCACACAGCCTATCATGAGCCACTTAAATGAGTATTGGGATTGATAGAAAGATCATTAGGATATCATTGGTGCAGCCTTACACAACACATGAGGCAGGAGTTTATCGCTGGCCTTGTTTTTTTCTCTGTTCCCTTCACTGTTTTGATTTCGACACTCGTCATTTGTATTCTCACCCGATTTCTGCCTCTCTCTCGTTTCTGAGCAGGACAATGCGGCGCTGAAACATTTCACCTTGTTTCGCAGATTATTTCAGCTGCGCTAAGGCAAATAGTGCCTGGAGGTGAAATTGGAAGATACAAAAACAACTGTTTGCATAAATCTGTTCAATTTTGTGCAGCGGAGAGGAAGAACGAGGAAGGGGCGCGGGAGCCTCGGCTCACGTGCGTCCTTAATGAATTAGTCGCAGGTCGTGTGATGTGAGTCATGTGAATGACGGGGTATTTATAGCTGCCTTTGATATAGACAAATTGAATTCTCATTTTGATGTTTCTCGTTGCAGATCTTAACACCAGCTTAGTTAACACCAGCATCCTCTGCCGCTCTGCAGATGAGACCGACTGAAGGTGATTTTGAAGGAGTTCATTTGTGCTACAGTCAGTTTGGCGTCTTCGTCAGCTTTAGCATCTTTAGTTTTTCACATGTATAACAGCAAAGAGTCTGAGGTTTGAATCCTGTTGGATCATCCAAACGTGGAGTTTGCATCTCCTCCCTGGGTGCTCCTATTTCCTCCCAATGTCCAAAAAGTTCCAACTGGAGAGTCTAAATCGCCTCTAGGTGTGAGAGTTAATGGTGTGTGTGTGTGTGTCCTGGAGACCTGTCAAGGCTATATTTGTCTTAAATCGTGATTTTGTCTTTAAAATGCAGTTCCTGTTCTATTCTACTCTATCCAATTCTATTGAAACATGGGAATACTTATCACAGTAGACAGAGTTAACTAGAAAACTCCCCTATCTGCAAATTTGGAACAAAAAATGACATGTAAATGGCAATTTTTTTCACCTATTCCCAGTCATACCTTATAGGACATTTTTCTGTTTTTCACAAATTAAGTCAAATCCTGTGGAAAAAAAGAGCACATGCAGTCTGATTGGGACTCTCGGTCTGATATATAATTCACCTAATTGCTCTGAACACTTACGATGCTATCAAAGGGTAAAAAATAAATAAATAAAATCCAAATCAATTAAGTTGCAATTAGGGATATTATCAGGGGTAGGTCACCTGGGGAATGTCAGTGTGAGATCTCCAGCAGGTGAAGATATTTCAGTTCGAGCCGAAGAAGTAGAAAGAACGAGACCGACCTAACCTCCCATGGAGCCAAAGAAAATGCCCCTGCAGCATGATTTAAAGAGCCACAGAGTCCATTAACACATAAACTAGACTGAGCTGCTGTTGACCACCGCTGCCCACCTCCCACTCAAGAACAATCAGCAGGGATCAGGACACGACGCTCTCTGGTCCCAACAGTGACTCATCGTCAAAAACAGCCGTCCTCCTCCCCAGCTGAGAGCCGTTGTGTAACTTCCTCCTGCAAAGGCTCGTGGGTAGTTTGTGGATACACTTGTCTTTGAGTGTCTGTGTTTTCTTTCCCTGGAAATCAAAGGGAATGTTTACCTGACTTATTAAGAGCAAGCGACACGGTTGGCCTTATTCAGAGAGATTTGAAGGTGAGATTACAGCCGCAGAAAGAGACCTGAACCGGATCAGACACGTTGCTCAATGTGGCGGGACTGGAAACGGGCCACATATTGTAGATTATAGTCCACAGAGTTGTTCTCTGTTTTTGTTTTATGTGTGTGTGTGTGTGTGTTCAGGTTGCTGATTATGCTCTGGCTCTCCAGAACATTATCTAACACTTTTCTTTTGCAACATTTCTTAATTCTTTTGTTATTTAAATTTCAAGAATTAGGCTTCAGCTTCAGTAATAATAGCTGCTGTGCCATTGTTGCTCCAACACAATGTGTTTTCTCTTTAATTGAGTGTGTCTTTCTCTTTTGGCCCTGTGCGTTTAATGGTAGGCGCTCTCTCTTCTCTCTTCTGCTGCTCACTCAGCGACAGGTCTGAGCGTTCTCATGAATTTCCTCAGCTTCATTCACAAGTGTTGGAATCCCCTGATGGTGTGAACATATTGAACACAACGATATCAAATCCGTTTTTGCTCCATATGGCTGCAGACGGGTTTTTTTTTCCATGTTCGGCAGTGCTGCCAAGTTCAGCCAAGATTCACAGCCACTAGCAAATACTCCCACATCTTAAAAAATAAAAACAGAAGACAATCTGAGTGCATGTTCTGCTAGAGATGGGAGGTGCAGAGTGGCGAGGAGGAGGAGGAGGAGGCTCTGGTGTGATGAAAACAACAGACAGATTCACTGGGAAAAACCCACCAGTGTGTAATTAACATCTGTTATCATAATAGAGGTCAAGCAGAAGTGAATACACAGAAAAACCCAGCTTTCCCTAATCCCACAGAATCCCTCCTTCACAAGATGGAAGAAGAAGGAGAGGAAGACGGAGGAAAATGCCACCACGATGAGACGTGTGCTATCAGATCGAGTTGCAGAGACTGTGTGTGGCGTGTGCAGTCATCGTCATATTCGGGAGCAGATCTTTTCCTCCCGGCTCCTGGAAGACAAAACAAGACTGCTATCGAGGCAGTCAAAGTGTTCGCCCTGCGGCCCAAACCTGTTTTCAGATACCGGGATCATCTCTTAATTTTTCACTCGGATTCTTTACTTTTCGTGTCATTTAGACCTGCTGTAAAACTGTGTCTGTGACTCAGGACAGACGCCTCTCCTGCTCTCAGGAATTAGACCCCACCGACTGAGGCGGACTCTGGTCTCTTTGGGAACGTGATGATCCGCGCTTATCAGCGCACGTTCAGGAACACATTGTGAGGCTCGCGCAGGCGTCCGCCTTTTTTCCTTTCCTTTCATTTCTTTCTTCTTTTTTTTTTTGTTTTTTTTTGGTGCCAAGGACGTCAGGTTTGTCCTGCGTCACCGTGCCGACAACCAACGGGATGGGAGGGTGGGGTCGGGGTTCCTTCATGCTGTCATATTGCGTTTTCTTTCTACGTCACATACCATTATCTCCTCTGCGGCCGGATGGGAGGAGAGGGGGAATATTTATGCAGCTTCGTAGTTTGTTTCCGGCTCAGTCGTGTCAGGAAATAATAAACACACAGTGCACAGATGTCCAGACACTATAGACAACCTTTCAGAGCCTGCGGGATACAACCATTTATCATGTTTGGTCTCCTCTGAGACGCTCGTGTCAGTCTGAGGACACCTGGGGGAGGTACGCCAAAAGACAGCCAGTGCCTGTGACCCTGAAAATAGAGGTCAGAGCAGCTTTACATATTTCCCTCAGAGGTAAGAAAGTGCTGCTGCTCAGACAAATACATCAACTTTAGGAGCTCGGTCTCACAGCTTGGGCAGATTTCTTTTGGTATTTGATTTGTTTATTTATTTATTTATTTAGCTGCAGCACCAGCTCATGGGTGCACCTGCATATGTTACGGCTGAGTGCGGCCATCTTGTCTCTCCAGGAATGAAATCGCGCTCGAGGCGACTCATGACTGTGGCAGCGTGATGTTCCTGCCGACCCCAGCCCCCCCCCCCACTACATCTAAGAGGGGGGGGGGGGGCTGCTAACACCCAAATGTGCTCCAAGGGGAGGGAGGCAGGGAGGGGGTGGGGGTGATGAGGTTTGGTTTTATAGGGTCCTGTTTGCTGGATTCCCCAGAATACATTATGCCACCTCCCATCTCCCATCCACCCCCACCCCCACCCCGCCACCTACCACCAACCAACCAGTCACCCCCTCCCGCTTCTGAGCTTACGAGACCATTATCCAGCCGCCCCCAGTAAGTTCTTATCAGCGGCAGCCAGATGGAGAACAGCAATACCTTAAGACTTGTTGATCGAGCAGCGCAGGCAGAACGCCTGTCATTGTAGGGGGAGCTCTGTGCTTACAGATTAACATCTCTGCCTTATTTCTTTTTTCTCTCTCGATCTGTTTTATAATTGCAGGGAGAAGTCTCATTAACGACACCGGATTCACGCACATTCAACGCAGACAGCTTGAAGGGTTTGAAAAAAAAAACCAAAAACACAAGGGCAGTTTCGTTTTTGCCAAGAGATTGTTTGTTTTAGAGCTCCTGTTGTCGTTCCGTCGATCTGTGTCTTTGGATTAATAAGCGTATTTAGGGAGCGCCGTAAAGGCTGGCCCTGCATTGTGGTGGTGGGAGATTAGAACTGTTAACCCATCAGACTGAATCTAATCAGCTGTAAAGCGTCTGCATGAAGCGTCTGGACACGAACAATAAAATACGAGCGTGAATCACACACACACACACACACAAACAACACAACACTGTCCTCTAGTGCCTCGTACCACCAGCAGCGAGACGGCCAGCCGCACACGCAGGGAAAGGAAAAGCATCTTTATTTATTTTCTTTTTTTTGGAGCACGCTCCCCGCCTCAGCTTCGTCCTGCGTCCCTACGCTAACCGTGTCTGACTGCTCCACCCCGGCAGTCGATGCCACTGCAGAGCCAGGACAGGAATAGCAGGCGTCCACCAGAGCGCAGGCTCCGGCCCCCACCCGCCATTCTACCACAGGGGGAAATACCCATAATGCACTACTTGATGCTTTTGTATTGAATCGGCTTCACGTTGTCGCGCTGACCCAGTTTTTTTCTCTTTCTACCCTCCACCCACCACCACCACCACCTCCACCCTCCAGCAGTGGGCAGGTTATTTTGGGATTTCATTAACCGGAGGACCAAGGGCGAAAGTAAAGGTGAGGAGCCAGAGAAACACACTCGGACCAACTGTCCACTGTTCTAGTTTTGTTTTTTCTTTATCTTTTAGGGATTCAGATCGAGTCCGAGTCTGACGTCCTGCTGCTGAGCAAAGCGCCCCACGCAGGAGACGGTGACGTGTTTGTCCCTAAATGTAGGGCAACACATGAGCCGCCCTGGCTATGTTGTCAACTCCACAGTCATGAGGATGGAGGTTTTGCTGAGGGGTGGTGGGGGGGTGGGTATCACTGAGTCCAAAGCTCGAGTCACGACTTTTAAAAAACAGCACATACACACACCCTACAGACAAATAAATGGCATTAAGCTGTTTAAATGGCAGAGGCATCGTGACTGTGACAAGGATAACTACAGGACAGTCAAACTTTATCCTGCTTTGTTTATAATGATGAACAGAGAGGATTGTGACTTCTAGATACCAGTTTCACCTGTTTGGATTCCACTCTCTTATGATCTGAAAGGATTTTTGTCTCAATGGCATGAACTCACATTTTGCTTGGAAGAAAGGATCCAAACAAATAAGAAAATACACCCATCAGTACTGTACCACTCCAACCTCCTCTCTTACAACACAAACGGTGAGAGTAACTATTATGTAACTATTTCTTTTGACAAACTGTTCCTGTTGACTCAAAGTGTCTCCAGGAAGTAACTGTTGTGCCGTTTTATTTTGTTTCCAATGCGTTTCCAGTTTCCAGTCCTGAAATAAACAACATTGTTGTTTTATACTGCTGTGTAACAGCAAAACCCATCTTTTGAAACATCTCTCTCTGATATTTCAACACCGCTGCACAAATAATAAGCTTGAGCGGGTGCCAAGGTAACATGTTACTCAATCTTCCTATAATCGCAGTAATTTTGGGGGGTAAAAAAAGTCTTTTATTTTGAACCATTTTCCTCAGAATGCATAAAATCAATGGCTCAAGTCTGAGCTCTTTCTGCCCATTCAGAGCTTTGTGATCCTTTATGTAACGTGTCTGAGGCGTTTATTACTCAGCAGGTCTGACACACGCCGGTGTGACAACAGAACGTGACCCCCCGCTCACTCAACTCTCTGGTTCAAACACATTTTACTTGCACCATTAACAGCGTGATTGGTGGTTACGAGCTCCTCTCTGTGAGAACGTCCAGATGCTCTTTTTTTTTTTTGTCAAGGTCACAATCAAAGCTGGAGAGGGAGGAGCTGGGAGGAGTGGAGTGGGAGGAATGGGAGGGCTGGGGGGGGGGGGGGGGGGGGATTTGCACTTGGAGCCCCTGCGATGACATGGCACTCACAAGCAGGGAAAGACACAAAATGGAGTCCCAGCTGGCCCCCGAAACCAGTGTGAGTCAAAGGGCCGGGGGAGGAGGAGGAGGAGGAGGAGGAGGAGGAGGAGGAGGAGGAGGAGGAGGAGGAGGAGGAGGGGATGCTTCAGGCTCGATTAGGCCCACATCCTATCTGCATCCTCAGCTCCATCACCAGGAGCATTTCAGCATCACATTCACAGCTGCCGCTCTGGAGAATCAGCACGAGGAGGTGGCTGGAGTTCTCTGACCAACAAGCCTCCATAACATTACGTCTATTATCCTCAAGTGTCCTTTCTCGTTACAGGTTCTGTAGGAAAAAGCAAAAAAAACTGCCTTGATGTCTCACGCTGGCGACAAGGGGAGAGCAGAGGTGACATTTGCATGCCTGGAGAGGCGGCAGGAGACGAGATCCACCCACCCCCTCCTCCTTCAGCTCACGCTGCTGAGCAGACCAGCATGCACCTGTCCCCTCAGGCTGAGAGGAACTTTCAGCCGCTCGCAGGCGCCTCTGCTGGCCGGAAACATTCCTACACAATGAAATAAATAAAAGAGAACAAAAAAAATCCAGCACCTGCTTTTGGCACTGGGTGAAATGACAACACGGATAGGGGAAGGGGAGGATGAGGAAGAGATGGAGAAGTGAGAGGTAATGAGAAACGACTGAATGAGTTCATAACAGAGGAGGGCGGGAGGTGAAGGAGGAGGGGGAGGAGGCGCAGATTGGGATGTGACAGATAAGCAGATAGCCGGCGTGTGAACGGGACTGACAGTGACAGAGTCCCATGCAAAGATAAACAGCCCGGGTGCAGCCTCTTTAATGGCTTTGCACAAGTAATTTGTCACTCCATGTGAAGAACAAACAGCAGGGGAAGGCGACGGAAAACACTCTGCTCTGACACTTACCATCGCCCAAGGATGTCTGACCAGGCTTTGCCATCTGTCTACACAACCACTGCCGCCCGAATTCCTCTGGTCAAGAGAGAGAGGACAAACCCACTCTGAATCCCACACACAGTCACTGCAGGATGGGAGCTGGACAGGTGTCATAATGACGTGACATTTGACTGCCTCTCCATCCTGGAAGCAGGTGACTCTACCTGAAAGGAACAGATTCAACCGACGGTCCCAGGATGAAAGACAAAGTCACAGAAAACACAAAATGTTTGTACAAACAAACAGTGTTTTCATTCTTGTTTTGTCGTCAGCTCAGAACACATTTTGCATCAGTTCAGTCACAGCATAATCATAATCATAAATCACAGGATGATTCTATAAAACTAAAGTATTGAAACAGTTCAAGTCTGTCAACGTAGAAAGTCAAACCACGTGCTGGAAAATGGATTATCCTCCATTTTGGTGGTAAGTGACAGGAGTTCGCTGTAAATCATACGTGTGGGTGCTGCCATCTAGTGGCCGGTTCTACCACTACACACAGAACCGCTCTGAGATGAGAAGAAAAGCAATCCATCGCCTGAAATGACAAAGCCGACATTTTCATGTGTACCAAGTACAAAAAAACACATCTGAGAGATGAATGAATGAACATTTAGATGCTGTAAATAATCTCTTTAGGACATGAATCAAATGCCAAAATAATAAAATAAAATGTTACATTTAACATTCAGACCCCGCAGTTTGTGTTTGGGCTCTCCTCCACCCGCTGACAGTGGAGATCATCATCAACCAATGAGAATGCTCTCTGTCCCGCAGCCCAGCGGCTGCATGTGGGGGTGCAGGCCGCGCGGCCTCTTCCCTGAGATGGGCAGCAGCTCTCCGTTGGCCTTCATCTGGTCTATCCTGCGGGCCAGGTCGGCGTCGCTGTCGATGGCCAGCGTGCACCTGTGGGCGTAGCTGACCAGAGTCTCCTCGCCCTGCCGGAACAGCCCCACCAGCGGCACCATGTCCTTGCCGGCCAGGTGCAGCTCGGCGATGGAGGCCGTGTTGGCGATGGTGTTGCGGTCGATGCCCAGGTGGCGGAAGGCCTCGCTCATGCTCTTCTTCTTGATGAAGGCCGACAGCACCTGCTTGTAGCGGTGGATGACGTACTGCACGCCGGTGGCTGGGGGGAGGAGCCACAACACTGTCACTGTCTGTGCTTTGCTATATCTATTAGTCCTATTCTACTCTCAGTTTCTCGACATTATTACTGTTTTCTGTGTCTTAAATACTTATTCATTTGTCATTTGATTTGGATCCATCACTGTGGCAACACAGTCATTCAGCTACAGGAAACCAGCAGAACAAACACATAGAAGCTAGTAACTCATTTATCACACTGTTGGCTCAACGTTTGGCCCAAATCAGCCGCTGACACTAGAGGACAACTCAGTTTTCCACCATTTTGATGTCAAGTATAAATCATACCATCATGCAGTATTGTAACATAAAGCAATTTATATTAAAAACTGAAACTGAGGAAACTATCGTTACACTGAACTAATGAAACACACAAGGTAGTGTGAAGAAAATCAAGACAAATACAAAAACCAAAGAGAAAAAGATAATCTCTTAAATAAAATAAAAGAAGATAAGGACTGTAATTAATTGGATGAAATGAGAGAAGATATATATATAAAAGTAGTTAATGTTCAGTGGAATAAAATGGGCTTCAGCCAAACTCTAAAAAGTTATGTCTTGAGTTTGGGTTTAAAAATGCAAATAGGGTTTGGTTTGAGTTGATTTTGAGGTCCTGAGCTGGTCTCAGCAATATATATGCAACATATAAGCGACATATACAGCGACTGCTTTGGTAGATCAGGGGAAACAGACTCCTCTGAAACAAGGCAAAACTAATTTCAAGCTGCTTTTCCTCCCCCTGGCAGCTGATAAACACATTAACCATCCACATAATCACAAATGCTTTGTTGGTTTGTGCGTCTAATGACAAACAGGAGAGAAGCTTCAGTCTAACAACAGACGTGGGATCTCACATCATGGATGAGTGGAAGCCTCACAGCAGCTTTTATTGGTGAAAGGTGGAAGAAGGTTGAAGCTAAAAGTGAGTTTCCAGAGTCAGACTTCAAACTTTACAGTATCCTCAATGTCGTCTTCTTGACCCTGAGCTGTTCTGAACAGTGTTTCCGCTGCTAAACTTGAGAACTTCCTCCTTCCATCCGTCTTCTTAATGGCGCCTTGGAGAGCGCTTAATGCAGCAGGTGACGGCTGCTCTCACACATCCTCTCACATCAATCACAAATCCTTGTTTATCTCATTGTGCAATTTAAGTGCAGATGCACAGAGAGTTAGACGTTACTAGACATTTATCATTTTGAGGGTCACAGTTCATTTTACCTGAGGACCTTACTCAAACTTCCTGACAACTACTTTAATAATCCAATGTTTTTTGATGGATTTTAAGGAATGACGTCAACAATTTCTGATCTACACAAGTTTCATTTGCACGCAGCTAATTGTCAGAGCGCCTCATCTGTGGCTACATGGGTCTCACCTCTCTTCCTGCTGTAGTCCTTGCCCTTCTTCGACCTCTTCTTGTCCTTGTGATGCTTCTTCCTCCTGTGCTCGCTGGACGCCACGGAGACCTCGGAGGCGTCCGAGCCGTCCGTGCCGCTGTCGCTGTCATCGCAGGAGCTGCAGGAGGCGCGCTCCCGCTTCCGAGACTTGGACTCCGAGTGCTGCACTTTGCTGGGTCTGGGAGCTGGATGGAGAGGTCAGATCCAGGGTAGAAAAAACAGAGCACAGTTAGTTACAACGTTGTAATGAAGTAAGGAAGAGTGCATTCCAGAGCTACATGCCAGAGTTAAGCAGCAGGGTCTGGACTGCCTGATGAGGGAACTGCACCTTGAGAAGGTGCATGTTTTGTAGGACATACAGAATACAAGCAGCGGGGACATGCATTCAGTGGACACAGGTCAACTAAAGACTGAAAGTATAATAATAATATCTGTCTACTGACCTGTGACATAGATGTAATTTCTGTACGATTCCAATACTTTCAGTTTATCATTATCTGTATTATTATCTATTAAGTCTGACTGATCAGACAGGCAGACAGTACCTCCGCCTCCCTGAAGGGGGCGTATGTGAGCTCAGGTGTCTGTTGCCTTCAGGTGCTATGGGAATTATTAATCACACCAGCAAACATCCTGAAAGTCTCACATGAATGCCCCCTCATGTCATAATTTCCACTGGAGAGCTGGGTGAGATAGTTTAGATGATTTAATTCTGACCATTTTGGATGTGTATGTAAACACTGCTGGTAGGAGATGAGATATGTGTGCCAGCTGCCAACTGAACAGTGAATTGGAACAACTGTGGTGTGTTCATTAAAGTGTAAATCTGACTCTGGGCCAGCTGCAGGCAGTCAGACCTGACTCGGGCAGGGGGCTCGGGGAGGCGAAGGCCTGCAGCGAGCGGCTGCTCGTCAGGTTCTCGATCTGGCTCCTCAGGAACTTGCGGTCCTGCATCAGGTCCTCCACCTGGCGCTCCAGCGCGGCGATGCGCTCCTGCTTGCTCTCCAGCATGCACTGCAGCTTGGTGATGGTCAGCAGCACCCGTGGAGGCAGGCTCTCTATGTGTGAGCCGGCTGGGAACAGACAACAAGGGGATCAATAGAACACACACAGGTCGGACTGAGGGAGCTGTCACTGTAAGGTTAATCTGGCTTTGACAAGTATAGCTGCAGAAATACTGATAGACATGAGGAGTGGTGCCTGAAGACAAACTGCACTGGACTAAGAGCAGGAGTCGATTTTGGGATCTAACTTCTGGGTATCTGCAGGAATCCTTAAGTTAATTTCAAAACTTTTTTTTCTATTTTAAGACCAAGTAGTTTGAATCTATACAGTAAACTATACAATATGTCTCAGATCAAACATTTGGTCTGTAAAAGTCAACATTTGGTCACAAGAAGTGACACTTCACCATAAATACACCAGCTAAACCATATGTAAAGAGCTTAAATACCTCATAGAATCAAAATTAAGATTTGTCATACTTTCTAAAGGGCCTTAATGGATTCATCAACTTTTAATAGTGTTTAGGACCTTACTTGACACCCTGAACTTATTCTGGGCTTTAAGCTCATTTGAGATTTGTTCACTATGCAGTTTATGAAGAGAACAAAATTTAATTTCAGTGGCTCAGATATCAAATGTATATAGTACAAAAAAATCGACATGCATATAAATAGCAGCACAACAGCTTTGATTACAGGATGAAAGTATCAGAGAAGCTGAGATCAGTGACTTCTTAGAATCCATCTTATTTGTCATTTTAAACACTTTAAATAAAGTTGACTGGATTAGTGGTGTCAGGTGACCACATGCAGCCTCTCACCTGACATGGCGCTGCTGGGCGTGTTGTCCTGGACCGCGTCCGCAGACGTCCCCGTCTGGAAGTTCTCCCACTTGATGACGCGCAGCTCGTCCTGCTCCTGCTTGAGCCAGGCCGGGGAGGCCAGCCGCTCTTTGCAGCGCAGCGAGCTGGAGTCGATCTCCACGCAGGGCGAGTAGCCCGACGGCTCCTGGTGCCACACCGACGACATGGCTCCACCTGACACACGCCTGACACACATCATGAGAGCACAGCGTTGACCTGGCTTTAGAGCAGGCGGGTGTTATAGGAGGACCTAGAATGGGGGAGTTTATCTTAAGTTTATCTTATCTTATCTAAGCAAATTTTGGGATCAAAACCACTTAAATCCCATGCTTTTTGCTGGTGCCATCCCCAAACTGGACCCGGCCCGGACTGCATGAGAACTCTGGACCCTCACACCTACCTTACTGGATTTAATCTTTTAATTGCTTAGTATATTATTAACTACTTATTACTTTTTTAAATTACTTAGTTTATTACTCATTATATGTGCAATGTTTTATATGTTACTTTAATTACTTATTACTTTTCACATTACTTATTTCATTACTTATTTTATTACTTATATGTGCAATATGTGTGTTCTATAGGTCTGTTACTGGAGACCTTAATTTCCTACCCTTTTGGATTTTATCTTTTAATTACTTAATACATTTTTAATTAATTATTACATATTTACATTACTTATTTTATGACTTAATATTTGATTATTTATTACATGTGCAATGTGTTTTATATGTCTGCTACAAACATAAAATACATTTTTTCCATGATACTACATTCAAAATAATTACAGCCTGAATTCATCAACATTATTATTGTTTTGTGCAGTATCAAATACAGACACTCAGGATGTTTCTGTCCCCGTGGTAATAGGGTTAAAATGACCCTATGTGGATGGAAGTAGTGGAAATGATCATTTCCAAGTTAAAAACTTATTTATGGAAATGTATTTCTCTGCTGCTTTCTCATGAGAGCAAAAGAAAAAGCAGGTCAAACGCTCACCCTAACATCCACTAAAGGTTAAAACTACTGGAACAATTCATATCTGTCAAGCAGCACAGGACAACTGGTCTCACAATTAAAAGTTCCACATCCTGTAATTATGAGTTTTCCACGCTCACCTGTCCGTCTAACAGCCCTAACGTCCAGTGGCAGCAGGTAAACCTGGGCGCCCACCTGTTTCCACGGCAACCGCATCTCCAAACCACGCAATTACCAGATCCCTTTTTTTTTCCTTACGAAACATCGGGCTTCTTGTAATTATACGGTGACACATCCAGATTATGAGAGGACCGAGGTACGAAACCGCACACTGGAGAGTGACTCATGCGTCAGGCGTTAATGCTTACAGTGTGTGGGAGTCTGCGCTCTGCCTCACTGACTCCGTCCTGGTTGAACCCATCAGGGTTACGTGAACTGCACGGACTGACTGTGACTGGATGAGAGGGGAAGCCTGCCTCCCTTTGTTTCGCTGCACTGGACCATCAAGTCTTGACCGTGTCACACAGACAAAGACCTAATGCAGCGACCTGAGGCATGCAGACACCGAGTGTGTTTCGTTTCCTTAGGAGCACCAGATTGCAAGATGTCATCTATAAACACAGCTATAATGCATTAAAATATTGATCTAAAAACATTGTATTCAAATGCACAAAAGCCTGCGATGCATCCTTCATTCTTGATTCAATAAGGGAGCTGAGGGTGGCTTTATATAGGCTCCAGTAACTGGCATGAATTCATGTATGAATGCCTCAGCTCTCCATTCAGCTTATGAATATATAAATACATGAAGCGCACACTAACCAGTGACTAAATCAATTATAGTTTTCCATACAACAGACTGAGTATGTGAATATTCCCTTTACTACGCAGCTGTGCACTGAGATACAGGCTTTCAGTAATATCTGAATGTATCTTCATCATAGAGCAGAAAATGGTATTCAGAAAAGTGAGGAAAATGTTCTGTTTATTGAATAACAGTCAGATTGTTGGCACTTTAGGAGTCAGCGCTTTCTACTACATAATGATCTGCTTTTTGCTACATTCTCTGATACATCTCTTGAACATCATCTTCATTAATGCGCTCACAGCCCCAGCCTCTACCACGTGGGTGTCTCTTCAGTTAACGATGTGAAGTCTTTATTAATAAGTGACAAACTGTCCCTGCTGGATTTATGCGTGTTTATTAGCGCACACTACTCTGCTTTTACCTTTGCACTGAACTAGCTCAAGACAAATCTGATAGCGGCCTTATCATTTATTAACCACTAGATCATGATATATGAAGCATTAATACATTCATTAGAACATGATTAATCATGCATTGGTTAAGCATTAATTAAGAATGAGCAGGCGGCCATAGTGTTTGCATTCCTTTCTTTTTCCCTTCAGATGTAGGTCCAGTCCGGTTGTGTCCTAAGAAATGTTTACAAGGTTTATAGTTTACATGGTTTTTGTAAACATACATGAGATGGGATTAGATGCTTTTAGCTACAATGAACATGGTTTTATCTGCAAGAAAACCGCCCAATCCAGTGCTATATGTAATGTAAATGTAATATAAATAACTTGAAGAAGAGATAATCAATTGCTCAACCGTTCAGCATTTTCACAACACAAAGTCAGAGAAGTTAGCGAGGAACTAATATAGAACTAATGAGGAACATATGAGGAGCTAAGGTACACAAAGTTAGAGTAATAATGAGGAGGAGTTAATTACCACTTAATGATTAGTGAACTAGATTCATCTTCTCCATCAATACAGAGTAATTACTCAATAACCTGCCCATGAGTTAACCTACGTCTCAAATCACTGTTTGATTTTTATAGTTTTATTCATTAATTTCAGACCACATGCACATTAATATGATCATCCACATTGTTCTGTACGATTCATCAAGAGTTCCTTGTTACTTCTTCAGTAGTTCTTCAGCAAATATTCTAATTTTGGGTGCCTTATTAGTTCCTCATAATGAGAGAAACTGCGTGTAATGAGCCAACTGTAGCAACATCTGGTATTGCTGACTAGAAGGTCAAATAAAGACAATACATCAACGTTGTTCAAGCACCTACAGAGGCCGCCGTTCTTGGGGTTATATGATGAATGTTATCGTGGTTGGAAATTAGTGGCATCTAGTGGTGAGGTTGCAGATTGCAAATAATATTTAAGCAGATGTTGAGAAACAATGGTATGATGACATGGTGGTATTTTTCTTACCACATGCTGCTCCTCCACCCAACTTCCTATAAACTGGACCTTAAATTCTACGTTAAGCAATTCAGCACAGTGACTTAGACTGGAGAGGGATTTAATGACATAAACTCACTTTGATTTCAGCATTTTTTTGTAACAAGCATCATCAATTCCCTTAGGATACCTTAAATCATAGTCAGTCATGCATTTATTACATTTGTCTTTAATCTAAAAGGGTGCCTAACAGCAGAACAGATTGAAACACTTGTTCTGTTGTTGCAGGAAAGGTATCCATGGAGACAATGATGATAGTGAGGATGAGGATGCTGATGATGATGATGGACCATGTGTGATCTGCAGCACCTCAACACTGAGGTGCTGCAGTGATCAATCTGCCTCCAGCACCTGCTACCTGTGCTAACAGGTACTCCCACTGGCATTGCATCTAGATTTGTGCCAGTGCCAGCACATGGATTAATTAAGCTAAATATCATAAAATAGTACAAAAGCAAAGAGGGCAGGATAAATAGACATTTTGGACATCAGTAATGAAAAATTGTGTGTGTTTTCAGTGGTGGGATGCAGGTGGTATGACCCAGGTCAGAAGTCTGATAAAGCATGCATGTGTGTGATTTGCAGGCCAGGCATTTCTCCCTGCAGTGGTTTTAATTAGCTCCCACCAAGATGGATGCTAATGACTGTAATTACCAGCCCAAAAAAAAGGGGAGAGAAGACAGCAACAAAGCAGCAGACAGCAGTACACGGTACCTTCCAGAGAGTCCGAGCAGCAGCTGGAGATGTCCCTGCCTCTGTCCTGCACAGGGCTGAAGTGTCACTCTGAGTGAAATGTCTCTATTCCCTGTCAAAAAGACACAGTGGCGAGTGGAGAAATGCGAGACAACAACACGCAGGGAGGAGCGCGGTGACGTCACAGCCCGCGCTGCGTTCAGGCAGCATTCTCTGTCGGACTTTTCAGATGTGGAGTAAAGGTGTGTCGGTAGCTAGCTTGGCTTTATTTAAAGGTGTCATTTTGCGTAGAAATGTCTTAAACGCAATAAATATAGCACGGTACAGTTAATAAGCCCTATTTACGGCTCCGACCTTAAAAAATAATATTACTTTTGCGGGATAAATCTTGTGGAAACATGCATTTCCTTCTAATATCCTTTTGTTCTTCTCTTTTCTCTATAAAAATAATATTTTATATAAATAACCTGTAACCATAATCAACCTAAGGTGCAGTATTTACTCCTCAAATGTAAATACGGAAAAATACAGAATCCAAGAGTGGCCAGGTACTTACTACCTGCTTTATTTTACTACCGTTTTCTCATGATAACAACTTATTATTTTATGATCTTGATACAACACAGCCAGTGTCCTGGACTTGGGAGAAATTGAGGACACTGGTGTGGGTGTAAACAGAATAATGTCCTTTCTGAGTTCTTTCTGAGTTTCTGCACTGACTGTAAATCTAGTTTCTGTGTATTCCCAGGTGAAATAAAAGCAGAGACTTGACAGTATTACAGGTAACTTTATTTGAAGTTAGACTAAAATTCTTTGGCTATAGAGACACAAACACTGATCTTGCGGCACAGCTGATGTCCTGCTTGATGTTCTAACTTGTTGCACAGAGTTGACAATAGTGGTCATATTTAACAAATCTCAGCTGCCTTATGGAGACACACAGAGACATCAGAGTGTCCAGACGTTTCTTCTCATATACCCTCTGACCTAGCTGAAACAGCAAACTACATACTGTCAGATTAAACACTACACTTGTTGTGTATAGAAAAACTTAAAAGTAAAACAAGCTGAGGTGGAACAGGATTTGTCAAGTTTTTTATAGTTCTACTGTAGGATAAAAATGCATCATACAGTAATGTAAATCAATATCTATATTGTCTTTCAATAAGCAACTGATAAAATATATATTCTCTTCTGCCAATGACTCGAGAGGCAACTTCGTAAGATCCTTTCACATCACATTGCATATCCAAACGTTCACATTCCTTCATTTATAAGGGACAGACTTCAAGCCATATGGAGTGATTGCATTAGTGGAGTATAACAGTAGAACAGTCACTGGGTTTGGGGCATGGAGGGTGAAAGATAACTGGGTAACTGGCCCTGGGTTAATCATTACTTCATCTGAAACAGTGTTGTATCTCTACCTCTACAGTCACATCAGCAGCAGCAGCAGAGAGACAAACAGGCCGTGGTCGACTTTTCCCCCAGTGTAAAAAAACATTTCTGATGTTCACCATGTGATCATCCAACCAGGCCTCACACCACCTGATCAGAATTACATTAGCGTGACCACAGATGGCTCATGAAATATAGAAATGCTGCTGCTTCTGACCAAAACTGACCGTCAAAATGCTGGTTAAGGATTCAACAATCGTCGCTATAAATTGACTGCAAATGGGCAGTGACTGCCGGGAATTGTGTATCGATGCTAATGTCATCATTTTAGCCAGTGGAAAACGTTAAAAACGGGTTAGTTGGGACAACACTTGTGCCAGGTGATTTATCATTTCCACCCTCCTGCTCCGGGCTAATGTTAGTTAGTTAGACAGAGACTGGTCTGTCGTCTACGGCCGGGCTCTGCGGCGCTCAGTGGCAGATGGCCAGCAGGAGGCGCTTGAAGTCGCCGCTGCACTCGTCCCTCAGGGCGTCCTTCAGAGACACGTCGTACTTCTCCAGATACATCTCTTTGATGGTCTCCAGGTCATACTGTGGAAACACAGGCGGAAAAGACAGGGGTCAATTCAGCTGGAATCAGCTTGTTACAGGCAGCAAGTGAAGTGAGCTTGACAAGGTTTACGTCTATATTTACAGCTCCAATTTTAATCTTCAATCACTTGATGTGTTTTATTTGCTGACAATATCAATTCACTAAAATATGCCCATGTTTTTCTCAAAAAGTATCAGTACCTGGAGAAATCACAACAGTGATTTTCAGACTTTATCTTGGTTTTATCAAGCAACTTTCATTTTCAAGTTGTTCCCTCATGAATTTCCTGAATTTAAATGAACTGGAGCAGAAAAATGAGTTAATTGAGTTAATTGAGATAATCAGATAAGCAGCACTGCAATAAAACAGGTTCTGTCCTAAGAGTGAATGTAGCATGTCTATAAACTCCTTATGTAGAAAACATGTTTACAGTCTGGGCATGTTTTACAACTAGGAAAACAAGTACAAGTACACAACAGTACATGAGCTTTAAGAGCCTTTGAGCACATGAAAAGAATATTTAGTTCCAGCCGTCGATCTTCCCTGAGCACTCACCTCGGAGCGACACACGATGATGCGGATCAGGGTGTCCTCGTCCGTGCCGGCTCCTTTCATCGCGTCACGCAGACGTCTGGCAAAGTAGAGCTGGGGGTTCTTAGCGACTCTCACTGAGGAGCAAAACAGTCTCATTAAAATAATAAAAGTTAATAAGTCCCAGCAGGACTGTTTATCCAGTACATTTATTAACCTCTGGAACACACTCTGGGTCACAAACCTTGACATTTTACATTCAAACCTTGTGATTTTGTTTAACTCTAATATCATATTGAGTGACCTCAGCCTGACCTCTGTCAGACCTCTGTGGACTGTAAAATGCAGAGTTGACAGATTGTGCAGCGTTCTCAGATCCACTCAAAGACTCACCCAGAGCAATGTAGCATTTCTTCAGCGTCCCAGAGGTCTCGTTCTCGATGGCGTCCAGGATTTCAGTCCCGGAGAGCTGCGGAGAGAAAATGACTGGCTGAGCAAGAGCACTGGCAACACCTTCAAAGTAGGAGTGCCTGGTTCTCCTGGTCCATCATCTCCTGCTACTCTCCCATGAGGATGTGACGCTTGAAAGTATAATTAAAGAAATCCCCAAAGTAGAGCTCTGTGAAGCAACAACACTCATTAAGTTACCAAATATTTTACTCACTTTACACACACTAAGATTTTCTGCCATTTGAGACAACTTGTTTTGGGATGTGGATACACAAAAAACAAAAAAAAATCTAAATCTACATGTCAAATCTTTGCTAAATGTAAAGCTAAATATTTAGAAACTATACACATTTGAATTTAGATATAACATTTAGATTTGCTTTTTGTGTATACTATATGTGCCAAGTCTTTGTGCCATTATAGTCACATTATCTATGCGTTTCTGACTTTTTGTGCCCATTGAATTTATCGTAGTACAAATTACCCTTGACTTTGTTCCCCTCTCATGACTTTCCATAACCCTCACATAACCTTGTTGTCTCCCTCATGTGGATGGAACTATAAGTGAAATATATCCAAACAGGACTATGCATTTATTATGTTCATTGAGTTCTATATCTGCATCTGTTGGATTTTTATTTATAATTCATGTCAGATTTTTACCTGCCTTTCAGATTTTTATTGCTCAGACTTTAAGTCCTTGTTATCATGATGCACTATTTGGTTATGTATCATGCCTGCTATGCAGAAGGCTGCAACCAGGTCCTCTAGCCACCAGTTTGGTTTCATCCTCATGTAAGTGCAGACTGGAATGGAAATAAACACTCCTTGAATCTTGGACCGCCTTACTCTCTGAATAAAACGTTGAGTGCTCCTCCACTCAGAACATTGACTTGACTATGAGAGGCGAATCTTTCCACCAGAGGACTGAGATTAAACTTACACAGAAAGACAAATCTCACTGTTACTTTCCACCACACAATACACATTTAACATGAACCTGTGAGAGAACAGGCGAGCTAAATATGTTGTAACTGCTAAAATGCACCTGCTCGTATATCTTGAAGGTGGCCTGCAGCTGCAGGTAGTTTCTACTGGCCAGGATGTAGCTGAAAGTGGACTCATCCGTCCCGAAGCGTCCCTCTCCAGCCTGCAGCAAACGTCAGCGGGGCTGTGAGTTAATGTTTATGCTGAGAGATGTCCAATCTGTGTGCGAGTCAATGTTTACCACTGCAACATCACCTCAAACAGGCTGGTGGCGTCCTGCTCCGCCAGATCGTCGTCCACGTCGTAACTCTCGTCTCTGTTGCCCTGGAAGAAGCAGACAGTGTGTGTGAGGCCTTCCTGTCCGCACTGATATCTGGCCTTTGTTTTAGTAATGACAGGCTGTCTGGAGAGTGGCCAGTGTGTGAGTGTGTGTGTGTGTCTGTGTGTGTGTGTGTGTGTGTGTGTGTGTGTGTGTGTAGGGATGACTGAGCCCAGGAAGAGTGATCTCGATTTCAGCCTCATGGCAGAATCTAGTTACACAAGCCCAGTGGAAACACCAGAGCACTGACCTGCAGAAGAGCTGTGAGCAGGTTCCTCACATCTCCACTTGTGTCTCCTTCGATATCAGCCTCCAGGTCACGCTCATGCACTGAGAGAGAGAGAGAGACAGAGAGAGAGAGAGACAGAGAGAGAGAGAGAGAGAGAGAGAGAGACAACAAAGGGTTGAATGCGGCACATGATTGTATGCATTTAAACAAGAGGCAGAGGCATCATGTTTGCGAGGAAAACAGAGGCTGTTGGTAATTGTAATCAGAAATCTCAGCAAACAGGAAGTTGTGGCAGGATGGGCCTTGACTAAACAAAGTGTGAGTGGACGTCAAACATCCATCAGGGTTCACCATGAGCTCATAGGAGGGAGGAATTGACTTTTAGTCTGAGACACATCTGGAGAATTGTTTTCAGAACATGTTCGAGTCCCTGCTTTGTTCATCAATAAAGTTTATCATTGCCATTCTCAGACAGATAGATAGGTAGATAGATAGTAGTGTGGAGTTCTGTGCATTAATAAAGCTAAATTAAGTACATGTCTCATTCACTCACCTTGAAAGTAGCATTCCTTGAACAAGGCGATATCCTGCAGAAAACAGACCAAAAGCATTCCATTATCACACATGACTATGGGTGAGTGAACTCTGACGCTGCTGGTTTCACTTTCTGTGACTGACGCTGTTGGTGGCGGTGCAGAGGATCTCCACCAGCACGTCCTCGTCCGTGCCCGCTCCCTTCATGGCCTTCCTCAGCTCCTTCACAGCGTAGATGACGGGTGGGTCCAGCATGGCCAGGATGGCCTTCTCAAAGTTCCCCGACAGCTCCTTCTTCAGCACGTCCACCAGCTCCTGTCAGAGGCCAGAGGTGGTGGGTGTTAGAGATGTCACACATGCAGGACGTGCAGATCTCACTCCTGAGTGACACTCACATCATCGTACTTATCGTAGTACGCCTGCTTGATCTCCTGCCTCTGACTCCAGCTGCGGTCAGCCAGGATGTCGATGATGGCCTGCTCGTCAGTCCCTGAAGGCAACACGGTGCAAATCAGGAAAAAACGACACAAGTTGAACAGCAACACACATGTTCGCGTCGGCCCACAGACGTCACTAAAAGCCACTCACCGAAGCCTTTGCAGGCTTTGCGGATGCCCTTGATGTCAGCTACGACATCAAAGTCCTCGTAGGGCACGATGGTGGGCTGTGGGAGCAGAGCAGGAGGAGGAGGGTTAGATCGCTTTCTGTTCACTATCACTGCAAGGGTGTTGGAGGGGATGATGGCGACATGGGAGCAGCTGCTCAGTGGGGGAGGGGTGATGGGCGATGCTTTTAGGAATTCAGGGCCAGAAGTCTTTAAACAAACTTGGCAGGGGCTACGTGAATGAGCAGAGGGGCCACCAGGGGTCTGAGCAGCTCCAGTCAGGCCGGGACAGGGGCACTACATCATCCCCAGCTGGAGGGAGGAGCCGGAGTTTCTGTTCCCGTAAAACCTCTTACTCCTCTTATGACAACAAGGCCTTCTGTTCCCTGATGCAGTCATTTGATTTTCTAATGACATTTGATTGATTCACCAAGTAAGATGCACTATGTTCGTTAAAGGCAAACTGGAATAGTTGAATGGAGTGTTTATCACAGGTTATGGAACATTTGTTTAATCAGAAATGCCTCAGACGCTATTTCATAAGCAAACTTATCAATCCTATTTTTAGCTGTGGCATTTCTACACAGATCTGGTGCCCTTTCATGCCTCTTAATGTAGGCTTTATGCTGACGTTTCTTGCTAAATACTGTAGCAAAACTAGCTTAGCTAGCTAGCTAACGTAACTCTTCTCCAAACTACATGTAAACTACATGGAGTGATCAAGCTTTGGAGCAAGAACATTATCAGATATTGTGGAAACCCTAGAGTATATAGACATAGACATTTCAGCAGAAACTTCACCAATATGCTGACTTGCAGTCTCCCCATTTTCTCTGAAACCTTAACAGAGGCGGGCATATTCTAGTTACTATGGAGGACCGTATAGTAGTTGACGTCATAGTCATATTTTACATCACAGTCTGTTTTCATTCAACTATTTTAGTCCACACATCTGTAACACAAGTAATGACGATTGGCTGATGTTTGTTGAACCTGTTTCACATCTTAAGCCTTCATTATTCAACAAAACCAAAGTAAAACTTTTCCTGGGACTGAACATGACTTGAGAATGAGGAGGAACGTTAAAAAAGAAGCCAGATGACAGAGACACAGAAACCACGTCTGCCCTTATTGACCCTTGCATAACAGCCAGCATACAGAGACCTGCTATACACACACACACACACACACACACACACACACACACACACACACACACACACACACACACACACACACACACACACACACGTCTAACGGAGCGCTGATGAATTCCGCAGGGGAGTGGCCCTCTCTGCGTCTGCGACGTCCACTTAAAGAAACATCAAAATATTCCCTGGTCTGAAGCCCAAAGCCACACTAACACACATCTGACGTGACACAGATCCACACGCGATGAAGCGATACACCCATCACAATGAGCGGTGGTAAAAAAAAAAAAAAAAGCGATGAATTGGGGGGTAGAAATCAGAGATCTGACGCTGAGCGGCTTCGCTTTGCTGTGGAAACGGCGTCGCTCAGATTTGGTCGCATCGCGACACAGACCGTGTCACATCACAGTTTGCAGGAGTGAGAGCAGCTGTGGCCGTACTTACTTGACAGTTTCCCATGTTTCAGACAATGTCTCGGCTGCTCGCGTCCTCGCTCGGATCCTGCTCTGACCACACTGCGGCCCGCAGCTCCAGCCCGTCTGTGACGTCACCGCGGAGCGCTCCGTTAACCGTTTACACCCAGGGCCGTGACGGAGGGTCCCACGCTGGCCCCACGGTGCTGTATGCTACATGCCTTATCCACGAGCAAAGGTTTTCCCAATCTGTACCAAGGTCCTCAATCGTTAGCACTGAACGGAGCCGTTTGTTTGGTTCATCTCTGCAACTGGTAAACAGTAAGGAGTAGTAAGGTAGTGAGTATAGTAAGACCGTAGTATTTTAGCACAAAAAGCATGTGACTGGGAATTATCAAATAAGAGCTAGTACATTAACACATGTAGCGTAATGCAGTATGTGATGTGAAATACAACACA
Organism: Karalla daura; assembly: GCA_029224185.1. NCBI lineage: Eukaryota > Metazoa > Chordata > Actinopteri > Chaetodontiformes > Leiognathidae > Karalla > Karalla daura. Next base: position 3,994,778 of record CM055208.1, on the reverse strand, counting down.
ATGTTGCTTTTGTCATAATTTCAGGCAGTTTCTAGACCTATACTTTACTCTAAAGAGCCATTGAAGAAGATGAAATAGTAAAAAATATATATACAATTTATAGGAGTAAGTATGTGTTGTTCTTTTGTATCATTTTGGCTGCTGTACAGATGAAATCCTCTTCTGGATCTGTATCCTATATTAAACTTGATTTGTGGAAAAGTTGACAATATCTGGATGAAACATGAACGAAGCTAAACATGGCTCCTTCACAGCACTGAATGGTGCACAGTGATTAACAGCCCACTGTTCTGACTTCTCGTATCCTTGAAACTGCCTCCACATCATAAGTGCTCCCCCACTGAGGAAGGAAGGTGCCACAGCCCTGATTCAATGAAAACCACAAACAATGTTCTCATAAGCTCCTCCAGTGTTCCAAGAAAGCCATGCAATTAAATGAGTGAGTCACCCTCTGTGCTGTATAATCATCCATAAAGTACTGGAAAGATCAATCATCCTTGTGGACCAATAAACCAAGTTTGTCATTGAAACTCTGCAGCTTATTTCAGTGTCCAGCACTGTGATAATTATAATGAGAAGAACAACATGAATGGACAGACCTGTGTGGACAAACTGCATTGAAATTCAACTTCAAACTTTTACAGTAAAGACGTAATATAAATCTCAGTCCTCTTATCTACTGTTGGTATTAAAAGGTGTGATTTAGGAGACAGGGCAGGTCGAGTAATAAATGTTGCATTATGGGATTGTATGATCCATTGTTTCAAGCTTCGACAACACCAAAGACTGATCCAGTTGCCTCCCAGGGCCAAAGTCTTGCATCTGTAGAGGCTTTCTTGCTTTTTACACAACGTCACTCCTGTCATAGTTACATTAGCCACAAGAGGTCGCCTGAGGACAAGGAAGAGTACACATCTAAATATGTCAGATCTCCTGTTGCAGCAATTTTAGGACACCAGAATTAAAGACATGAATCAGTGAAAAACAGCCACTTTAAGCTCCTCTGTGAGCTTCAGATTCACCTTCTGTTATGTGAAGGATCCACATTGGAGCTGTGAACAGAAGCTTGATTGTTTACGTTTTCAAACTGTTCACACTCTTGGTTTATTCACGTGTTTCTTTGCCGCCATCAGAATCCGCTGCTGAAGAAGCCCGTATATCTGGACGGTATCAAACTCGCTTGAACCAGAGTTTCACCCTGCCCTCCTCTGCTCTGTGCCTCTCTGTGGACTCTGCGCAGGGATGTTTTGGTCTCCATTTCACAGCAGGTGGAAAGAGGTCCCGCCGAAGCCTCTATCACGGATCTGGGAACAAAGACAGCATTCACCAGTGCCGGGGCAGAGAAACAGGCTCTAACAGACTCCTGCTATGATCCCAAACACAACTGGTTCAGAGCCCGACCAGCTCCCACTGCCAATAAACACAGTTGAAGGTTTGAGTTTCAGCTGCTATAACATGCAAGTCAGACATGGAAAGGGAGTTAGTTACTGATAAAGCTATGCAGGGGTTTTAATTTAGCACAAATGTGAAGAAGCAACTTGAGTAAAGCTGAGCTATTTCAGAGGTTTTTGCTCCTGTCTCTTCTTCTCTGTGTTCTCTATGTCACCACATGGGGCTGCTTTGGTTTTTTACCCCTTTTCCACCAAAGCAGCTTGGAACTCACACTTAATCTGGAACCGTTTTTTTCAGTTTCAGTGTATGAAGAACTGACCCTCAGGCCTGAAAAAACAGTTCCAGACTGGTGCCACTTTTTTGCTAAGCCATAAGTATGAATCGCTCTTGTCAAGCAAGGGGGAAACCCACATGTTAATGTCTTAAACAAGGAGAAAAATACAGTGCTCAGTGATTTCAGGGACTGCTTTGGACTTGGTTGGATTTGACACTCAAGCTCAATAAGATGATTACTACTGAATGTACTTCTTTAAAGGTCTTTATGTCTTCATTCATTAATTTTTTTTTATTTCCCTCTCAACATCATTGTAAATGAAGGCTCAATGATTGTTTGAGATTTAAATAATGAAACTGATGAACATACAGTATTAATGATTAGTTCTCAATGACAGAGTTCATAGGGACTCCAAACCATCCCAAAGCCTAGGAAAAAGCAAACTGGCTCTAAACTGGATTGCAAATTCAATTGAGGGGTGAATCAGCACCGGCACTGTCACTGCTTTGGTGGAAAATGGCTATTTCAGTTCTTTCCTGGCAGATCCGGAGCGATCAGGAGACCTTCAGAGCACAGACGGCCTTTGTTGCCTGGAACAATGCTGGGCTGACAGACGCTGCCTTGTCTACCTGCTCCTGGGGTACAATCCCAGCGAGGGCCAGGCTTCTGGTCCTCCTGGTGGAGCCCAGGTTGGGGGCCCCGCCTCCTGCCAGCCCCCACACCGAGTCCTGCATGGTCTGAATGTGCTGCAGAGAGGAGGAAGAGGAGGGGGTGATTGTGACACCACTGGTTAGTGTAAAAGCAGCCTATCGTCGGTCACATCAGCAGAGAACAAAGGCATGCATAATGTCATCCTATATGAAGGCTTCTCGCACCTTCTGCTCATCAATGTTGTCCCTTCTTCGCTCCCTTTCCACCTGTTGTTTCCTCTCCTCCACCTGCAGGCAAAGCTCCCTGAAATACTCTCTTTTCCTTTCCTGGAGAAAACAATGAGAAGCATGTCACTCAGGCACATTTACACAGAGACTTTAGGAAAGTGTGGTCACTTATTGCAGAGAAGCAGAGGTTAGTATCTGGGACCACCTCTCTGTTGTTACACGGCCTCTTGTTCCATGGCGGGCCTTCATCCCTCTGAGTGGCCGACATCGAAGCCTTCACCTGGAGGAAAATGACTCTCAGCACAACCTGTTTGCTCCTAGTCCAGCAAGCAGGCTTCATTACCAACGGCAGACCAATACCTCCATCTAGTGACTATATGCAATAACTACAGTTCCCAGGAAACAAAAGTAGAGAAAGACAAAAATCATTCAGTGAAGCGATCGTACTGACAAAGACTGATTGTGTCGCCTCCTTCCTTTGCACCAGTGAGTTCCTCTGCTGTAAACAAACAAACACACAAAGAGAAAAATGATGAAGTAAAAGACCAAATGTGCAAACCACGCTGGTCATTTGGTTCAATAGGATAAAAAAAAACAATCAAACCTGCCATACTATAATACCCAATAGATGTAGTCTTTTTTGAAGCATGATTACATATTTGTGAACTGTTCTTGTCAACTTTATGTCCCCTGGGTTCAAAGTTGAGAGCAATGGAGCAGCTGAGAGCTGGCATTTATTGTCTAATGGATCTTCAGTGTTTTCCCATATGAGAGCAACTGGGGTAACATGACATAAATCAGTCATTTTACTATCAAACGTACAGGGAGAGATGCTTGAACTGAAGAGGTCATGTTGGGGTCAGCGTGGGCAGGTCCTTGTCCTCTGCTGAATGGAGCTGGGGAAAAACAGCAGGAAAGAGTTGGATTAAACTGAAATTACATCAGATCAGGTACTATTTATATTCTGACTTTTCTCCCTTTAAAGTTTAACAGAAAAATGTGGCACCTCAGAAGGGAGAATTTACTTTTACTACTTTTACTTTTATTTCTTCATCCCTCAATCTATTGTCTGTGATGTATTGTGATGTTAATGGTTACAACAGTCTGAAAATATTGTATTTTAACGTTTATTGCCTTCAAGTGACGTATATTTCAAGTTGAAAACCTTCCATACTGTGGTCGTGAGTGTGCAGGGGCTTGCATAAAGCAGATCGATAAATCTATTCTGTAACCCAGACAGACTAAGCCAGCGTTTAGCTCCCGCTGTAGTGGAGCCCACTCATAATAAGTTGTACTATGAGGCTGACTCACGTTCCCTTTCAGGCTCTTCTTGTGTAGTGCTTCCCCCGGGCTCCCCATGAGTGGAGGTGTGTGCGTGTGTATAGTAGGATTGTATAGTCATAAAGAGAGTCATTATAAAATCGAGGAGGCTCAGCCTGAATGCGTCACGAGCTCAGCGTGTCTGTGATGTTTATTTAATCCCACTGTTCTCCTTCAGCCACCAGCACCTGCCGTCTTACTCCATCGCAGACACAAATGAGATCTTACATCCTGTGTATTTATGCTCTGCTGAATCGTCGCTGAGTGCGCTGCACTCCGTAACATTGTGACTGACAGCTACAGAGCTCATCAGCATGAACGCCAGCTCACGGCACAGTCAGTAGCAGACAGGACAGGCTGAGAAAATGTCATAGAAAATAAAAACGTATATATCGAAGGTTTGATAACTGGTGTGGGGCTGCTTCAGAAGTCCAAAATTCTTCCTCATTGTATCAATCATACATACATAAGGGAAGGTGCTGGGCAAAAGACTGTGTTATTATAAGGGCTAATGGCTTCTGACCATTTTGTGGAATTTCTTTCATGTATTTTAAACATTCAGCTCCTTCAGCTTAGGAATCTTCAGTATAGTCTTAGAATATTCCCGGGATGTTATTTGGGGGCTTCTAGTTGTGGTTTTCCTATCACTGCTTCCTTCTATTTCCTCATTTGCATTCAGCGTTATAGCAAACTTTTGTCTGAGGATCAGATGCTAGTGTAGAGGTTGCGGAACATGTGTACATACATCGGTAAATTGGTTTCCATCCACATTATCTAATTGGATCGGAGATGTCCAGTATTTGTCCAACTAACACTTCATGTAGTTATGATGACAGTTAGAAAGGCATTCTGACAGACATCTCACTGTCATCACAAATCATCATCATCACATCACAAACTGCCGATGAGCGCCTGGATAAAGTGCCTCTGTGATGAAACAGGATCGTCTGCGTACTTTTGGCCTCTCGGTGAGCATTTACTTGCTTGCATCACACTTGTTTAATTGCATACCTGCGGGCAAACCTCATCTCCTCCTCCTTTGTCTTTGATTCATCTCGGTGTGTTGAGAAACACCAGCGATGCATCAGACGTGCAGAGTGATTCAGGCATTTGCAGCAGGAATAATTGAGAGTGAATGAGTAACGGTGTGTGAATGATCTCACTTTGGTCCCTGAGAGAGGCCGCCTTGTTCCCATCAATCAGCTGCCTGCATGCTACCTGGAGGCAGGAGCGGGCCAAGATAAAGCGCAGTTACCTTCTGGAAATTGCTATAATTGAGTGATTAAGAGCGGTGACGTCAAATGAAAACCCCGTTCGCTCAGCCTTCATTCACACACGTCGGTATGACGGTGACTCACCGCCGTCCTGGCCTTGGGCTTTGTGCTCGGCATCTGTGTTTGCGCCGCCACGGTCCCTGGTGAAAGACAGAGCGATGATGGTGAGTCAAAAAGCCGTTTTTTTTTCTTTCATTTTTTTTTTGCACCTCGTGTAAAATCAACACAAAGTGGATTATTAGATGAGTGGACCTGCCTTCATCCTCTCCACGCTGAGTGTCCTTTTGTGGCGCCTCCACTTTTACATAAACAGATTTGGGGCTGTGATCATCATCAGAATCCTCTTTGTGTTCATCAGAGTTCTGATGAACAGACCTGAAATGTCAGCGTTCGTTTTATTAGCTGGATTTTAGGTAGATCTTTGAAAACAGTTGTTATCCTTGTTCTCTATTGTTAACGTAAAACCTGTGTTAGACTGGTCACATCAAAAATGCCTCAGATGCTACTTTACAATCCTATTTGTCGACCTGAGGTCATTACAGTGTATTTTAGCATAGATCTGGCACACATTCTGTCTCTGATCGGGCTCACCAGCAATTTATTTAGTTCTCATCAGGATTAAAATAACAACGCAGATTTAGAGTAGTTTGATAATGTCTCCAGTTTGAAGATCTAATTTCTCTTAATTTGAAGTGTTCTACTTAATAAAAGCAAAAAATGTTACATCTAATTTCAAGAAATCATTTTACTGCATGGACTGATAATAATGTACCTTTTTCCCTTAGATTTTATCTTGTTTGTGTGCATTTCAACATTCTACATTTGGCCCGTAATAGACAGTCATAAAATAATCAAGGCCGGGGTAAAAGGGGGTTTCTTATTCTCCGTCCCCTTGAAGCAACTTCTATCACGGTTCGTGACTCACCGGCCTCCCTCTCTGTCCTCGCACCGACGTGTGGAGAGCTCCAGTGACATTTTGCGTTTGGATGTTTTCACCCCCACCGTCAGCTCCAACCTGTCACTGCTGAACTCCTCACTTTTCACCCCCATGTTCCCGCTGCCCTGTGGAAATCACATGGACCCTCATTACAACACGCACTTTACACTGGAGCCAGAGTCAGGAGCAACAACGTCACAGCAGATGAAGCTCATCGCCAGTCTCAAGTCTGACACCACAAGCTCGACCGCTAACAGGGACGTGTCCCTCCAAACTTAGATTTGGAAAACAAGGAAAACGAATATAACTCAAGAAATTTTCATTAACCAAATGATTTTGAAATATTCACAGAGAGTGTTACGTTGAATTCAGAGGATCTATCAATTACTTTGTGTTATATCTCAACAGAGAGGAAATGTCAAACAGAAGTGATAGGTCTGACTGGGATTCGAACCGGTGACCTGATCTCTCGGTACCAAGTTACCTTTTCACAAACACGTCAAGCAATGTCACTCTATGAAGATTATAACATGTGGTTGCACTTTATACAACTGAATGAATGTTTCTGTACTTTCAACGCTTTAGTTACACTAATCTATAGCCTCACTCCAGTTTAATGATTTACCTGCACTTTGGCTAGGGGTGGGCGGGGTTAATCCGTGTTTTTACCACGTGACCGTTACCTCCGTAAACGAACACTTCGATTCACAATAGAACAATTCAGGATCAATAACCCAAATCTCTCGGCTGCAGGTTGTGTGTGACTGTTGTTACCTGAATGTTAAGAGAGCAGGAACGAGGGATCAGGCTGAGGCGCAGAGCGGGGCCGGACTGACATTGTGAACGTTTAAAATCAGCGCAACGGCGTCCTTCGCCTGGGCATGACGTCACGACGCAAAGCCTTCCGCCGTCGCTAGGGGGCGTTGCCAGGCCGAGCGTCCAGCATTTTTGCAACGCTGGAGAACAAAAAAACTAAATGAAACTGAAACAATTAAGTCTTGACAAATGTGGCCAAAACTTTATGTGTCAACAAGGGAAGTGTGAAAATGTACTGTTAAGATGTACTGATGTACTGACAAGACAGGGTCTATGTTCTGCTAACCCTCGATAAACCCTAGATCTTAATCTCTGTGTAAAACACAGAGGTGGCCAGTAGGATTCCAACCTTTTTCTCACTTTTGTCCTACTTTGTCTCTTTTTTTTCCCTTTTCTGTCTCTTTCTTCCATCATGGTGGACCAGGCGAAGTCTTTCATGTTATTTCCAGTCCCTCTTACACTGGAGACTCGCCTGTTCAGCAGTTCCTGCAAAAACAAAATGTAAGAATGCAGCATTTTTAGGCTAACGATGACAAGGACAATGAAAGAAACAACCCACAAGACACACAAATATGAGCTCACACAGCTGGGGTGTGTCTGTGTGTGTGTGTGTGTGTGTGTGTGTGTGTGTGTGTGTGTGTGTGTGTGTGTGTGTGTGTGTGTGTGTGTGTTTGAGAATGCTGTCTGACAGGAGCAAGAAGAGGGCTTCTCTAATTGGGCGAGGTGTCATCAGGCTCCAGCATTTAATCACAACAACGTGAAGAGAGAACTGCAGTCAGGCAGGATTCATCATCCGGAAAACCAACTCCTTTTTTTTTTCCTTCCTAAGACAGAACATGAGCATTTGCACATCGGACACAGGAAACTCACCACCTTCATGTTGCTTCCTCAGGGGCCGTCACTGACATCACCATAATAAATCACAATAATAGTAATCAGACTGTATACTGAGTGCAGCAGAGATAATTAGCGTAAAACTGCATTCCGCTGGATCGCATGGCTCTGTTGCTCGTGTTGTTTGACCGGGATCAGCGGTTCAGATGGAATTTGGCTCATAAATATCTAATGAGCCGTGGATGTGGGAGCCCGGTGATTAATGACATCTTGAGTTTCAGTAACACTAATAACAACATCGATTGCCAATATTTGAAGAGTTCATCTCCAAAAACACTTTACATATTGGGCCGGGCAGAAACCATTATCCAAAGTTAGTCATTCGGTCTCAGAGAGGAGCCAAAGCTGGCCTCGTGCTGTCAGCCAGGGAGATAAATTGCCTATTAGCCTTTCGGGTTTATGATAATTTAGTGCAATCAATCATGGCATAAGAATAGCTGCCAAATGGAGGGTTGTCTTATTTTAGAATAATAAAAGGTTGTATTCATAAGGAGTCCATTGCTTTTCTGTGAAATGTGTTGTAACGCGTTATCCCATCAATGTGCTATTTTCATTAAAGGCTGCACTTGTGATTTTGTCCACAGTCCAAGGCCAGTAATTGTGATCTGCACGACTTCCATTCATCGTAACTCTCGGAGTCCCTCATTAGCTTCAAATATGGATTCATTGCCCTTTATTTTTTCAGGCTTTTCAGAGACAGATGAGGCCTTTTTCAAAATTAAGATCTACTCTACACGAATAGTTAGTCTTTAAGAATTTCAGTGGATTATATACATCCAGATAAGAGCATGGCCAATCTCTAATGTGATTTATCAATACTGCTCACACCACAAGTAACCTTCTTCCAAACAAACCATGAACAAAACTGGAGTGCTTATGAAATCTGAGCTTTGCTTTAATGCATCGATATGTATATATGTATAGAGAGAGAGAGAAAGAGAAGAGACATTTATTGATTGTATGAATTCTTTATTTTGAAATAAGAGCTACTGCAGACGTGTGTGAAGAGTGTAAATGTCATTTCGGTTTTCAGTTTCACACGACATGAGATTGTCACTCCTCCAGAGATGCGTCAGTGGGTGCGATGAGCTTATCTACCTACACAATACGGTGGCAGGCTGACGCCAGCTTCAAGGTTTCACATCAAACTGTTGTGCGTCTCTGCAGCAGAGAAACAAGGGCAAATAATTACTCACTGGCTGACCTATTTGTTTTATCGTCATGCATGCGTAAGTGGCCGCACTGTGCGTGTGTGCATGCGTGTACCTGGGTGCTGACTCGCAGGTAGATGAATGGGTTAATGTGCGTGCTGTGGATTATGTGCCCAGCCTCCAGTTGTGGAGGTGGTAGCGGTGGTGGTGGTGGTGGAGCTGGAAGCCTAACACAAGCTCTTTGTGAGTCATGGATGCTCACATCACCGGGGGCTTCTCTAATGATGGAGCCACCTCTGAGGCTGCTGGAAGCTGTGTAGGAGTCCAGACCGGAGCGTGGCCTCTGAGGGTGCTGGAGCGGGACTCGGTGGGTGGCTGTCTGCCCACCGGCTCCATGCATTAACCAACACAGGAGGCTGCGCTCGCTGCAAACCTAGAGAACATTCAAACCTACTCCGATTGTGCAACATCTCTGATTACTTAAAGTCTCAGGTTCACTCTGTTTTTGAGAATCTGACCTCACAGGTCAGGGTATTTTTTTCCTTCTTTTTCTCAGGTTTGGTTTGGTATCTACGTCTGACTATTCGTTTATGATGAAAACAACCAAAACTGAACAGTTGTGAGGATAAAAAGACAGAACAGAAAGTACTCATGTATACATGTGGTCACAGACTTTAGTGAGGATTTCAAATCAAATTCAAACAAGATTTTATTGATTTATTACAATGTACATGCAAGGATTCACAGTCACAGGTGTTGAAAATGAACCTGGCAAAGTCTAACAGAAACTCCTTGTGTTCTACCAACACTTATAGGTGAGAAACTGCATTGATTCGACAGCCGTCCTTTTACATTTTCCCTGTCTGACTTAAAAATAGCTTGATGGGAAAGGTGACGGAGACTGAGAGTTAAACCCACGACCAAACAACTTAATTTCCAGCTAGTGAAGTCCTCGGTGTCGTCAGGTGCAACACAACTTATAATTATGTCGAGCAGCTTGTCTGTTTCCTCATGTGTACCTGGACTTGTGTATGTCCACACATCACCCACTAGGTGAGCTCCCCCACGCACGCAATCCTCCTCTATGAGTCATGAGTCCACCACGACAGGCGAGATGTCCTCAGCATCCACAGCATCACCCCACCACCTCCTCCCTCCTCCTCCTCCTCCTCCTCCCCGTCCCCCCTCCCCTCTCATCCCGGCATCTGAAAGACAGATGAGTCAGCGGCGGAGCGTGCAGGCTTGTGCCAAGTGATCAGCTTCCTCTCATCTCCTGTCCCTCCTCCTCCTCCCTATCCTCCCCCTCCTCCCCCTCCCTCCCCCTCCACCACCGTCCATCTCTACCCACATGGCCCTGCCACAAAAGGCTGTGATTCATGCACCGATCGCAGTCTGAGGTTTAAAAATAAGTCCTGCCATGCAGGAGGACGCGTCCCGCTGTCCCGCAAAGACAACAAAGAGGCACGCTGTGATCCTCACATGCATCACAGGATCTGTGGCGGATGCTGGATGTGTTCATAGCCAGGAGGTTGTTTTCTTCACTTGAGGTGTAACTGGAACAAAGAGACTGTTCCTGTGGATGTTTGTCTCAATGAAACAGTCATTGTTCATCTTCAGTTATTCAGGTCCAAGAACTACATAGACGCTGTGCTGGATCCAGGATCTTCTGCGTGGTACCGACTACACAACTCATTCCTCTCAGTTGAGAAACTGAGTTTGGTGAATGCTCAATGTTTCTGACTGTTAAAGGCAGTTTTTGACCATTATTTAGACTACAGCTTGTTCATATGTGGCAATTGTTGGGCTCAGTTTTGTTTATCCATGCTATTTGATCATATAAAGTGTCTGCAGATTACAACATTGAATTACAACTGAGAGTAAAATTGTTATGAAGTCTTTCCCATCCCATAATTTTTGTTAAATCTCACAAGACTCCACTTTGATGAAAATAGACATCAGAGAATATCCTCATCTAGGTCATTTGGTTAAAGGTTGAATTAAGAGTGACTGGAAAACAAAGAAAATATTTAATTGCTGGGCATTTACCCATTGAGGAGTCCCTGTTGTGGTCATGGATTCTTCCATAAGAGCAGAAACATTACCGCAACATGTGGAGTCCTAGTCCTGGTTTCAACCCTTGTTTTTTGGATGAAGCTCTTTTGGGTGGAAAAGAGTGCATTTTAGTTGAGAGATGTTTTTATGGGATTCAAAAACCTGAGTGCTTGTGCCCTCAACAGTGAACTTCCATCTACTCATGACTTGTGTGGTTCCAAACATAGACAAAAGATTGAGGCAGTGCATGAAAAATTTATGTTACATCTCAACATTGAAACAACGTTTGGAAAATTGCTATAAAGGTAAATAAATACAGTACGAGTGATTTGACTTTGGATACAAACAAATAAATCTAATTGGAGCGTCTCCTTGTCACAGGTAATTTCTCATACTTGACTGTTTTCCTTTTTGACATTCCTCTATTTTAGTTCCCTGCAGCAGCAGGTATTGATCTCCTATTTATCGGAAAGGCTCTGAAAGTGCTCTTTTAACCAGGAATCAATGCTAACATGTTTGCTTTACACAATGCCCCTTTTTGCCGAGCTGTTTTGCATCGCAGCCATATTCATATAGATGTAGGTGCTTGTGACAGTGCAGACAGAACTGGCTCTGAGAGCTGCTCATTAGGAGAAATTTACAGTCTTGAAAGAATTATTTATAGAGCATGAAATCTTTTTTTTTTCTTTTGGCTCCCAGAATAAATAATTCCACCTTGGCTGGCGATTACGTGAGGATTGGATAATAATAACAGGGCTCAGTTTTTCTGCGTGGGTCTGGAGTCAGCATTTGATACCATCTTGTATCTCTTGCTTCCTGCAGAGCCTCCATTGATCTCTGTCCAAAAGACCACAACAAGCCATAAAAGCATTTCAGGACAGTCGCCAAGACGCGCATATCCTAAAGTGGTTATGATGCGCGAGGCTTTTAAAGGACAGGGTTTCTCCAACAGCATCTACATGAGGAATAAGCAAACAAACCTGAGACTGGGGTGATTACTAAGCACAAATGCGTCATGGGAGTGTCTTGTATCAACTTCCCAGCAGGATTAGAAAACCCAGTAGAAAAGGGGGTGAAAATTATCCTTGCTTCACGGTTCTCAGCGGGCTCATCTTCAGTTTGAAGTGCAAATCATGACACGTTTTGAGCTGCAGTAAAACACATTGAGAAACACAACCAAGCACGCGCTTCATTTTCATATAAATATTTATTGCAGAGGAGGTATCTTTTATGTACATGCTATCACAATATAACACAATATAAATCTACCAAATATTCCCATATATTGATGCTATAAGCTTGTCAAAGAGCAATAGTCGTAACAAGCACATAATACAGTGGGTTAGGGACAGTATCACTCACTATACAACTTGTAACAGTCCATAAAAGATCAATTTTTTTTAGTTCTATCAAGGGCAGTGAAACATCGGTCCTATTTTTTTTTTCTTGAATTCATGCAGAAGCCACAAGATTTACGACGTTACAGCATTGAATAGTAGTAGTAGTAGCAATAGTAGTACTTGTATTTGCCATCGGGTGACTTGGTTTGGTCACGAGAGAAGAAGAGAAGTCGGGGTTGAAATGAAGGCAGCTATAGCCAACAGAACGCACCATGGTCAAGATCCGATCGGTGGACAAAGAGCTACAGGACACGGCATATGTCGAGATGGTACAAGAACAACGGTCTCGATTCGCACACCCGAGTAAATGGCTGAGGGTCGGACTTTCACCAATTCATCGATGGTACGACTAAAACACAATGATCGTCTCCAGAGAAACAGACAGTAAGACACTGGTTATGTGTACACGATTCAATACACAGACAGCTATGGGCTGACTGAACAGAGGAATGCTACAGCAGGCGTCCTATCTGAAATTATGCAAATCATACAACTGACTGAATCTGTGGAAATATTCCGTATTACACTGGTGGGATATTGCATCGTGTGTAATCATTTTCTGCTCTGAGACAGTACAACTGTAATCGTGTTTTCTTTGTGCTCCAACTATCTCTGATCTGGGAATCCCATTGGCTAAACGTGTGAAGGATTGAAATCAACATAAATAAATAAAAGATTGTTTGGATGCCAGCGAGCACAAACCTCTTTACTTGTGAACGTTTCAAGTACATATATATATACATATAGATATATATCTGTATGTACTTGAAAGGTATATGTATATACCTTGTTATGGTTCTCTTCTATTTTATGTTGTTTTTCTTTTTTAACAAAATGGATTGAATTTGTCCCAATTCACGGTTGTTTGAGAGCCGGTACGAGCTCAATTTGAGGTCAGGAGGATTTTCAAAAGAACTGCTATAAAACAAACGCATCTCCTTATTTAAAATAGCTCTCCTGCAAGGACAAAAAAGAGGCTTGTTTTAAAAATATACAGCATATTATTCATCACCCAGGGCAGTAAAATCCAATGCGGCAGTGATTCCAAAGACTTAAGTCATTTAAAAAAAAAAAAAGAGGAAGAGGAATAAAAGGCTGTTGAAATGTCGCTGTTGTCATACCGCGGCTCCCTTGGTATTATCCTGCATCCACAATGCATATGACGAATGACGCCTAACATCTGGTTCATAAATATCATATAGATCCATCAAAGCATTACAATCAATCCATGCACGTTGACAGTTCCTCTCAGACACCGTTCCTAAAGGAGCTCATAAAGCAGAGGTGGTGACAAATCTCATGCTGTAAGGCAAACACTCCACATTTGAATTATTTCAGGCTACCTGCCCCCCCCCCCCTCACATCACCCAACCCACACACACACACACACACACACGCCCACACACACAGGTCAGTGACAGAAGTCATTTCTCATGAGGTGAAGGCAAATATAGGACAGAGCATCTAAATCACATTTATGGAGGCGCTGCTGTGGATTCCTCTCGGCACGTTCCGAACAAACAAATACGTGTCACTGGATTAATTTTTAAAGATACTTTGCAATTGAGGACCTGTGCTCCAACTTTATAAAATTTTCTCAGAAAAGAACAGCTTTTTTTTTTCCTCCTTATTTAACCACAAGTCGTAAAAGACAGAGCTTGGATATTGAGGAATTTGACAGCAATTATAGGTAATTACAATCAGTGACAACATTCAGTGATACCATGTAATTCTCACAAGATACCATAAAGTACAGCAGATGCTATATTGATATACAGTTTTCCTCACGACTGTAGTTATTGTCATGTACTCCACAGTTAAATATGAGTGGGATGTTTCTTCTTCTTTTTTTTCCACTGTAATCTCAGGATGGACAGTGCGTGATGAATATTTAGACATTTTGATACAAAACACTGAAAAAATCAAAACCCTCAAAAGGTTTTAGTCAGATTAATGGACAACCACATCACCGAGTCTAATTCTAAAATGGTTAGTTTAACTGATCAGTTTCGGCTTTAGCCTAGTTGCCTTAAACTGGGAAGAACATGCGTCACACGACTTAGGATCTTTGAGAACAAATGAAAATGACAGTTCAATGGTAGTTCTGCTTTAGTTTGGTAGATTTCACTGTTCTTTAAAATCTTTAAAGCAGCAGATCTGATCATGTTTGTTTGAAATGAACTTGGTGACCCGGTCACCTTTTAGTTTTGGTGTTTGAGATGGAGGAAATGGATTTTCTTTTACTTTAAATTGATGATATTTCCACACACACACACA
>CM055208.1:2140782-2180013 GCA_029224185.1 Karalla daura | reverse complement strand
GTAATGATCCAGGTTATTGCAGATGACGTGCTACACCTCAGCCCAGCGGGCGGCGGTCTGCTGAGGACCTGTCCTGATAGGTTAGGCTTCGGGGAGACTGCGCGCCATCCCTCTGCCTGCTGAAACCTGTCACCTCCAGACGAGCCCCTCCTCCGCCGGATAATGGTCTCCTGTCCATGTTGTGAATGATATCTGGACTCCATTGTGCGCACGTTTCCTCCGCTGCCCCATTGTCCTGCCGAAAGCCTTTTGTGGAGGTGTTTTTTTTTTTTTTTCGTTTACAAGCTGTATAGCGAGGTGCTGTAAATGAACAGGCACAACACATCAGCAAAGGTCCTATTTACTTTCAATCCCCGGAGTGAAAAAGAGAGGTTTCTGCCATTACTTCTGAAAACATTAGGACGGCTCAAGATGGAGGAGAGAGGAATAGAAAGACCTGTGAGGTAGAGAAGCGGCCGCCCAATCAAAGCCTGTGTACCATGCTGGGACTGCACATTCCTCTGGGAAGGACACAAAAACAAGCTTTCTGCAGCAACACGGGACACGCTGTAATAACAAGACACTACTGTATCAGGGCTGAATAATACCCAGGGCATCTCTCTCTATCTGGAGCGTGGAGGGGTGGAGGGGGGGTGGGGGTGGAGGTGGACCTGTCCCTTTGAGAAAAGGTCACTCAGTGTGCACCACAACAGCTGCACACTGAGCTCTGACATGAATAACTGACAAACGGATGGGCACCGGTCTCACAAGCCTCCAATTACTGCTCCACGCCGCTGTCCATCACAGACAAATGGGCCGGGACCTGCCAGAGGACCTGCACGTAGCAGGAGCAGGAGGAGGAGGAGGAGGTGCTGGAGCAGGAGCGGGAGCAGAAGCGGGAGCAGCCCTCACAATCCTCTCCTGTGCTGGAAAAGAGCTGCGAGCGCTCTCTGCAATAATTGAGTTTGATCTAATGAAGGTAATGCCAAACTTGGGTTATTGTTTGCCCGAGGACAATGCAAGAGAGTTGAATTCGTTGTTGAGGGGGGGAAGGGGGTGGAACTGTGCCCGGGGAATTTCTTTGAAATGGAAAAATTGCATTAAACATTCCATTTGTATTAATTATACTGCGCCTCTTATTAACAGTGGCACGCGGCAGCGGCAGGTCTGGCAGCAGCAGCCGCTGGGCCCGCGCTTCGAGCGGCACTAGAAGCGGGAATATTAGAGGAGAGCATCCACGCCTCAGGCACGCTCCAACCCGCCTGTGATGTCACAGAATAAATGAACGTAGCTTTATTCTCAAGCATCGTGTCTAGACCTTTGGTCCTGCGAGACATCAGTCACTCAAGTTACTCACCAGCAGATTCAATTAATCACAGCCTTAATTCAATCCGCTGGTCGGGCCTCCCAGCTGTGAGCCTCTAAGTGGGTTTTAAGAGAGCGGGAGACGGGTGGGACACGGGCCTCTGCTGCAGGAGGAGGGACGGGGGCCTGGTCCCTCTGACTGTCTGTCCACTGGGGGGGTCAGGAGCTCTCCAGGGGTCAAAGGTCAGGGCCGTGTAGTAGAGTACTCTGACCAGGTCGGACAGACAATCAGTGGAAGGAAAAGACGTGAACGCACAGAGATAGATAGATAGATAGATAGATAGATAGATAGATAGATAGATAGATAGATAGATAGATAGATAGATAGATAGATAGATAGATAGATAGATAGATAGATAGATAGATAGATAGATAGATAGATAGATAGATAGATAGATAGATAGATAGATAGATCATTACAGGCAGGTAATCAGTAAATAATCAGGAGTCGTTCTCAGCGTAAACATAAATGACATGTCTAAAAGTAGCAGCTGAGCTAGAGTTCTGGACATAGTATTTTAGTGGACACACACACACACACACACACACACACACACACAGACTGACAGACACAGAGTACAATGTCAGAGCTCGACCTACAGTAGCCGAGGCCGACACTTGTGAAATGCAGCGTGGATCTCCTCGCGCTCATAAATAATGGACGTCGGTGAAGCATCTGTCAACTTCTCTGTCAGGCCTGTTCCAGATGGGAGTCAGACAGCCAGGTCAGGCCGGGCCGGGCCGGGCCTGGCCGGGCCGTGCTGGGCCGGAGCCTGTGTCTTACATACACATAACAACCCTGCAGCTCCCCACGGCCCCCCTGTTTACATCAGCACCCCCCCTCCCACCTACACCTACTGGTTTATACTGGGTGCTGCCTGCCTTTCTCTACTGGAGCGACTGGTTAAATCACAGAGAAGACCTCCCCTTGGTTCAATAAACAAAAAGGCAAAAAAAAGAGAAGAGAAATACACTCTCTGTGCCACTATCTAAACACACGCATGTATTTTCAGATGCTCTTTGAGTATCAGTAGCACCTCCTCCTCACTCTGTGGTTAGGGGGGTGGGAGGAGGTGGGGGTAAACACACCTCCTCATGTTTGTTGACTCCAACGTGCCAACGCTCACTCAACATTAAACACTCGCTGTGAGTTCCTCCACCAACTCGTACTTCTGCAACATCTGGCTCAGGGAGAGAGACCAGAGTTTGGGCCGCGCCTTGACTCTTTTTTCTTTCCTTTTTTTTCCCTTCTTCTTCCATCTCTCTCCCTTGTTCTTCCTGGGCTGGAGGATGAGTGGGCCGGGTGCTGCGGGGTGGCGGTTACTGTACGGTTGCTTTATGGACTAAAGCACTGTCTTCCCGGCCTTGTCGTAATAGAGGATTCAGCTCATAAAGCAGCATCATGATTTGCAATAAGCAGAGTTAGGGCAGAGTAATGAAGGTGTAAATCAACTGAGCCGCTCTTTTTTTCCCCATCCTTCTTCCTCCTCTTCTTCTTCTTCATCTGCTTCTTTTAATCTGACGTTGGCAGCCTCCTCTCTCTTTCTCTGTCTCTTTTTTGTTCTGTCACTCCCTCCCTCCCTCCCTCCCTCCCCCCTGTACCCCTCTCTCTCTCTCTCTCTCTCGCTCTCTCTTTCTCTCTCTCTCTCTCTCTCCCTTTGCAGTAATGGAAAGCCTGGCACGCTGTAATAAAGCAGAGTGAGCAGCAGTATTAGTAAACAGTCCCTGCAATCATTCAGCCAAGTCCAACTCCTTTATTTTGTGTGTGTGTGGTGTGTGTGTGTGTGTGTGTGTGTGTGTGTGTGTGTGTGTGTGTGTGTGTGTGTGTGTGTGTGAAGTATTTCATAGCCCCATACGGTGTTAGGCTTGTGGGCGTGGGGGCTAATGAATGAGGATGGAATGAGGAGTATTTAATTCCAGTCTGGGAGAGGGGAGAGGCAGGGGACTATGTGTCGGGCCTCCTCATAAGAACTCCTTTGTTTTCATTTTTTTTCACAGAGGTTTTCGACACACAAAAGCCTTTTTCTTTCTTTTTCTATCCCCCAATGGCAGCCTTTTGGGAATGTGGTGGATGCAAATTCACAAATGCACACGCAGAGAGGAAGAGGACCACACAGTCACGGGGTGGCGGGGGCACCGGGGCTCGCCTCGCTCGCTGCCCTTTTCTTAAATAAAGACGTCATCAGAATTTTGAAACGCATTGGAGGCAGTCATCAAAAGAGAGGGTCCAATACGCCCGAGTTTAGAAAATGCCTGGCTGGGAATCATGTTTAAAATTTCCATTCCTCGCTCCAAATCGATCGTATGGGTCCCTGCTCTCCAATATCCATGGTCACCTTTGCTATACAGTAGGGTATTACTTCTTTAATGCGGCGCCGTTTCATTCTGTGACCAGTGAGGAGAGGAAGGAAAAGAAATGTATCTGCTGACCTCAAACGCACACAAGCGACGGCTGCGGAAAAATGGAAGAGGAGCGGCCTGGATTTCCAGCACGTACACGTATACAGTTTGTGGCTCTGAGCAAGATTAGTGGCTGGAAGTCCGCGCATGACATTGGCTTGAATTATTTTTCCTCGTCTGCTGTTTAACTCCAGGTAGCCTCCGTGGACGCGTTAATGCAGTATCGATTGTTTATCTGTAATAACACCGTGCTGTCGCTGTGTGGGTAACAACTGGGGGAGGGAGGGAGGAGGAGGGAGGGAGGGATGAGGAGGGGGAGGAGGCAGACAGGAGGAGAGGGTGAGAGATAACATACTATACCCTCTTTTGACTGGTGGCGCCCGATTACGGATCTGGGGGTAAAGCGAGGTTGCCGAACACGTCCTATCTGGCAACAGTCCAGGTGTGAAATGGGAAATAGAAACTGGGGTGAGAACGTCTCCGGTGCAATGTGGCCGCCGCTCGATAAGGCTGTCTCCTGCCTCCCGATAACTCCACCTGCCAGCGTGCCAACGTGCCCTGGCCTCCACCGGCCTCCACCCGGCCTCCACCCGGCCTCCGCCCGGCCTCCGCCCTCCACCACCCGGGGCCCATACGGACCACTGCTGCGTGTCTCCCTGACCTGTGGTCCCGGGCCTGTTGTTCAGCCAACAACAACAACCCCCCCCCACACACACACACACACACCACTCACACACCTCCCCAGAGGAGCTCGGTAATTACAAATAAGCTGGAAGTCGCAGGCCGGGGCGGCGAGGAAAGGTGAGCGTGATTAAAGAGGAGCGAGCGGCAAAGTTCAAGGAGGTGCTCCAGCGGCACGCGGCCCGGGTCGCAGCAGCTGCCTGGGAATCAAATGCTAACACGGATCAATCAGGCCTCTTTGTTCATTAGAGCTGTCCGCTCCCAGGAGTGGGCGATGAATGAAAAAGAAAGAAAAATAGATAAATAAATAAATGGAAGCAGCCCATCACACGCCGCTCATTTCAGTGATGAGGCCGCTGTCCCTCTGGGATAAGTGGCTGAGGTAAATAAACATGAGTCACAGTTAAGGTCAGAGGAGATCATGGCCGTCTGTTGTTCATCTCAGAGGACGCCTGAATCCCTTTTGACGTGATTGGATTGAGAGCGGCGCAGAGAGAGAGAGAGAGAGAGAGAGAGAGAGACCCTTATTTTAGCTGCAGGACCTATTCAGAAAACAGCCAGCGATGAAAGGCCTGACGTCCTCCTCCTCCTCCTCCTCCTCCTCCTCCTCCTCCTGGAGGGGAGTCACGTGTTTAGACGCCGCACCTCCGACTAACTGTGCATCTTATTCCTGAATGGTGTTTTCACTTGTTTTTTATTCCGTTCTTTTCTCTCTTTAAATCCTGGCCCAGGTGTGACTAATGGCTGTCTCAGCAGGCCGACGCCTCGCTGGCTTCGGTCGGGCGCCGTTTGAGAGAATTTTGTCCAATCTGAGAAAAGTCAGAAGCCAAAAGTAGGAGTGCACGTCTCGAGCTGTGTGTGTGTGTGTGTGTGTGTGTGTGTGTAGCCGCTCCTATTAATAATGTAAAAACAGGTGTTCCCAACTGTCGGCGCGTTATTTTACGGTGGGCTTGCAGGAAAGGTCATTACTCTTAGTCGAGGGTGGAAACACATTTCCCCCCGTGCAGCCTCCTCTTTTTTTTTTTTTATTAGGGCCATATTTTAAGGTGTGTGATGTCTTTGTTTAAGCACCATGTATTATTTAGTGTTGTGTGACAGTTGTGTTTGTCGCCGTGTCGCCGCTGACCCCGCTGCTGCAGTCGATACACGCCGGGACGGAAACGTGGCTCCACGTGGCTCCCTCCCGCTGTCATCGCCAGGACGGGGGAGGACGGGGGGGGACGGGGGGGGACGGGGGGGGGACGGGGGAG
Source organism: Karalla daura (assembly GCA_029224185.1). NCBI lineage: Eukaryota > Metazoa > Chordata > Actinopteri > Chaetodontiformes > Leiognathidae > Karalla > Karalla daura. The sequence goes on along the minus strand of CM055208.1, from coordinate 2,174,338 downwards.
GCCGGGGGGGGACGGGGGGGGACGGGGGGGGACGAGGGGGGACGGGGGGGGACGTGCCGAGGCCGCTCCTCCGCTCGTTTCCAACCCGCCGTGCCGCGTTCGACCTTTACGTCGCTGCGATCAATGCATCTGCTTCCCCGGACGCACCATCCATTTAACACGCTACGGCTCATATTCAGGGCCGGGCCGCTGTTTATTAAGAGGTAAACAACAATGTTTATATAGAAATAACAGCTTTTAATTTTAGCAGATTTAATGTGAGTGTTATCCCCCATGTCGATGCAGCCCTGGCCTTTCGCCCCAGACTAAACACACACACACACACACACACACACACACACACACACACACACATCCTCGTGCTCGACTGCACACGGCACACACAAGTACTTTGGGAAGCAAACAGTGATTTGCATAGAGACGGAGGCTCCATAAGCACCAGTGTATGACAACAAAGGCCACAGAGGGGAAAGCAGGAAGCCAGCAGACCCCTCTCCATTGAGCCCGTCCAACCCGTCCAGCCCCCCCCCCCCCCCCCCCCCTCCCCCCGCCCCTCCCTCATTGGCTCATTGTCCTCTCCTCAGAAGAAAGCCGTGTTGGACCACATGGCTGCTGGTGACAGAACACACGGACGTGACGCGTCTCCGGATGAACGCCCCCCCCCCCCTCACCCCCCTCACCCTCCCACCCCCCCAGCTCTTTATGCGCCGGGACGTCTCGTGTCCCATTTGTTCTGCTGCCGAGCCGCGATGACCACATCTGTTTGCCACCGGGGCACGGGGCGTTATTAATCTTCACGAGAGGACATTTAGCGAAATCAAACCTCCATTTATTAGCCCCGAGCACAGGGATTGGAGAACTGGCGAGGGGAGATAATGACTTTAAGCTCCCATTTAGTCAATTAATTCTGAGAAGTGGAATCAGAAGCCGCCCAGGCTAAAAAGTGAGAGTCTCTGTTGTTTACGATGACACTGTTAAAAAAAAAAAAGCCGAGTATTTCAGGGCTGAAAGTCATTATTTGGCACTAGAGTTGGAACAAAGCGAGTTGATACCCTGAAAGTGTGTGGGAGTGACTGGAGAGCGGAGGGATCCTTTAAGCCGGGCCGAGAATGAGAAATCACCTTTTTTTTTACCTCAGCTTTGTTGAATAATGGCCGTCTGATCCGGGGCCAGAGCTTCAGTACAGCAGGGCCAAAAAACATCCTCACGCCCTCATTCATATACACATAGTGACTTTGAAATACAGCAATACAAAACAGGTGAATCTGAGCAGAGAATGGGACGTAGCATCCCACAACATCAGAATCTTCTAGTGGTCATTGTAATCTGATTTTAACAAAACTAAAATGTTTCTCTAACTCTAGTCAAAGCTGTGAAACACATTCAGACCTGAAACATACATAACTGTGAGTTGTTTTGCAAGAAACATCACGTAATCATCCCAAGCTCCAAAGAGCTGCTAAACCAGATTATCATGAACGGGTGCCAGGTCTGGCCATCATATTCCCATCCTTAAAAAAAAAACCCCACTGAGGATCCAGAAAGGGCTGTAAATAGCATCTGAGTCATTTCTCATGGAGCCAGCGCTCCAGAGCTCGCACGTTAACACCGGAGAACGAGGATGAATGCCCCATCCAGCCACCCCCGGGTCTCGTTTTCAACCAGCGTGCAGAGCGAGGGGTAAACACGGCCATAAACAACTGCTGCAAGTTCACAGTAGCACATCTTTGTTTTTTTGTCAGAGTGACAACAGGGGAGAGAGAGAGAGAGGCGAGAAGACAGACAGAAGCCGCGTGCAGAGAGCTGGCAACCCACAATTTAGTCCAGACTGTGGAGACGTGAAAAAAATCAAGTGCACTAGAGGAAGGGTTACTTCAGGAGGCCCTCGGTGGGATCTAAACTGGGCCACTCCGGCGACGGCTGTGAGAGCCTCGGACTGAGTGATGCGAGCTCCGCTGATTGATGGCACGGTGGAAATAAGTAGAAAACAGGGAAAATAGGGGCCTCTCATTGACTTGGCCCAGATTGTATGATTTATATGGGTTATTTGGTATGCATTTGGGCAGCCAGGCAAGGTAATGTGTTTGCAGTGAGCTCTGGAGCGCTGCGCCCCGGGACGAGCTCTGCGGGCACACCCCTGCCCCCCCAGCCCCCCCCCACCCCCCCATCCTGACAGAGACAGTATGAGCTAATTTGTTTGGATTACTGTCATTCAGGCCGAGGCTCGGCCTCTCGTCGCTGTCATGTATGATCAGGACTCTGAGTGACCACAGACGGAGGCTTTCAGAGCAACGTCTTCTGTTTCTGCCTCCGTCCGATGTTTATCCCTCAAATGTTGATAGTAGGTGACAGACCCAAAGAAGGCCAGGTCTATATATATATATATATATATATATATATATATATATATATAGATAGATATATATATAATTGTGAGGAGTACTTTGAAAAGCCTGGACTTAATGTGCTATTTAGAGGCAGAGATGGGACCTTCTCTGGAGCCGCTGCCTAAATCTCAGTGCGCTCCGGGTTGAATCCTGATTTTTTCGACTATAGGACTCGATGTTTTCGCACAAGCGGAAAAAAGCGCAAAAAAAAAAAAAAGGAAACCTCGGTTGGGCTTTGCATTCCAATTTCACCGGGGGGATTTTCAGCTGTTTATTCGCTGGCGTTTTATGATGATGATTTTGCCCCGCGTCAATCCCAGGACACGCTGTATTTTCCTTTGTGGTTATATCCCCCCCCCCCCCCCCCCCCACCACCACCCCCCCCACCCCCCACATCTGTCTGAAATCTCCTCTTAGTGATCAATTTCCTTGCCTTAATCTGTGAGGCGTGTGCATCCGTATGTCAGATTGAAGTGGGGTGAAGTTATTTTCAAGACAATGCGACAGTGTGTCTAGACGCTGTTTCTCAGCTAAACAAAAGATCAATATATATTGACAGCGTTCCCGGGGATTTTTTTTCTCCCCCCACCCCCACCCACCCCACACACACACACACACACACACACACACACACACACACGGTTTCCATTTTGCTGCAAGGACAAAGGACACGAGGCCTGCGTTTTCAGAGAGCAAAACGTCCATCCAGCTGCTCTGTTTGTTGAGGGTTTGCCAGTAGGAGCTGAGCCGATGAACCTATGAACCTGTGTGGGGTTCAATAAGACAAGGAGAGGAGGAGGAGGAGGAGGAGGAGGAGGAGGAGGAGGAGCGCTCCAGATGTGGGTCGAAGGCTGGTTTGGTTTCTTCATCCTCACTGGGGGACGTAGCCCTGAATTTCTTAAGCGAGCTGCAGATTGCAAGTAGCTGCAACAACTGCACGACTGATCTTTTCTAACAAATTTAGCCAAGGTTTTTAGACAAAATTAAGCCAAAAGCAAAAAGAAAAGCACAAAATGTAATAAGAATGATTTCTTAAATACTTTTTTAATTATTTCTGTCACAGAAAATTGAACGTCCCTTATCTTGGAATTTCTGAAACAGGCATTAACAATTTTCACATTTAAAAGAAAGGGAAAAATTTGATTTTACAAACCAAACGGCTTCATCGACCTCAAAACTTATCGCATTTGTTGCAGCTCCAGACACCTCCTGACAAACAAACAGAGCAGGAGGCAGGGATGGAGGGAGGGAGGGAGGGAGGGAGGGAGGGAGGGGAGGGAGGAGGATGAACCGAGGAGGCCGAAGGGAGCGGGGATTGTGGAACAACCTGGAGCTGACACCTCCACACATTAGCCGCCTTTAAGGGCCTCCTCTGTGGATTGTAACACCACCACGTTACCTGTGGCACCAGTGCCCAGCCCTGCTCCTCCTCTGCCCACTCCTCCCCCCCTGCTCCTCCCTGGCTCCCCTCCCCTCCCCTCCCTCCTTCGTCGCCCTGGCTGACATTCTCCTCTCTCACTTTTAATTGCACCCTCGGGGCTCTTTCTGGGTTGCTGTGGAAGTCTCCGGCTCAACGGGCGCGATAGGGTGCTTTGCCGTGTCGCTCATATCCCTCGTTAGGAGGAGGAAAAAAAAAATAGGATGGAGGAGGCAGGAGAGGCAGGAGGAGGTGCTGAGGAGAGGAGAGGGGTCACAGATTAGGCTGAAATGCCATCCAGGCCCATCGCGTCGACCCGCACATGTGCGCTGCAGAGGCCATTAGCCGAGCAGATCCAATATGTATCGACGGACGCATTTGTGCGGCTGTCTCTATCCTCGCGCTCCCCCATGTTCGATAAAACCAATAGATGCATTTAATAGCTAATTGTCCTGATTCAAAAATGTTATCCCAGGCGATTGTTTGAGCGTGGAATGGCGTGGCGTTGGAGAAGAATTGGCAGCCGACGCATTAATCTTGCTTTAGCCAGCAGCCGGCAACAATGCTGCGAGTCTTATTGCTCCGTGGCGACTCCACACAATCTGTGACAGGCAATTTAAAGCAATTTACTTTTTTCATTTTTTCATCAAGCAGTTTTTTTTTTTATGCAATTAAATGGCACATGATATGAAGCGAAGACGAGGCGGGCGAGACAAAGAGAGCGCGCGCGCGTGTGTGTGTGTGTGTGTGTGTGAGGAGGGAGAAAATAAAGGCAGCCTTGTGCTTGTTGTAAACACTGCCTCTTAACTGGGAGAATATAATTATGGTGTCATGTTCTATTACACACCTTCATTATGACGACGGCGCTCCCCTCGAAGGCGAACAGGCCGAGACGAGACCTGTGGCCCTGCTCGGAGGGAACACATCACCCGAGGCGACTGGAGCCACGCTCGCTCCTTCTGTAGCACCTTCTCCAGTTTCTGTCTCTTTGAAGGAGAAAAAAAAATCAGGGTGATTGGTTGTCATTCCTCAGACCTGGATCTTGTTCAGAGTCAGGTCTACAAGGAGAAGTTTTAGTTTGATTGAAGGTAAAACCTTGATTTCCCAAGAGTGACCTGCAGCCATCTGGAAAGAAACGTTACACGTTTTCAGATATTTACCAAAATACTGATCAGAAATCTCCCAGAATGACTGGAATTCTTCAGCACCTTCTCTGACTTTGCAGAGACAATTTATATCTCTTTGAAGGACGATGTTGAAGCCATTGAAGTCAACGAGAAGGACTTTTAGTTTTGACTTCGATTCATCAAATATGTAAAGGAAACCATGTTTTTACTCATGGAGTTTTCACTTGCTTTATCCAATTCCCAGCACCTAGTTACGGTGAACAGTGAGGTTAATGAGTTAAGACACACCGTGACATCGTCTAACTGCATCCGTGACTGTGCAAACATCGTCCTGGACCTCTGCGTGCAGCAGCCATGACGTCAGAGGGAGGTCAGAGTGGAAGCAGAGCCTCGGTCAGTCTGTCAGCTGTGGCGGATCGTTGTCCCTCCTCCGCTTTGCTGTTTATTAACCTATCAGGCCTGGTTATGTCGCCACATGATCATCGCTGTAGCACATTAACCCGGAGCTAATAGCGATGAAGGTCAGTGCCAAGAGTACAAGACGCAGGATGGATCAGAAGTGCGCTCCCAGTGCGTGGCTGTCTCCTCTCCTCGGCCCTCATCCGGGGGCCGATGTGAAGAGGCAGGCGTTTGGTCTGCGCCGCCGGGCTGGATGTGGCAGCGTAGCGTTCTTTAACCCGCTGTGACATCTTTTGACGTAGCAAAATAAAGCTTTAGCTGACTTACTCCTGGTCCGCGGTCCCTTGTCAAGAGAATTATCGGGGCAGGGAGCCGTACAATATGGCTCCCAGGCTATGACAAATGTGGTCAAGGGGCGGGCGCTCCTCTGGGGACGGCGGTGCCCCTTCCATACAGTGGAAGCATTAGCTTTCCACAGTGACATTATGAAGAAATCCATTGAAAAGGCCGACTTCCCAGTGCTGGGGGACTCGAGGTAGAAAGCTTCATGAGTCCACCCCAGAGACCCACTGGTATTTCCAACTACGCCGAAGCCTACAGCAAATCAATAGCTCAAAGTCCCACATGCTCCTCACCAGCGTCAATTAAGTAAATTCATAAAGTCGAGTGCGCTGGGAGCATGGAGGCGAGGAGGAGGAGGAGGAGGAGGGGGTGGGGGAGGGGAAATACTAGATAGGAGGAGAGAGGAAAAGCTGGGGAAAATCATCCCGTCATCAGACGAATTTGGATAGGAAACAGCTTGTGCCAGGAGAGCGGGGAGGGCTTAGGGAGAGCAGCAGAGGAGAGCGCTGGTCTGAGAGACTCTCTCTCGCTCTCTCTCTCTCTCTCTCTCTCTCTCTCTCTCTCTCTCTCTCTCTCTCTCTCTCTCTCTCTCTCTCTCTCTCTCTCTCTCTCTCTCTCTCTCTGCGGGGGTTATTAAGAAGGCTGACAGTCCATCTCACTTTCACCTGCCTCCATCAGCACACACACTGTTGACCCGCGAGTCTTCTTTTCTCCCTCCCTCCCTCCCTCCCCCGCTCATGCTGAGCCAGGCAGAGGACACATGCAAAGTGACTGGCTTTCAGCGAAAAGCCCCGGCGATAATGCATATCAGCTCCGGCCTGCGCAAGCAAAGTAGGCAGAGGGATGTGAAGGGTGGAGGGACGGAGGTGGGGGGGTGGGGGGGTGGGGAGGAGGAGTGCTATAAACTGCAACGCATGAGGGAAAAGAGAAAGAGGGGACCTAACCCCACAGCTTCGCAATTTGCCTCATAAGGGGAAAGCGGGGCCGTGCCTTGGCTGCCTCTGGAAGACAGGTAGCGTAATGGATGGGCCGCTCTCCCCGGCCTGACTGCTGACGCTGCTCTGACAGGACGTTCCTACCTCTCCTTCACCCCCCCCCCCCTCACCCCCCCGCCTCTCTCCATCCCTCCCTCTCCCCCGTTTTGCCCCTCGGTGTCGTCACGGTAACTACATCTGATACCGGGGGAACTTTAAAGTCGAGTTAAGTTCTGGAAGAGGCTGAAAGGCCCGCTTGGCCGTCACGTCTAGAGGGCACGAACAAAACGCCAGGACTTTGAGTTCTCCCTCTCTGTTTTCTTTTTTCTGTTTTTAGGAATAAACAGTTTGAAGTCGTCTGGAGTTTTTTTCCCTGTTTCTTCGGGACGTGTGAATCATCCACTCGGGTCAATAGAGAAGCAATAGCTGCTGTTGTGGTGATGCGTCTGACACAAAAACAGCGACTAGAAAGAGTCTCTGGGAGAGGAGTTATTGATGCTGGAGCTTAGATAATATCACGCTGAGAGGCGGCAGGTTCATAGAAAGCAGCTGTTTAGACGATCAGTATCACACACTGTCAGACCGAACATGATGGACACTCTTTTTTAATCTGTTTTCTAATCAGATTGATTGTTAGTCACACAAAACAAGGCAATATCGTTAATATCTGTCACACTGCACAAAGCGGAATCCAAGTCGAACATTGTGACAATATAATCTTTTTTTTGGGGGGGGTAAATCTCCCTTCCGGACTCCTTCTTTTTATGTCAGAGCTTTTTGCTTCTTTCAAGCTTTTTTTTGCCCTTAATTACGCTAATGAGACATTACAACTTCTTACCCGGGATTTAATTACCGGCTCTGTGTAACTTAATGCTTAAAACTCAAATTTCCAGACTTTGCAAAGCTGCTTTGACAGAGTCAGACAAACACAGTCTGGTCAAGCTGTTTCTGAGATAACCCAGAATAGATCGTTTGACTCATTTAAATATCCGTTGGCTGATAATTATGCTTTTTTTAAGTCACCGTCTCCTGGCTCGATGCTTTAATTCTCCTAAGCTGACGCACAGGAAGCAAGTTTGTGTTCTCTTTATTAAGTTTGTAGTTTGATTTCATCGTTTTGTCTGTTTTAAAGAAAGCTGCAGAGCTCTCTCGTCGTCTCACCAGGTACGTGAGGACCGTAAACTGCGGCAGAGCCGAGCTCCCACCGCAGCGATGTTAGCCAAAGAAAGAAAAAATAAGAATAAAAAGCAGAGAAGCAGATCACAGACGCTGGAGTCGGTGCCCCCCGGAGCACTCCGGGATGAGAAAGAGAAAGTCAGAGGCGATCTCGTCTGTCAGCCGCGGAACGAGCCGGAGAATAACTGCAAACACACGACTGTATCAAACTCTCCATTATGTGTGGAACCGGGAGCTTTTATGCTGCTCCAAACGCCTTGACAGACAGTGAAACATGCCGCTACTTTATTTTTGTTTTATTTTTTTGTTTATCGGAGAGGGGGGGGGGCAACAAAGACGCCCAGCTGCCATAAACACCCCCCCCCCCCTCCTCCGCCCGTGGATGTGGCGAGGCGTCTGTTTGGAGAACGCTCAGCGGTTGTTCTGCGACTCCGCTTGATGGTTCCTCCTTCATTTCTGCAGCTAGCATCTCTTTTTTTTCCTCCTTCTCTCAGATGCTAAACTTAGCTTCAGCTAGGACTAAAACTCGGTGGTGGTGGTGGTGTTGTGACACCCCCACCCCACCCCCCCCCCCCCCCCCTCAGCCGACACCTCTCCTCTCCTCTCCCGCTCCTCTTCTCTCGCTCCATTTCCCCCTCGCTCCCTTCAGCCTGTCTGGCTCCACTCCTGCATGCAGGTCAGGGTACTTAATTCATGTCCAGAGACACGGTCCCCCCCCCCACCACCTCCACCACCACCCCCCACACCCAACACAGAGAGAGCAGGGGAAGCCGAGCAGAGATGCCATACATACCCACATACATACATCTGTGGGGGGCTAGACTGCACCCCCCCTCCTCTCCTCCCTCCACCTTCTGAGAGCCTGCGATAGGGAGGAACGTTGCAGACGCTCCCCAGCGGACGCCCTGATAACCCTCCCAGCTAAAGCCCAGACGAGGAACACTGGCGGCCTGGATATCGCCCAGCCGTGGAGGAATAATGAGAACAAAAGCAGAATACACGCTCTCCTTTTCTCTTTCTACCTACACCTCCTCCTCCTCCTCCTCCTCCTCGTCTATCCCGAGCTGTTCCTCTTGTTCCTGTTTCCCGTCTTGGATTCGCCTTCAGAGGACGGGCAAGGAAGAAACGGAGAACGAGGACAAATAGACACAGAGGGAGGAGAGGAGAGGAGAGGAGAGAGAGGAGGAAGGCAGGAGGAGTGATTGAGAGACGGCGAGCGGAGATATTCGGCTGCCCACATCAAGGCCCTGCTCGGTGGTTTGCAAACAGTCATTTTGTTCCGTATCTTTACACTGATCTTAAGGTAATAAACTGGGGTTGACATTGCCCAGGGTCTCCATTGGCATTCTGCTGGGTCTGATAACAAAGTGTGCCGAAGCAGATTGTTTAAAAAGATAGAACGGGCCGCTCCACACACAGCCTTGCACTCTATTAGATGTTGATTCAGGGGCTTAATGCAGATAAAGTAGCTCTACACATGCTGTACAAGATGTAAGCCCATACATGGATGTGCAATATTTCTAATCTGATATTTGTCAGGTTCGGCAGCACTCGGCCTGCCCATCAATCACAGGACTGACATTCAACATGCTGTGTGTGTGTGTGTGTGTGTGTGTGTGTGTGTGTGTGTGTGTGTGTGTGTGTGTCTGTGTGTGTGTGTGTGTGTGTGCGTGTGCAAGGCAGCGGAAAAGTCAATCACACGCAGTGACGGATTTCAATTTATCAGCGTGTAGGCGATGAATCATTTCAATGACGTGGAAATTGAACATGTAAAACATGAGAAAAGTCAAATGAAACGGGTCTGAAAAAGAATCTCCCATTGAATGAGAAGTCACGTTCATACATGAAATATAGATATAGATATAGATATATAGATACATTTTCACAACATGTCAGACTTCCGTCTTCCAAAACAATATAAATGAGTTTCACTTCATGGTCAGGTTCAAGAAAAGATCAAGCTCAAGTTTGAAGGCTTGACTTTTGCACCGACCTGCATCTCCTCATTCATAAACTATGAAGTTCAGTTCAATTAAAAAGACTCAATGTGTCCCTGAGGGTCCATTCTCTCCAATTGACAAACCCATATGCCACACACACACACAAATAGGTCAGATCAATTTGTTAGATCGAAAATCCAGTGTGAATACAGCCGTCTCTTTAACTATTGCCGTCTATGGGGAAAATGCTTTTTGGGCCCAATGGGATTTCTGCTGCAGTACCAGGGTTGGCCACTGGGGGAAATCGGATCGCCCGCAGAGGGGTGGCGCCCTATCCAGGTCTTATCATACATCCATGATGCCGCCCGGCAGCACAGTCATTTCTGGGGGATTGGAGTGAGCCTGTTTAGTTTTTTTTCTATCTTCTTTTGATCCTTTGTTTGTTGTTTGTACCGCCCTTATTCTTCTTATTTCCTCCTCCGACCTCCTTTGAGTTTTCCCCTTTTGTGGTGACAATCTCTCGGCAAAGCTCTGGGGAGATTGTTACAAACGGATCCTGGTAACTCTTAAGATGACATGGATATAGTATGACATGCGGCCATGATATGAATGAGTGGAACATATAGAATAAATGAGATACAGTTAGTGGCTGGATGTACAATGGAGGTTGTAATGAATGAATGTCAGAGATGACCTCAGATCTGCAGCTTTGCATGAAGCAGAAAACTAGTTGGAGTCAAAGAAAAGAAAATCAGTCAAAAAATAAAGAAAACGTACAGAACAGTGAAGGATTTGACTTTGTTCCATAAAGTAGGTCGATTGATTTCATTAAAGGAGTCTCGAGAGTTGTTTGTCATTTATAATTTTCAGATGTTTTGCCCGTAGCTTCAAAAGATTTTTATTGATTTAAGAGAGAAAAAAAAAACACTTGAAGGACGTCTAAAAAAAAAAAGGACATCTGCAGGAGTCATCGTCTTGTTTCTTGTGTCTTTTCAGTCCCCTATGCTCTTGTCTTGTTCTGCACTCTATTTTAAAAGCTCCGTCTCTTCAGAAAGCAGAAGAAACAAACCCCCCCCCCCCCCCCCCCCTCCTCCTCCTCCTCCTCCTCCTCCCCAGTATTGACTCTCTCTTTTTTTTTCTTTTCTTCTCCTTGTCTAAATCGTCCAGGTGCAGCTCTCCGCCCCATGTGAGACCGAGGATCCGTTCTGCAGCATGAAGACCGGCCCGACCCTCTGACCGGGGACCGCCACCACAGGACACGTAGACGGGCCGAGGGACGGACGGGTCGAGGAGGGGGCGGAGGAGGAGGCGGAGGCGGCGTTGCCATGGAGACGAGGACAGTTTGCGTGCTGATGGCGCTGTGGGCGCTGGCCCTGCCCGGCCGGCCGGCCGAGGGGCTCCGCGCTCTGAGGAGGACTACGGGGGGGCGGAGGGGGTCTGCGGGACTCACGGGACAGGACGCCAACGGGGTGCCGCTCAGGCGCTCCAAGCGAGGCTGGATGTGGAACCAGTTCTTTCTGTTGGAGGAGTACACTGGGACGGACATGCAGTACGTCGGAAAGGTCTGTCTGCTCACACCTCTCACCTGACACACGACCAGACAAACACCTGAGCTAACACGCTAACATGCTCTATGTACGCACACACACACACACACACACACACAGGAAACACATAATGAGCCTTTTTTCCCGTTATTCTCTGGTCGGAGTTCAAACCCTGCGAAGAAGCGTTGCTTTGTTATCTTATTTCGCTTCCTGATGCAAATCCCAGTTTATGTAGTTTACTCAGGCAAAGTCCTGGACGGGCGTGTTGCTGGGAAATGCTCATATCTCCCCAAAGTGAGGGAGGGAGTGAAGAAACGCTCCGTGCCGGTTTCGCTGCCAAAAAAGTGGAAAAAAATCTTGTGCAACAAACAGACGAGAAGCAGAAATCAAGAGATACTCGCTTTCACTTTCCAGAGTAATTACCTGCAGCTGCCTTTTTTTACGTTTTTTTTTTTTCTTCAATTTCCAGCAAAGCAAAAGTGACGTCTAAGTTTATGTTTGTTAACATTTGTCTGCATCTGGAGCCTCAGCGGGACTGTTTGACACGACTCAGCCACCTGAACCGATCGGTTCCTACCCGCGCCTCCCGAGCCTGTCAGCAGGAATTAATCTCCATTCTACTTTTTAACTAACATTCCAGGAGTTTAAGTGTTTCTATTTATATTGGGCTGCATGGTAAATTAAGTGTCGCTCCCAGCCCGGCTCTCTCTCTCTCTCTCTCTCTCTCTCTCTCTCTCTCTCTCTCTCTCGTGAGACACAGTCTGATATTTCATCAGGATCTCAGCTCGTCTGCCCTGACAGCAGCTGTTGGGTTCAGACGGAGAATAAAGGAAGTTCTCTGTGGCGGGTGTGAGCAGCTGTAGCCGCCCTCCGCAGCCTCAGACCCAGAGAGCCGGGCCGAGCTGTGAGCGCTGATCTGGGATCAGCCTCAGCCTCAGGACCGGGCCCGTCTCACCTCGTAGAGCTCTCGAACTCCCAAACTCTGTCCTCGGCCCCTCGTGTTGGTGCTTTGTCCTCCACATCGTCTTATACGTCTGTGCGAGGCAGGAGGAAGTGCTGCTATTTTAAACGTGTCTCATCACATTTATATAAACTCTTCCCCATCTTGCAATCTGATCGAAAGCGCACATCACGCGGTTAAAGAAGAAGTGTTTTCTCAGGACGAATGAACAGCATTAGAAACGGCAGGTCCCGACAATTACAGGGGTGAATCTGCGCCCCCCCCTCCCCCTCCCCACGCAGCATCATTTCTGGATAAGTTAATTATCCTCCGCTGATCTTTACACTCCGAGGCAAAGATCTGCTCCTAATGAGCGGAGCAGTGACTAACGCCCAGCGTAGGAGCAGCGTGACACGTGACCCCCCCCCCCCGCCCCTCCTCCTCCTCCTCCCTCCATCCTCTCCTGCTGGTGTATCAGACTCAGGTCCACCCATCCGCTCATCCATTTATCCATTCATGCATCCGTCCGTGGGCTTTGTTTGCTGTCGGCTGTCCCCGTATACTTTGTGCTCAGTCGCTGCCACGTCCGCTCACATCAGGCCGTCCTGAAGCAGCTGTCTGTCCACTCCTCTTCCTCCTCTTCCTCCTCCCAAGGTTTCATCCGTTACACCAAAACGAGAAAACACGACGCGGACCCAGATATCACCGGTGGAGGGGTGTGGGCGGAAGAGAGGGGGGGGTGACTGGAGCCAAATAACGCTTGCTTTACATGCGTGGGAGTGGAAGTCCAGATATCAGCCTGCTCCTCCTCCAGCCTACTGTAATCGAGGAGATGGGGAGGCGTCGGCTGCAAGGTCAGGACGAGGAGGAGGAGGAAGAGGAGCAGGAGGAAGAAAGGCGGTTTTGTGCGCGGGGCTGAATGGGCCCCGGTGCTTTGCATTCCTGTCGCGCGTCCGCCGAGGATAGAGTCATCCAACCAAATGAGATTCAGCAACAAGCGTCCTCCCCCGAGCCAGGGTTGACTTTCAGCACCCCCACCCCCACCCCCACCCCCACCCAACACCCCCCCAGGCCTAAACGGATTACAACACTCGGCCAACGGGCACGAGAGGCCCAGGCGAGCAAATATGAGACGGAAACCTAAAAAAAAAGAAAGATGAGGAAGAAAAGTTGAGAAGAAGAGCCAACAGAGATCAAAAGTAAACGGCTGGCGCGATGAAACCACTTTGAGCCGCTCGGCCCTTTTCTTCTTCTTCTTTTTCCCGCCCTAATAGCAAAAAAAAGAAGAAGAAGAAGACAGAAGAATGGATTATCTGAGTGTGGCACACACTCGGAGAGCCGAGAAGACGCCATTAAGGGATCAACCTCGGAGCGCCGCACTTAATCAGGACTCTGAGCGCTTGTTGTTTCCCCCCCGAGCACATGCAGCTGAGCTCTCGTCCTCATTGTGGGCTCACCAGGCCCGCGTTGTCACGCAGGACCGCTCTGTGTAGATCTTATCTGATTGCAATTACTGTTTGTTAATTGCCAGATAAAGTACGAGTGATGAACGAGCCCCCCCCACCCCTCCCCCCATCCCTCCACCCCCTCGCCAAAAAAACGAGGGATGGATGAATGGCTTTTGAGTCGCACACATGGAGTACAACCATCTGTATCCTCAGGTGGAGGCAGTGGAGAGGGTGAGGAAAAAACAACAAGCGAGGAACACAAAAGGGAAATCTTTTGTCATTGCAAGTGACATCATGGCAACCGGAGAACACGGCGTGGAACAAAACCACTTTTGTTTGCGCCGAAGAAATGAATTGGAAATAACACAATGGCAGGTTATTATAAACTGGGGAGCAGCTCTTGACACACAGTAAAAGATAGAATGATGAAACTGCGCTTGAATTACAACATCCCCGTCTCCAGTTATTTGCTAAACTCAATCTTCCCCCCTTGGTTGCTTTGTTTTTTTTTGTCTGTTTTTTTTTGTTTAGTTTTTTTTCCCTCCTTTTTTTTTTTTACATCCACTTTCTGGAGTCGTGAAGCTCGAACAAATAAAAACCTTAATCTTCCCTGAACAAAAGCAGCTGCAGAGGGAAGGAGTTAACAGCGGTGATGAAGATGAAGATGGAGATGAGGGCCGGGTGGGGGCGGCTGCAGCATCTTGTTGCGGAGCTGCTCGGCTGCTAATCTTGGTAATCTTGCAGCATCGGCCAACGATTTCTCTTCCTCTCCCCGTCCTGCAGCAGCAGCAGCTGAGCTGCACGCCGCCCGCCTCTCATTAGCAGGCGAGCTGCATTCAGGCCTCAGAGGGGCCCGGCTGTCACTGGGGGAAGAGGATGTTTGTTTATTTCATTATTTCTTACTTTACCAAAGGGCACATATCCACTGAAAATGGTTAATGGCCTGTGGTTTAGGAGTGTTTGTGCTGTACTATCATATCTCATAAAGTATTTACAGCCCCTGATAGGCCCCAGTGGTTCTGGGCCTGGTGGGCAGACTCCTCAGCATCGTCCCTCAGTAAGTAAGCAATGTTCTCTGCATGTCAACAAAACACAGCAGCCTGCATGCATGCATGCAAAACACACACACACACACAGATGCAACACGGTCCGCCTCCAGGCCTGGAGGATGTGACATGATCTGTGTGTGTGTGTGTGTGTGAGGCGACCCGGGGGAAGGACTGCAGCGTCTTCTGGCAGCAGAGTGGAAAAGGTGCAGGGATCTGTGGGTTTGTTTGTGTGGCAGAGAGGACGGGGTGGGGTGAGGGGGGGCGGGGGGGAGTTTTTGGTCCCTGTTCATGCTCTCCCCCATTACCAGCTGCTCACCTTGGCAGAGAGACGAGGAGTTTGCAATATGGCCGCAGCCGCAACCTGCGCCCTGGCAGCCCCGGCGGCCTCCAGCAGCGACCTGGAGCATTCGCTGGCTCTGTTGGTAGATTAGGAGATAAGTTGCTGCTCCTGCACTGGGAGGTGGGGAGCTGGGGGGGGGGGGGGGGGGGTGGAGAGGAGGGAGGGGGAGGGACTCCAATTACACTGCTCTACTTTGAGGTCACGCAGCGTCGCCTGGAAAACATCTGTCCGACAGCGATGTCTGAGAGAGATACGCGCAAGTTTGCTTACGATTGTTTCTGTGCCATCCAGCATGGTTCCAACCCCCCCCCCCCCCCCCCCCCCACCCCCCCCCCACCACCACCCCCCGTGGTTTTTGTCAGGGTGGGATTAATTGATTTGCTATCATCAAACATTCAGGCCGCTCCTCTGCAATCAAGAAGTTTTATTCAAATGAGGGCTGAGCAGATAGGACGGCGGGGCTGGAGCAGTGAGACGAGGTCAGGAGCTCAGACCTAATCTGGACCAACACAGCTTCTGATTATTACATCATTATCAAATATTTATAAAGTCGTCTAATTGACATTTTTAGCTATACTGTCTGATACGAAATAATCTCAAGTTTCTCTTGCAGAAATGTTCCTGTCTGAGTCAGAGAGTTGTTTTAAACCAGGACAGAAAAAAGATGAAATCCTCATGTTGCCCTCGCAGTCTCACATGTTGCAAGAAGTCGAGATTTAAAAATCAAATTTTTGTAAAACCTGTGAAAGAATTAGCCTTGCAAATGCAACGGCGTTTGTTTGCACAAGTACAATATGAAGTATTAATGCTGCTTAAAATCTCCCAAACGTCCAGAAACAGCACGCAGGACACATGGCCTTCAGCCCCTGCAGCAACACGGAGCCAAACTGCAGAAATCCGCCTGATAAATAAAAAGATAGCACGCTGTAAAAGATGCACAGGGTGAATAAGAGAAGATGCCAGATGAACACGAGAGAGGGATGCATGTTTAATGACATTTCACCTTTAAGTCTGTGCCTCTCCGACCACATATTCAGTTTACACATCAATAGACATTGATAGGCTATTTTTGTGCTGGGTCTGAGGCTACCATCTGGCTCCGTAGAAGGCAGCCAGTTCTCGACAGGCCAGGACACAAGGCCTTAAAGGCTAACTGGCTAATTGCCCTAAGCAGCCCGTTTCCAGTGCCATCTTTTTGGCCTAACTTGAGTGAAGCACAAATGGCGGCCAGATCGAGTCTGCAACCAACACTTGCCGCACTTGAAGCTGATTAATTTCACAAACAAAGACGGCTTGCTCGCAAGTTCTCGTGCACAGATGTCTGATGAGTACCACTTCACTCCGCAGCCCACTTCAAACTGGAAGATAAAGCACCAAGGAATAGAAATAATATCTGCAGCTGTGAAAAAAAACGCCAGCCGTTGGAAATATTATGGTCTCACTAAGCAGAGACGGCTAATTGAGTGGAAGCTTTTGAAATGTATCTGCTATCATTGATGATTTAATGTCAGAACAAATTTACAGTAGTTTGTTGCGTGGCTGAGAAATGGTCTCCGTCTGTAATTGAGTCCTTGAAGTCTCGTTTCCTCGAAAACGTGAGCTCGTTTCAACCTGTTTCCAGCGCAAATGAACTTGTTTCAAGTCGTCTCTGAAATCGAGTTCCCGGTCTCCTTGATTCGAGTGAGGAAACATTCTGCAAACATTCTCGTTTTTTAAGAAAAGTTTAATAGAAAAAAAAACAACTTTCTCCTGCGAGAGCTTTGATTCAGTCAGTTCCACTTGTTTTCAAAGAGGAATACTGGACATTTTGTGTCTTTTTAAGCCTAGATTTACCCTCACATCTGTACAGAATGAAGCTAATATTAGCTACTTGCTTACATAGTAATGAATAGTAGTCAGTATTGTGTTTTTGTTAGTAAAACCTTATAAAACATGTTGAACAGTGACTCAGGATGGACGAACAGAAACCCTGCATCTCGATTTTACTTAAAGTTTGATTTCGAGGCGACTTCGCGTTGCGATGCAGGTGCAGATGCAGATGCTCGCCACTAGAGGCCGCTGAATCCAACACGTTGAGCCTCGGTGATAAAAAACGAAGAGATTTCGGCCTCTATTGAGACGGAACGGCTTGATAAAATAGAGATTTTCTGCGGCGTCCCAGACGCCCCGGTCCTAATGGATATAGCGTCATGCTCTCTGCCTCTTTTTACGATTCTGGACCGTAGGAGGGCAGAGGAGAAAAGGCTAACTATCGACGTGCCAGAGCTTCGCGGTGACCATACCGACTGCACATGTGGCTTTCCTTTCCCCCCTGTGACAGTTTAATTGTATTTTCGATATAAATTGATCAAAGGGGCCATTGTGAATGCACGTTAGGCTGCCACATTGATTTCCAGGAGAGGTTTCTCTCTTTTTTTTTTTCACCACCCCCCTCTTAATTTGAGTAGAAGGGCAGCAGTAAATTCTCCTCTCCAGCAAGGTGGGCAACATGGGAGGGACGGGTCAGCGCAGCCGGCTCTGGAGCTCGATACTCGGAGTAATATCATTCAGGCGGGCGGGGAGGAACTCTTAAGAAGCACAAGATCTCTCTGTTTCCATAGAAATGACAGTCGACACAGCATATGTCACACTGTCTATCTCACATCTCAGCCGGAGAGGACTCAACGGTTATTAACTGAATTGTCGTGCCGGCAGAGATAGGCGGCTTGATAGACAATCATAGAAAAGGACATTGCAGCTATAACAGCGGGAGAAAGATAATAATGTTGAAGTGGATTGTTTTCAGCCAACTGAGTCTCTGTTTGGAAGAACACAGTGAAGAGCAGAACAGAAAACAAATAAAATTCTGCAGGATACTCTCCCGGCTCGGTTAGACGGACAGACAGACAGACAGAATAAAAGAAAGAAAAAACAAAAAACAAGAGTTGTTTTGACCAGAATACGAGCGGGTTAATGAAACGCTGCCTCCTCGCAAGATCCTAATCCTGAAAGATGCAAGAAAATTTCCGCCTGGCGTGGCGAGACAGGCAGAGAGAGGAATGAAAACAGTCATTTTTAACCGGCATTCAAGCGGGCGAACAAAATAGTGTTAAAGATGCTAATCCACAAAGCTGCTCGTCTCACATGTGCCAGCTTTGCCCCTGATAAAACAGCATGAATTAGTAAAGCTTCCGAGCACCTGGGATGAAAAGCTTTTTAATATATGATGAGAAGGGAGACTTTGCAATGTGCGCTCCCACGTGACCCAGCTGCATCGCACAATATCCCCCCTCAGTCTGTCCGACTCGCCCGAGCCAAGAGCGCGTGTAGACGCTGCAACGGGGAAAAAAGCTGAAAAAACATCAAAAAAACACACAAATACAAACCGGACCGGACTGTCAGAATCAAAGCTCTGCAGAGGTAACAAGGTCTCTGTGACAGACTTCACAATTGTGTCCTTAAGGGGGTCAACACTCAGAGGGCGCTCTGCAAACATGTCCCTGCCTCTGCCCTTTACCTCCCCCTGCAATTATTACCATGTCCCTGGTTATTAAAGCAGGGAAGCAGTGGGAGGGGAAGCCACTGGACAAGCTTTTGATGAGTTCTCTGAGATAAATATGTTGGGGTTGGGGTTGTTGGGGGTGGGGAGGCAGGAGGGGGGGTTGGATTTGGCAGTGGAATTAAAATGTCAGCGCATGCTAAGCTGCTGTTCATGCAGAAAAAAAAATTAAACAGGAGATAGAGAGAGAGGGAGAGAGAGGGTGAGGGAGAGAGAGAGGGTGAGGGAGAGAGAGAGGGAGAGGGTGAGAGAGAGAGAGAGAGAGAGACAGAGAGGGGGGGGGTGAGGGAGAGCAAATAATAATGAGAAGCTGCGTCTGCAGACGGCGGTGGAGGTCCTCTGGCATGTTGGTCATGGTGCTGATCCATCAGGGAGTGTGGCAGGCGGAGGAGGAGGAGGAGGAGGAGGAAGTGGAGGAGGAGGTGGAGGAGGAGGAGGAAGAGGACGTGTGCGCTCTCATGCTGCTCAGACTGGGACCCGCTGGCATTCTGCTCTACAGCACTGGTGAAAATGCCAGAGCGGTACAAAAAGAAAAAAAAAAGAAGAAGAAAAGAGCGCGATGACAACCTGTTCTGTATGTCAAAAACACCAGCAACATTTTTGTGCTTTTCTTCCTTTTATTTATTTTTATCTGACGCGAGCTTCACTGGGACTTTCACAGAGTGATGGCACCCAGAAGTTATCGCCTCACAGGCACGGTGCGTTCAGGTGCCGTGGGAAACTGTGAGCCCAGCAGAGGTCAGTGGCCTGCTTGGACCAGCCCTATCAAAAACGTGTGGCTACGCACCTGCTAGGTGATCGGCAGGTGTGTCGGAACATGAGGCGGTCACACTGCTTCAAACAGGATGGAGCTTCTTCTAATCTAATGAAAAATCTACCTAATCTAGAGCGAAATATCTAGCAAAGTAACTTTTTTGGAAGTCCACCTTCCTCAAAGTGGAGAGTAACTAGCTGTGACATCCCTGCACACTCTCCTCGATCTGCTTGTCCAGGTGGACAGAGCGAGGGCGGCTGCAGGTCCTGACTGACAGGTGAGACCAGGAAACGACGCACAACAACAACAACAACAACAACAACAACAACAACAACAACAACAACAACAACATTTCAGAGCAGAGCGGCTGGCTCTCAGCTGGAGGAGGAGCTGAGCACGTGTCAGTGATCTGACCGTCCCGACCGTCCCGGGCCTTGGCAAAGAGACGGCGACAGCTTTGATGAGTGCGCTCAGCGTTATTTAACAGATTCCTATCGTCCTCGGTAAACTGTCACCACGGCGACGAGGCTTCGCCCCCTGTGAAACTCACATCTTCCAGGAGGAGGAAAAGAAACCAGCCCCAGCGTGAGCGTTTAGAAACGTGGCTGGTATCTTGACATACAGGTTGTCATCGCGCTCTCGCTCTCTTTCTCCGCTCTGGCATCTTCAACGGCGTGCTGGAGCAGAATGCCAGAGGGCCGCTGTGCTTGACTCTCATATCACCACAGTCGCTGCTTTGGCTTCAAAGGTTTTTGCTTTTTTTTCCCGTAAATGTTTCAGAAATTTTGATAAAGTACCATTGCAACTTGTAGATGTTCCCACTGGAGAAGGCTGCTGCTCTCAGCCTTCTTTGCTAAAGCGTCTGTCTGTACTCCTTCTACTTTCTACCTTTTAGCTCTGGTATAAATCTATAAAAAAAAATACTGATGCTCTCCCTCAAATGTAAGTCGCTTTGGGTGAAAGAGTCTGCCAAAGAAGTAAATGGAAATGGAGGTAAATGTGATGAAAAATGATATATATAGTGAAGCATTGGATAGATAGATGGCTAGTTAGCTAGCTAGCTAGCTAGATACAGTAGAAAGATAACTTGATAAAAAAGTTTTGCAGTTGTCAGTTGAAGTTAATATTGAATTAGTTTACAGTAGCAGGCTACACATGTCAGTAAACTCTGTTACACTCTCAGGTTGTGTTGCTTTTTCAGATGCCTTGATATGAAAGTTTATTCAATAAACATTTTTGTTATTTATGTCACGTCACATGGCCAGTTCACTTCAAACGGTATGACACAGTTTGGATTAAACTGAATTAAAATATCTAATAAGATAATGTTTCATATGTCCATCTTCATCAAAATAGAGTGGGATGAGATTTTACTTTGTGGGATTTTGCTAGAATAGACTTGACATAGAATTAAAGCTCATGCACAAGACAAACTTCTTCATTGTGCTTTGTCAAAAGTTCATCAATAGCTGTAAAGCAGAACTCATTGTTTAACTCAGTCTTGTTTCTTTCTTCCTCCGTCCTCGCAGCTTCACTCGGACGGTGACAAGGGCGACGGCAGCGTGAGGTACGTCCTCACCGGGGAGGGGGCGGGGTCGCTCTTCAAGATCGACGAGAAGACGGGCGACATCCACGCCACCAAGAGGCTGGACCGCGAGGAGAAGGCCTTCTACATCCTCCACGCCAAGGCCATCAACCGCTTCACCAACGAGGCGCTGGAGGGACAGTCCGAGTTCATCATCAAGATCCACGACATCAACGACAACGAGCCGCGCTTCACCAAGGACCTGTACATGGCCCGCGTCCCAGAGATGTCCGACATCGGTGAGTAGGGACAGCCTCAGCCATCAATCAACCCACAGGATGAGACGACTGGCTGGCTAGAGTCGATTTGTGCCTGGGAAAGTTCTGTTTTGCTAAATTTTGCTACAAAATAACACAATATTTATGATGCACAATGCACAAGTCCACAAAGAATATCCACAGTTATGACAGGTAAACAATAAGTAAAAGTAATAATAATAATGATAACAAACTAATAGTGGTGATGAATGAAAACAAGATGTTTGATATTTTAAACAATAGTTTTCAGCATATTTTTGACATTTTATAGACCAGACGACCAAATGACAGATTCATTAAAGACAAAAATTGTGACAAAAAATGTAACTGAGACATGACGTGAGGTTTTGAAAATCTAGTTTCTTTCCCCCAAAAATCAGGGAAGTAGCTCTGGATGAACACTTGGATGGACACAAAATAGACTCAGACACAAATCTATTTACCAGCTGCTGAATAAAGCCTGACTGATGACCCCTCCCCCTGCAGATAACGAGGTTTAGAATAATAGCAAATAATCAGACTGAAAACAATTAGTAAAAGCAAGCAAATGAAGAAATAATACCTCATAGCAGTGTCTCGAACTACGTTTAGTTGAGTGTAAGAGTTTTTATTGATCATGAAGCAACACAATAATTGAGTGTTTATACAAATGAAGGTGTGTGCTGATGTGTGCGAGGAGCTGGATTAAAAGGCTTATGATTCAAATAGGATAAAGACGTTCTCTAAAATGCCAGTCTTACCGGATCAATGGGACTTTATCAATCATAATAACGATGCAGACGCAACAAAGAGGGCCCGACTAATTAATTGAGAGACTGGGAGCCGTTTTATGACCATGGAATAAACAAGGTACAGCACTGGTGCAGATAATCTTTTAAATACAGTATTGTATCTTATTAAAACGGTATTTAATTTAATTACCGGCATTGTCAGCTGTGCCATCGCAGTGAATAATTGCGGATTGTGTGTCTGCTGTGCCAGTTTTTCTGAGCGGCGTTTTATCGTTTTATCGTTTTGTCTTTGAGCACTTTGGCTCCGGCTTGCAGTCTAATGTAAAACCCACTTGGAGAAGCTACGTATACTAATTAGCAACAAGCAGGAAGGTACATTAAGTCACGAGTCTATAAAATCTTGTTTATCCCCTTTAGGTCATGTTAAATCACGTTCATCTGAAGATGCGTGAATTTGTGTGAAGTCAAGTTAGGTCAGTAGACAAAATCTTAGAGGTAACGTGTATAAAATATAGTAGCTAGACAGATAAATGAACTGTTAGACACTTTATTGTTCCTTTTACTGTTAAACCACCATTATTGGAAGTGAGAAAGAGTACAGGAAGTACACTCCCCTTAAACTCTAAGATAGCAGGCGAATCTAACACAATACAAACCAGTAGGAAAATTAAGAAGTAATAACGATGAGCGAATGATAATAATAAACAGTAAAAATGATCAAGTATACACCTATAGATAGATAGATGGATATGTAAATGGTATGAGGGTCTCTAATCAATACTTGCATGTACAGCGGGGACTGGGTGAACGGCGTGTTGTTCGTAGGGACGATGGTCCTGCGGCGCAGACATGTGACAGAGTTGTCACTCGGTTCAACAACCCAGAGAGATAGAGAGAGGGAGAGAGAGGGAGAGAGATGGAGAGAGAGAGAGAGAGGGAGAGATGGAGAGAGAGAGAGAGGGGGGGGGGGGGGGGGGGGGGGGGGCGGCACTTATCTGAGGGCAGCACCGGTGCCCATGGCAACAAGCGAGGTGTGATGTCACCGCCTGACAGAGCATGTGTTCACGAGTGGCTGCGTCGAGACGCTGGCCCTTTAAATGTGACACGCGACTTTTATTACAGTGTCTGGGCTCTGACAGTCCTTCTCTCTTTCTCTCTAGCTCTTTCTGTTTCTTTCTATCTATCTATCTATCTATCGTACGTTTGGACACGTCCCGTCTTTGACAACTGAGTGATTACAGTCGGGGTAATTTACTTGCGCCACCCTCTCTCTCTCTCTCTCTCTCTCTCTCCCTTTTTGGTGCAGAAACTGTGATTATTCCTGACTTGTTTGTCAGAAAATTCTCTTTTCTCCAAAGCTTAAAGTCGGCGATGAGATGGCTGATGTGGATCAGTGATATTTCTCTAAAAGCCGCCGTGTCAGAAAAGCCTCTTTGAGTCTAATTCCCTAGTTAAAGGTATTAGCGATCAAGGTTCGCTGAACTTGCTCAGGAATCTTCCCGAACTGTCACTTACACCAAATCAGACAGCCGTGGTCTTCTTCTCTCCACCTCCCTCGTTCTCGCTCTCTTTCTGCTTTTCGCTCTTCCAATTTCTTCTTTCCCTCCACATCCTTCATCCATACAGATCACATCGATTTTAAAGCAGGGAAGCTCTTCCTCGCAGCCTCTCGCGGATCATAACTGACATCGAATTAGAAGAAGTTTCATGGGGTCGTTATCCCGTTGTATCGCGTGATTCTATATTTATACCACTTTGCCATTAAATATTT
Organism: Karalla daura; assembly: GCA_029224185.1. Taxonomy (NCBI): domain Eukaryota; kingdom Metazoa; phylum Chordata; class Actinopteri; order Chaetodontiformes; family Leiognathidae; genus Karalla; species Karalla daura. Next base: position 2,150,616 of record CM055208.1, on the reverse strand, counting down.
CTACTCAATTAATTTTCCTCTGCATGTAATGAGGCAACACTTGGCCCCGCAAGGCGCCATTTGGGAGGTAGCACTTGGCTAACCGTTTCCCTTTGTTCTGCTGAAATAGGGCTTCAGCCTTTCCCTGGAAAGAGAAAATGGATCACAGTTGTTCGCCTGCTATCAGATATTTGGCTTCTTAGACACTCCAGATCTGTGGATACACTAATAGGCTTCTTGGGGTTTGCTAGGAAGCCGGTATCGGTGCTGCTTGTACGCTCCGAGAGATGTACTTAGAAAAAATACATTAGGACGTATCGATCAGGCGCAGGAAATCAATCACGTATAAGGGTATAAGTGGCCGAGGAGTAAAGATTGGTTTGGTTAATGCAAAGGGACAGAAATGATCAGTCACATTCTGCACCGGCCTGATTAGAAGAGGATCCGACACCTCATCAGAAGGTGCATCAGCTCCGGCAATTATCCAGAGCCGCAAATTTTCAGCAGTATTGAAGAGTTGATCTGAATCATTGTCACCAATCTTCCCTCCCTCCCTCCCTCCCTCCCTCCCTCCCCCTGCGCCTCCTTGTCCCTCCCTCCCCAGGCACCTCGGTGATTCAGGTGACGGCCACGGACGCGGACGACGCCACCTATGGGAACAGTGCCAGGGTGGTGTACAGCATCCTGGAGGGACAGCCGTACTTCTCCGTGGACCCGGAGACCGGTGGGTGGAGGAAACAAACATAAAGAACTGTAGAATCCAGTTAGAAACGGCTGGGAGGAAGAGCTGCTTGTGCTCCTACCTCCCCTTTGTGTTTAGTTAGAGTCATGAGTCATGTCAAGCCATGTGAAGTCACTTCAAGTCATGATAAGTCAAGAAAAGTCTCGTAAAGTCACGTTAAGTCACCTGAAGTTGCTTTAAATCACGTTAAGTCACACTAAGTCCCATTAAGTCACGTTAAGTCAAGTAAAATGACACTAAGTTACATAAAGTTGTGTGTTAAGTCACATTAAGTCATGGTAAGTAACGTGGAAAATCACGATGATCACTCCTGTGTTTCCAATCAGAGAAAAGCCTATGTTGTGGTTGCCAGATAAGCATGAAAGGGCACCAAAGGTTGGCCTCATTTTTGTTTGTTGGTTTAGAACAAAAAAAGACAAAGACAAATCCACATTGTCTGTATCTGCATCTTAAAAACCAGTGAAGAGAGAATGAATGTGTTGTTTAACGTTCCAAAAATCAACTTCTGCTGGTGAACATGCTGCATCCAGGAAAAGAGAGACACTGAGAAGAAGGAAATTCTCCTAAAAAGTATTATATGTTAATGAGTGTATTTTCACTCTCTCAAGCAAAGACTGAATAACTTTCAAAACTAAATCCAAAAATGGAAAACCAGCACTTTTTATTTTTTCACTTTTTTTTCAGTTTCTGAAGAATTTAAGAATCTTTTCTCCTTAAAGTGTAGTGAGAAAGTCTGCCGCTGCACAATAGAAAGCATTTTTTTATCTAGGGAAGATTGGTGGCATCTCGAAGAGACAAGCTGCATTATATAAAAAAAAAAAAACCCTCAGAAGAATTGATTTTCATCGGGATCGAGTTCAAACGATTCCTTATTTTATCTCACAGTCTTATTGAGAAAATAGGGCTCAGAGGGGATTTTTTTCATGAAATTTGAGCAGAAACTGTTTCTAAAACATCAAACGTGAACATCATGTCTCAGCATTTTGTCTCTCGCAATCAAAAGACGAGGGGGCTTCTTTGTAGACGACAGAAATCCGTCGTAAGAAAAAAAAAAGACCAAGAATATCTTTTCCCCTCAGCCCTGGATCCGAGGCCCAGCGTGCTCTGCTCTGTGACTACTGTCGCTGGGAGAAGCTCTGATCCTGCAGAGCAGCTGCTCCACCTGCACCACGGCCCCCGGCACCGCTACGGGTCTGCACCCGGTGTCCGGACATTCACACAGACCCGACAAATCACCGCCACAGGCGAGAGTGCAGGAGAGAGAGAGAGAGATAGAGAGAGAGAGAGAGAGAGAGAGAGAGAGAGAGAGAGAGAGAGAGAGAGAAAATTAAAACAATCTGTCACGGGATAACGTCGACTTACACAAAAGCCCTAGAGTGGAACACTATCATCACATCCTCGTTCACAGATACATATCTGATATTGGAATGGCATCTGATGGAGGTGTGATGTAAAATACCCTACCCCCCCCCCCCCCCCCCACCACCTCTCCACCCCCCCCCACCCACACCCACCTTCAAAATAAAAGGCATATATCAGCCTACGCTCAAAAACAATGAATACTCAGTGTTATATCAAGTCGTTCCATGCAACTGTGTTAAGTAATTCCTAAGACGCTACATTTCGTAGCCTCGACTCATTGGCATCCATTACGTTTTAATTGAGTGGGTTCAGAAAATGCAACTTAATTTCATTAGGTATCTTTAGCTGATTTGAGCCAATAGTTCTAATTAAGTAATCTAGTTAAAATGCATCTACTCCACTCACTCAGCTCATTTAAAACATGTTTGAGTCAATGCTAAGAAATTTAGTATCTTAGGAGTCACTTGACACAGTTTTGTGGAGCCACTCATACCACATACTTGAGTCATGTGATCATCCATGTGAGTGGCAGGTGAGAGTAACCCTAGCTGTCATGAACATGAAAGGGCGCCAGGTCTGTGCAGAAAAGGTGCGCGATATCCTTGCAACTAAAAACAAGATTGGATCAGGAGCAGGCTGAGGAACTACGCCCTTTAGGAAACGTAAAGTCACCTGAGCATTCATGTAGTCAGTGTGTGGTTGCCAGATCAGCATGAAAGGGCGCCAAAGCGTACTCTCCCTCCACTTAAAGATAAGATTTCTCATTTACCTGGCGTTCCACAGCTTCAGTGTTAACTCCAGAGAACAAGGATCGATACTCTATTCATCTGTTCCAGGTTCCCTTCAAACATCAGCTACAACATGTCTGACGTCGAGGGGGATTTATAGAAAAACCACAAATCACCAACCCCAAAAGTCTATCCTGTTCGCTCGCTTTAATCATTAATGTGCGCTTTGGAACACATCCCGCTCGTGTCTTCCTTTTTTTTTTTTTGCTTAAACAAAAGGGAAATGACACGCACACACACACACACAAAAAAAGCCATTTGCAGATTAGTGGAGGGATTAACGGTAATATGGTTTATCCCACATGTGGTATGTAAGCTGACATCCCCTCTTACACAAAGACATGCCTGGACATCACATTATAAGCAGGATTTGTTTCTCCTCTCCTCCTCTGCGCGCATGTATTGTAGTCATTAAGCAGAGACAAAGGTAGACGAAGGTTTGTGGAGAAAGAGGGAGAGAGAGAGTGAAAGAGAGAGAGATAGAGAGAGAGAGAGAGGGAGAGGCTGCAGTAATGAACCAGTGCTGCCTGTTAGCCATGTTAAGCATCGTACGTAAAGAGAAGAGCAAGTTCAAGGCCTTTCGGAGCGATGTGAGCCTGAGTCAGCCTCTCCCTCCTCATTATCGTCCCATACAAAGTGAATCATCCATTCTTATCCGCTCTAATCAAATCAAATCAAACGAACCTTTAAAGCACATTTCGAGCAACAGCAGTGCGAGCGATCGGCTCGAGTTCTAAAGACAAATTCAAGACTTTTAACCACCAGGTTAAACCAAAGGTCAAAAGGTCACAGGGTTTGTTTCCACATTGTTTCAAGATCAAGAGGAAAAGATTCAAATGTTAAAATCAAACAAAAAGAGCCGGGTGTACAAACCGATGAACTGAATGAAGTATTTGTAAAAATTGGGGATTATTCTTTTATCTTAGCTTCAAAAACTGTGAGCATTTTCTTGATTCTTTCGTCCTCGATGACAGAAAACTGAAACTTTTTACCTTCAGATTCAGATTCAGAGCTCTGGGCCCGGGTCAGGCGAGGGACACCACAGGAGCGACCGGGTCTAAGGATCAATACTTCAGTCTTGTTTTCATTAACAGTGAAAATGTTCAAGGTCGTCTGAGCTTCAACGTCCATAAGAGAATGGCAGCGCTCGCTTCCCCTGGCGAGGCGATGCATTTCTTGCTTATTTTAGAGTGAAACGTGTTTATTCATTCTCTCTCTCTCGTCTCCTCCCTCCCTCCATCCATCCTCTCCGGCCGGGTATCCTCCCGGTCGACTCCGACGTGCGAGCACCTTTTGAGTGTGCTGCCAGTCGCCGTCTCCATCCCAGACCGCAGATCTGACGAGCGAGCACTTGAAAAAGGCCGAACATTAACAGAGTTTTTAATTCCAAAGAGGAGATAAACGATTCCGAGTGCAGTAATAAAAAAAAGAAGGAGGAGGAGGAGGAGGAGGCCGGGGCTGATTGGCGCTAACGCTCCACTTACCGACTAAATCAGAGGAACATAGACACGGAAATGTGCTCCTGTGTGGCTGCCGCGTTTACTTAGCCAGAGATCTGACCTTTGAGTAATAAAACGTACTGAGTGCTTTAATTTTCTGGTCTGCAGACACATAGATCAAAAAAAAAAAGAAATACCATTAATTCAATAGAGCTGCGGCAGCCTGGGACGTATTTCCAGGGAAGTGCTGTGATCTTTGGATAAACCTGCGGAAGCACCTCCTTCAGATGTAGCGCATGTTCGCGCAGTCGATATCATAAAGATGCAAATGTTCTCATTCTTCTCTGAATGGAGGCTGAATGGAGGTGACGTCCTCAGACGTCTCGTCTCATCCGGAATCAGAGAAAAGCGGCGGCTGAAGCTGCGTCCCAGGGTCGGTAGAGGCCTGAACGATCGATGAGGGATCAGAAGAGACGGGAAGAACCAACGATAACGCTCCATTACTGGACTTAACTAGATGTGTCAGCTGTCTCTACCTCACTTTACTACCTATATTTGAAGACAAATTCTGGAATTTAAGTACTTAAATACATTTCAGAGTCTGTACTTTTACCTCGGTTAAGGGCTTAAAGGGCCTCAGCAAAAGATTGAATGATCAGAATGTGACCAGAATAGTCAGTTATTATCATGTAACGACAAGCAAGACCAAGTACTATCATTGTACACAATGTGAGAACTTTTGCCACCTTTGCATGATAATCTGAACCTACATTGAAGTACATAGTATGTTATAAATGACCTTTTCAGGCCTGCGTGTTTTAATCTGTACTCGAGCACATATTGAAAGTTATTTTCCCGACTATTTTCCAGCTTCAGAAACTGTATGAGGGTTTAGTCACTTTTATTCTCACCCTTTCTTGTCACACACACACACACACACACACACACACACACACACACACCTCTTTCCCTCTCTTGAGGAAGAAAAGCAACCGCGGCTTCAAGTTGTCTCAAAAAACTTCTCGAGTCCATTTTGTCCGTGATTGAGTCTTAAAAACCCAGAGTGGGAACATTTCAGCGTGTTTCCAAAATCAGATTCCTCAACGACTTCCTGCAGCACTTAATCAAAGGCCGAGCGCCACACTGCGCCGAGGAGAGGGGGAGTGGGACCGATCACAAAGGAGCTCGCCAAGCAAATCTCCATCTGAAGGCTTTGCCATTAAAACACAAAATATCTGCACAATAGAAACGCTTTTTCCTCCAAAGATCTGATTTACATAGTTTCGCAGTCTCTGACTGTTCTCTGACTTTAAAACTGTGGAGGAGGTCGTTCACCTTTATTTTCACTCTGATTATAAACATTCGGAGTTGGAGCTTAATGTGACCACTTTAAATCCGCTAGAGCGAGAGAACTTTTCTGGGTTTTTCAGGCTCCTGTGCTCCACGGTAAAGAGGAGGGCTGTTGACCCGGGCTGCAGGGGTCAACGAGGTGGCGGGGTCCTCTCACGCTCCCCGCTCCGCCAGGGGAGGAAAAACAGATCCAATAAAGTAGAATAAAAAAGAGGAGGTGCACATCCACGTTAGCGGAGGAGCACAGAGGTCACGTCTCTATCAGCCATCAAATTAAGCTTTTGGTTCGTGTGGGAGCTCTGCAGCTAATGCTGATTTTACACGTATCACTTACTGTTATTTTTTCCTTTTCATATTCCTCTTTTTTTTAGTTGATTAATGTTAAAAATTTGGCAAAAAAAGAAAGAAAACGTCCACGTTGGGGTTCCTCAGAGTGCAGACTTGCTCCGGCCTGTTAATTATAATGATTATTCCAGGCCTCTGGCCCAGTAAGAGCTGGATCATGAATCATAGATCAGCTCCGACTGTACGCTATTTAACCTTTTGTTCTTTTTATTTTCATTTGGTTCCTTCGCAGGAAACGTTTGGATCTCTTTCCTACTCATCCAAAGACGTTTTATAGGCACAGACTGTAAAGCCGAGTGTGATAAAGTGTAAATAAAACTGACTTCCCCGCATTAAAATGGAAGTAAATATAATAAAAACTGAAAATAACCGAGGCGACCGAAGGCTGTAAAGCACATTTCACTGGACTGTTAAATCACTGTGTGTGTGTGTGTGTGTGTGTGTGTGTGTGTGTGTGTGTGTGTGTCCCTCCCCAGGCCTGATAAAGACAGCTCTGCCTGGAATGGACCGGGAGGTCAAAGAGAACTACAAGGTGGTGATCCAGGCCAAGGACATGGCCGGGCAGATGGGCGGGCTCTCAGGAACCACCACGGTCAGCATCATGCTGTCCGACGTCAACGACAACCCGCCACGCTTCACCAAGAGTGAGTCCTGGAGGCACACACACACACACACACACACACACACACACACACACACACACACACACACACACACACATCCTGCTGTGAACCTGGGTTACCAAAGTGGAGCAGGTAAACAAATCAAAAAGTCAAGTGGAGTCAAATTCTACTCAGCTTCATTGTCAGTTGTTACATATGGAGGACATGCTGTGACTCATCCATGGGCTTACTATGATTACTATGCTTTATTTGGCTATGACCATGGTTTATTGTGGGTTTCCTGTCTTTCATGGTTTTCATGTTTTTTTGGGTAACCATGAAGACCATGACAAAGGCAGTGGCATGGTTTTGTAGTCTTACTAGGACCGTAGTTACTATGGAGTGTTAGGGATAAACCATGGTAGTACTGAGGGGAGGACCATAGTACTAGTCATCACCATGAGGAGTAAACGCATGGTTACTGCATAAAAACCAGAGTGAGGGCAGGGTGCAGGATGTAGAAACATGATTATATTATATAACTACAAAAACCTTATGGTTGTGGAGCTGGAAAGGAAACGATAAGTAACAACAATAATCAATAGGTGAGGTGAGCTAGTGCAAGTAAAGTGATGCAGTCAATGAATATTTCTTTGGTCTCAGCTTCCTAAATTTCATAGATGTTTTGATAGCAAAGTGAATATGTCTGAGTACTTCAATGATATTCTTCACTTTTTTTATCAACCAATCGACCAGTCGACCAATCGATTGATTAGATAACTCAGAATAAGTCTGAAAACAAACAAACACACAAATAAAAAACAAATAAATCAGGTTAATTGATGATAAAAAGCTGCAGAGTAATGATAAGACGTGGGTCAGATCTCAGCAGACTTTTGACTTTTCCAGAGGAAAACAAACTTTTCCCAGACCAGTTTATTCCACCCCGATCCCGACCCCGGTCCCGGTCCCGACCCCGGTCCCGTGGTGTGAGAGCCCTGACCGAGCCTCAGCGCCACCCGTGCCAGGCGGCCGGCCTCCATCTGGTGTCAGTTTCAAAATGAATTTGGATTATTGCAGCGGTTAGAGGAGGGGGAGGGAGGGGAGGAGGGGGAGGAGGGGGAGGGGAGGTCTGGGCCTCTTAAAGGCAGTGAATAATTAAATATAGAGCCATATGACGGAGCGAAGGGTCCCGCAAAGTGCATCAGATCAGCCCCGTAATCCCTATTAAATGAAGAGAGTACACTGGGCGAGCTTTATCTCCCCGCTCCTCACCCGCTCCTCACCCGCTCTCTTTGTCTCTCCCCCTCTATTAAGTCTTTCTCCTGCCGCCTTTTACTCCATAAAACCAATGTTCTCCATTCAGAGCTCCCACTGTCCCCGCTGCACTTTCTCCCCCTCTTTTTTTTACTTTTTTGTCAGCCTCTCACTCATCAATCATCAACCCTGGCTTTTCTACTCCTCTCCTTCTCTCTTTCAGTCTTTCACTCACTGTACCCCCCTCCTTCTCCTCCTCCTCCTCCTCCACCCCTCCCCCCCGTCTCACTTCCTCCTTCTCGTACATCTGGCGAAGGCGTCCAGATCAGACTGACAGATTACTGGTGTCGCCATGTTTTCCCCACAGTAAGCGGCGGCTGTACAGTGAGAAGCCTCCCTCCCACCCCCCCCGCCTTCCTCACCCCCTTCTCACCCCATTTATCACTCTCTCCCTCCCAAGGAGAAGGGAGGAGGAGGGGAGACAGACACTGTCACCTCAACCCGGATGAATGAGCAGTGAGAGGATGGAGGGAGATGGATACGGATGGGACGGAGGAGGTGACAGGAGGGGGGGGGTGCACGTGATGGAGGAGGAGGGGCGGGGCAATGGGGGGGGGGGGTTGAAAGAGGGAGAGATATTGTAATGGGACACCCAGAGGAGGTAGAGTGTCAGGAAGCGATATCATTGTTGTCTGCCCGAGTGATGCCTCTTCTCCTCCACCCGATGCTAAATACCTGTTAGCGGAGGGAACCCTTCCGGCCCTGCGTGTGTGTGTGTGCATATGTGTGTGTGTGTGTGTGCGTGTGTGTGTGTGTGTGTGTGTGAGGAGGCAAGTGTCAGTGTCACGGAGACCTGCCGACTCAGGCGTTGCCAAAACACTGTCAGCATGTTTTATTAGTGTGTCAGAGCTGTTTGTCTCTGCGGGCTGTGTGTATATCACCCCCGCTGCCTCTGCTCGCCGGACATTTATTTAAGCATACGAGATGCAGCCGCCCCCCCCCCCCACCCCCCACACCCCCCTCCCCCCCCCCCCACACCCCCCCCGCCCCGCCCCCGACAGGCAGCCATCAATTCATCCTGCCTCCGACCCCCGGAAATCATCTCACCCCCAAAAAAGAGAGGAGGAAAAACAGAAAGAGAAGTAGGCGGAGAAGGAGGCAATTAATTTACGTTGAGCAAATTGGTCCAGAATTTATGCTCGGGCCTAAACTCGAAGGAGAGAGAGACAGAGAGAGAGAGCGAGAGAGAGAGAGAGAGAGAGAGAGAGAGAGAGAGAAGGGAAGAGGAAGGGGAAGGGGAAGGGGAAGGGAAGGCGAGAACGTCTGTTTGGGAAAATGAAATATGTTTCTCTGCATATGAAATGTCTGCTGCACAGCTGATCTACAAATGTTGCAGCACTAAATCTCCCACTCGCCCTGCTCCTCCTGCCACCTCCCACCTCCGGGCTACCCCTCTCTCTCTCTCTCTCTCTCCCTCTCTGTCTCTCCCTCTCTCTTTCGCTCTGATTGGCTCTGACTCACTCTGGCTCTCTGACTCCTCTCGCTCTCTGACTCACCCGCTCGCACGCACTCTTCTTCTTCTTCTTCTTCTTTTTCCACCGACAAGGTCGTAAAATAAATACAGTTACAGGTTATGATTCTCGTTTTTTTTTTTTTATGTCGTCCAAGGTTTTTGTGAATTAAACTTTCAAGGTCCAAACACTGAACGCTGACCTTATTCTAAATAAAACAATCATGGGATGGTGGTGTAGACGTGACTCTATTATGAAGCGTTCTGCTCATGTTCCTGGTGAAGTGACGCCCGGGAGCACAGCAGGACGAGCCCACGTCACTTGGAGTGAGACCCAGCGGCCGAACGCGTCATGGGTCACATTTTGTTCGACCTACTTCATAAAAATGTTTTATTTATGACCTGCTAGCACCGTCAGAAACATGCTAACGTGATTATATGGAGTTCAAATGCGGGGGTG
>CM055208.1:2125782-2138282 GCA_029224185.1 Karalla daura | reverse complement strand
AATGTGTTTTTATTTCCAGCCTCTATTTACTGTAATGAATTATTCAGCAAACTAAATACCTAATATATATATTTTTAAAAAAATAAATAAAAAAGCAGAGGAGCAGACAGCAGTGTCCTTCAGCAGAGTTGTGATCTTATTGTGTCTGTTTTCAGCTCCTTCAGCTTGTTTTCTAATCAGCGTCGTTCACATTCAGGGACGTGTGCAACCTTGACACGCTCTCAAAGACGAGCCTCAGAATTTTATTTTGTTTTGTGTTGTTTTTCCAAGTTCAAGTTCCCATCGCAAATCGATTCTCGCTGCTGCTGCTTATTCACTAATCGCATGCACTGATCTCTTCATTTAACCAAAGAAATAAAAAGTAAGAATGTGATTTTATAAAGACAAAAACAACAAAACGAACAGACGTCGCCTGGTTGAACACGCTGAGACGACTTTGACTGATTGTTTCTGCGGCGGGGATCAGAAAATCAGGCTGAAAAAGGAAAAAAGCACAAACATTCGAGAAGTTTGAGAAACAAAGGACATAAAGCAAGAAAGGAAAGGTTCTGTTCAGCCGAAGTGATGAAAAGACTCCTGAAAAGATGGAAATTATAGAGAAACAATTAACAGAAACATTCATGACGTGTTGGATCTATAAAGTGTAATTAGAGCAGAGCGGACGGCTTTGTCCTGCCAGATCCTCAGGATACGAAACTCCTTTTATCAGCCGCTACAAACAGAACAGACTCACATTTAAGGTCCTCGGATTGATCAAACGCTTTTACCTCTTAGACTCTTTTTGACAATCCATCCCCGATCAGACGAGCAACAGGTCCTCAAAGTAAATCGGAACATGTTGTCCAGAGGTTTGGAAGTACTGAGAACCTTACTGCCAGGTTGCCAGATAAGCCTGATAGGGAGGCGACAGATCTCTGCAGAAACAAATATCACCGACTTATACTAGGATTGTAAAAAGACTGCAAGACGAAGCTGTAGCTTTTATCTCAATACCAGAAAACCAGGATAAATAATTAAAATGTCCTTTAATTGAACCATAAATTGCATTATCCTGGATGTGCTCGGGTCCCTGAACGCAACACGGAGACGCTTCACAGATGATGATGTTATGGATTAAAAATCATCAGCGTAATGAACCAAATCCCAGACTGACCTGAAATTAAAATGTGACAGAATATTCCCGACGTTTTCCCGAACCTGCAGCCGAACGTGTGCTCGCATGTGAACCAGGGATTAACTGGGAGGAAGAAAAGAACAAGTAGGAAGCTGAATGTCTCACGTCTCGGGGTGTCTCTGTTCTCCTTCAGCCTCTGGACTTTGAGAGGAAGCGTCAGTACAGCCTCCGCATCCAGGTGGAGAACGTGCACATCAACCCGCGCTTCTTCTCGGTGGGGCCGTTCCGGGACGAGGCCACGGTGAAGCTGGTGGTGGAGGACGTGGACGAGCCGCCCGTGTTCGAGCGCGCCAGCTACGTGATGGAGGTGAAGGAGGACGCCGCCCGCAGCACCATCATCGGCTCGGTCAGCGCCTCGGACCCCGACGACAAGAACAGCCTGGTCAGGTGAGGAGAGCCTCAGGGACTGTGTTACCACCAGTGCTCTTATTTCATTTCATCTCTTTAGTTATTTCACTTTATTTATTTATATTTATATTTATTTGTTTGTTATTTTTTAAGAAGCGTATGAACATTTTTTAATCATTTTATTTTATAATTGTATTATTTTATTTTGTTCTTTTAAAAGGTGTCAGGCGTTGGATTTTTATTATTTTATGTCATTTTATTTAAGGATTATTTTATTATACTTCATTTTATTTTATTTTTTAAATGGGTTTTACAATATTTATTTAGATTTAATTTCCATAGTTTTTTAAAATCTATTTATTATTATTATTGTTATTGTTATTATTATTATTATTATTATTATTATTATTATTATTATTATTATTATTATTATTATTATTATTATTATTATTATTATTATTATTATTATTATTATTATTATTATTATTATTATTATTGTTGTTATTATTATTATTATTGTTATTGTTATATAATTTTATTTTGTATTTTATTTTAGTCATTTATATTCAAGAAACATGCATTTCAAGTGACTTTGGTTTCTCAAACATTCATCTCAAAGAAAGGAGCAAATTATCGCTGCGATTTTGAGTCTCATTATTTATGATTACGTTATGTCTCAGAGTTGAACTAATTCCTACTGCAGGAATGTAACATGTAAAGTGTAAAAGGAAACCAGCACGAAGGATGAGAGAGGAAAGAAAATAGACACAAACTGCAAAAATGAAGCAAAGTGACAGAAATTAACGAGACGTGTGGGTTACTGCTTTAACAACCATCCTCTGATCCAGTCGAACTGATTCCTCAGAAAACAACCAAAGCATGCTCAGAGTTACTTTGTAGGAGTGTTGTGTCAGTATGAAGCATTTGGTGGAAGTCGACTGAACTGTGCAGCTGAAGGCGTGGGACAGGAGGAGCCGCCGGGTCGCTTTCACGCTGTGACAAAAACAAACTCTGAGACGCTGGATTCGGCTGAACGCTCGAAATATTACAAGAGCTTTTACTTCACGATCTAATAATCATGAAACACAACTTTCCTCCTCTTCTCTTTTTAATAATCCGAGTGGTCTCGGACTCTTAACAGCCAAACTATTTATGCGCAACACTTGGAGAGCTTATTGCTTTTTGCACTTTGGTTCGAGTGAATTATTCAAACATTAGCTTAGGAACGAGCTCCGACAGGAAAACACCACAAAGTTGTGAGAGTAGAGGCTGAGTGGCCTCACAGCGCTCCCACCGAGGAGGTGCAGACCATTGAAATGAAGGTAATAGCGCGTCAGGAGGTGGAGGTGGAGGGCGGGGGCGAGGCTGCGCCCTCCACTCCCTCTCAAAGACTTTTTCATTTTTATGATGCACTGAGGGAGTTGGCTCTCAAGGTTGAAGTTCCACCACTTTATTGCAGGTGTCAAATATGACATCATTCTCTTTTATCGCCCATCATCAAGGAGGAAGCTACCCCGTGGCATTTAGAGCTGTGCAGAGGAGGAGGAGGGAGGAGGGAGGAGGGGGGGAGGAGGAGGAGGGGGGAGGAGGGGGGCTGTGGAGCCCGGGGGCAGCCTGGCATGAGGAAGTCACTCAGATCTTTATCTCTATAAGCTCGCCACAGCACACGCTGCACACACGCACACGTTTAGCCACGGATGTATGAACAAACACCCGCAGAGTGTGCCTGTGTGTGTGTGTGTGTGTGTGTGTGTGTGTGTGTGTGTGTGTGTGTGAATGTACAGATGTCTGTGTGGCTGTTTCCAGACCACCACAGCGGAAGGATTCAGTGAAGTCAGGGTCAAAACTGAGAAAAATAATCCCCAGAACACAGTAGAAGTAGCACGCTCATAACGCCCGTGACACATTCTGCTCATTTTCAGCATTTATCAGAATATTATTTACCACTGTTCCATCAAACCACACATACGGTCACGTACCATATTAAACCAGTGAGATTCCTTCATTTTCAGGTGAAGGTTTTCAGAGGAACATCTCATGCGTAGTTACTCCTGATCACATATCGATGGCCGAGAGGCGAAGTCTGCGTCTGCTTTTGTTTTCTTGCAGGATTCTGTTAGTCAAGGTTGTCCAACACACCACACCATCATCTCAAGTTATTCTCTTACAGACAGACTGAATATGAGCGTCCCTCCCTGTTCTCCCCGTCCAAAGTGAAATCTGCCCCAACCTAGAGAATCCTGCACATAGGAGGTTTTGCATTTCGGCCATTTGATAGCCTCGTCCTTGATTTGTTTATTCATCCATATCTTTGTTTATCACTGAACGCTTAGATAACGTATGAAATCTCAGGAGGACAAATGCGACCTGAGACCAGACCAGAGCGTTTCTAGGTGCGTGTTTCTAGGTGTGTTTCTAGGTGTGTGTTGTGGGAAACCATCTCACCTGAGCTGAGAACTCGTCTCTTTGAGGCTCTTATCGGTTGTACTTTTCACAGTCAAGTCGAGCAGCGCTCATAACTCTTGGGCATCTTGTCATGAGGGACTACTATGTATTTCTAGGTTCAACTGGATGTCCAGTTTCAGTCTGATTGTGACATTAACATGCAGGAGATAATCAGTCTGCAGCTCTCTGGGCAGAGTCCATGTCGGAGTGACGCCCAGTCATGTTTGGATCAGATTAGACCATCGTGTGTTTCTATCAGGTGTGATGTCAGAGCGGTGGATGAGTGTCACGTCCCTGTGTGAGTTTCATAAAGAGTCAGGAACATTAACCTGGAGCACAAAGAGTCGGTTTGGTGGTGACTGTGCGGCTTCTCATTGATAACAGATGAGTAACAGAATAGTTCATGTCCGCCTAAGAGTCTGAATCCCGGGGTCAGGACGTGCGCTCCGAGCTCGTCCCTGTGATCCCGGGCCGTCCAGCGCCCGCCCCCCCCCCCCGGGGCTGGACGCGCTGCCTGCTCTCTACCAGGACCAGCCATTAATCAGGAGGACGGGCTGAGTTATCGGGAATATTAGAAAAGCAATTAGTAGAGTCCCCGTTCAGCCGGCGCAGGTTTAACGAGGGAAGAGTTAGTGTTTGGATAAAGACACGGGGACGGGGGAGGTGGGAGGAGGTGGGAGGGGGGGGGGGGCGGTGGTGTAGAGAGAGCCCGGGTTCATAGCCCCCCCCTCGGGGGTCTCCTCCCTCTCACAGCGGCCTCCTGGAGCCTGCGACTCCATTAATCACACTGATGTATCACAGTCGTCCGGGAAGCCGGGAAAAACAACACGGCTGGATAACCTGTTGGCTCCGTGTGTGAGCCGGAGCAAGTCTGTCTGTCTGGGAGTGTGTGTGAGTGTGTGTGTGTGTGTGAGTGTGAGTGTGAGTGTGTGTGTGTGTGTGAGAGAGAGAGAGAGAGAGAGAGAAGCTGCAACTCTTCCATAAATCCATCATCACTCTTCAAGGCTGGGAGGAGAGTAGCTGCATGCCATAGGGACAGTTCACTCATCTCACTGCTGTAATCTAATCTAATCTAATCTGATCCAACACGTTCACTCATTTAATTCACTGTATAAGACAAATTAAAAAAGAAAAACACACTTTCCAGGATACTCTCTCACGGGACTGTCAGCAGGTTCTGCTACAAGAGAATAAATTAAGAGGCATTAACACTGAATTCTCTCAGTTCTTCACCATCTTTCACCTTGTTGTTTGAGGTGTCATCTCCAACCATGAGAACTTATCACGTATTCCTGATTACACTCAAACCTGAGAAATCACATCTAAACAGGTGGAGTCCAGGTGCATCTCCAGCAGCTGACACCTATCAAACCGTGTCTCTGGTGGTACTACGGACTCGCTCTTCTTCTCTCGTTCCTCAGACTTTCCTCAGACATCAGGAAGTGCAGACGGGATGAACGACACTGAGCAACTCTTAAACACCGAGTTTAGAAAGTGTGGTGAGGCGGGCGGCGGGCTCAGTGTCACACTCAGACTCTGACAGGAGCGTTTGCAGCTGAGCTGTCAGGGCTCCTAAACCTGTCCTGAACGCTCCGACATTCCTGCTTATTTATTCTACATTCTGACTTTCAGCCTGAGTTACAGTTTGTGTTTCCTGTCTGTGGGATTTCCTCTGCAGGGATGTTCTAATAAAACATTAAAGAGATTTTTTTTAAAGCCAGGACCTGATGCCAGAGTGAGACCAGCCGTCAGTGTTGAGAGTCTCGTATAGATTTTGGATGAAGGAACGTGATTTTAAATCACTGAGTGTGAGAGTCTTTACTGTCCCAACAACAATGACTTATTATGATAAATAACCATCATAATTATTAGTATTGTTGTTATTGCTGTTAAGTTAAGACCAGTTTTGTCCTTTGTGGTAAACCTAAACGTTTACTGGCAAAAGAAATCACAGAAAAAGAGTCAGCGCCAGTCTTACCAGTAACTGTGACTTCTATATTTCTAGATCTATACCTACATTATATACTGTGTACTACATGCACGGCTGAGAGACTCTGTGAATGTGACTGCACCTGGTACGGCCGGTCACCCGGGAACACACTGCTCTGTCCCAGCGCCCAGTTTAGAAGCTGATCCGTGTCTGTGTGTGTGTGTGTGTGTGTGTGTGCGTGTGTGTGTGTGTGCGTGTGTGTTCAGGTACACCATCGATCGGCGTACAGACATGGACAGAGTGTTCAGCATCCACGCCGGGAACGGCTCGGTGTTCATGCTGCGGGACCTGGACCGCGAGGAGAACGCCTGGCACAACATCTCCGTCATCGCCACCGAGTTCAGTGAGTGCAGAGAGAAGCTTCTAGAAGCTGAGGAGCAGCTGTGGCTGCAGGCCAGGCCTGCCGGGGATCAGGAAGGGTCTGACGGAAGGGTGACGCTTTGTCACTCAGTTTGGTTTCCACTGCAAATTTTTCTGCAGAAGTTGAAGTGGAAACTGGAAAAATCAGAGTTTTTAAATTTCTAGTTTTAACTGGAGAACTTTTCTCCTTCAAGGCTGTGGTAGATCATGAACTTCTACTTCCTGTGTAGAGGTCATTTATGTAAATTATTCTAGCACAGTTTCACATTATTTGCTTCTTAGCAAGATAAAATAAAGCAGATTTAGAAGTGTTAGATAATTTATCTTGTTAAGTGTTCGGCACTAAAATAACACCAGGGAAACGAGGCAAAAACCCAAATCTTATTTGTATCTGTCTGTGCAGCCTGGAAATTTCACTTGTTTTAGTTCCATTTTTCCTCAGATTTCGTGTCTTTATATTGGCTCTAGTGTGCGGCGTATTTGTTGTTTTAGTATCAGGTTTTTCCTACTTCACAAAAGCAGGAAAACGCCTCGTGTCGAGGGTTTTTCCTAGTTGTTCCGAGGCGTTCCGGAGCGAGGGACTCCCACACGCTGGAGCAGGGAATGACGCTGCTCCTCTCCTCTGTGCTTCCCAGACAACCCGCAGCAGACCAGCCACGTCCCCGTCTACGTCCGAGTCCTGGACGTCAACGACAACGCTCCCACCTTCGCCACCAACTACGAGACCTTCGTGTGCGAGAACGCCAAGGCCAACCAGGTGGGCGATCGAGAGAGGGAGACAGAGAGAGAGAGGACGGGGGGGTGTTTCACTGAGAGGAGGAGTGATGACGACTCCCGACCCTTCTCCTCGGGCTAATGCTCCGTTTCCAGGACAAATCCCAGAGATTAGAGGTGTCCAGCGTGGCTCGTTCCACGGGCTCTGTCTGAAGCTGCGCCATCAGAGCGTGAGGTCTTATCATGTCCTCAGTCACGACCACGAGGTGATGTCACAGCTTCAGTCTGTGCCAGAGGAGGAAAGCCTCCACCTTGTCTCACCGTCTCATCTTAATAAGCCCAAACTGTTCCTACCAAGCTCCTCGAACTCTGTCAATGATACCGTATGACAATGCAGATAACATTGGTCATGTAGGTTTTCCATGCACAGTATGTAACACACACAGTATGTGCAGTAATATATAACTCCGATCCACCATAAGAGCTGCTTGTCTATCGAGCGAGACAACATGGAAGCCTTGACTCCCAGTTCAGTGCTTCAGGAGCATCTGGTGAAGACTTGTGGCGAGGACGTCTATCCTGTAGCTTTAACGAGCTACTAAAGCCTCTGACTGCTTGATGTCTTTGTTAGTCAAAACTAGGTCAATAAACTGAGAGCATGTTGAGAAATCATCCAAAACATATAGAATATGGATACAGTACAGCGCAATAACAATCGAAGATACAGTCCAGGTGTGTGTGTGACCAGTAACACGCGTGTCGATGTGCTGCTGTCCCAGCGGATCCAGACGGTCAGTGCGATGGATCCTGACGAGCCTCTGGGAGGACACCGCTTCTTCTTCAGCCTGGCCCAGGAGGCCGCAGGCAAGGCCAACTTCTCCGTCCGAGATAACAAAGGTGAAGCCCTCCCATCTGACCTGCCTCCGTGTGTGTGTGTGTGTGTGTGTGTGAACCCTCATTGAGACATCCTGGTTGTTTTGTTTTGCCGGTCTCCAGACAACACGGCGTGGATCCTGACGCGCAGGAACAGCTACAACAGCCTGCAGAAGAGCGTGTACCAGGTGCCGGTGGTGATCTCGGACGGAGAGTTCCCCATGCAGAGCAGCACCAACACGCTGACCGTGCGCGTCTGCACCTGCGACCGCGACGGCAACATGAAGCTGTGCAACGCCGAGGCCCTGACGGCCAGGGCCGGCCTCAGCACCGGGGCCCTGGTGGCCATCCTGCTCTGTGTCATCATCCTGCTCAGTGAGCGCACACACACACACACACACACACACACACACGCACGCACGCACACACACACACACCTGGTCCTGGTCCTGGTCTGGGTCAGACCCGGTCCTGGTCCAGTTTGGAGGAATGCCAGAGCAAGGTAATGTTATTTCTTGCCATTTAAATGAGTTAAATTCCTGCCAAGTACAACATAACACCTTCTATTCTTTTATATCACCTAAATTCATGCTGCTAACTGTTTAGCACCACTACAGCTGCAAAGTTTAAAGACTAATCTGGCACCCTTTACTATTTTCTGATATTTTACACCTGATGTTATGTATTCTATTGTTTTGGGTCCATAGGTTTAAAGTAAAGTCTATGTAGGAACAATGTAAATGAACAGTCTAAGGCTGAGTCTAAGACATGGTGCTAAATATGAGTAATGGATGAGAAGGTGAAGTTTACTATATACACAAAAAACTGTTAGAAAAACACAAAGCTGTTTGTTTATGGGCGGAGAAGACAGGGAGGAGGGTCTCTTTAAAGTCCACCTCTACTGTCTCCTCCAGTCCTAACTCCTGCTGGGTTACTGCTACTACTGGGTCCCAACTCCTACTGGGTTAAAAAGGAAAAAAAAAACAGAGTAAAACCCGAAGCTTTGCAGCTTCTCTCCTGTCAGAACAGTTCGTCTGTCCTCTCCGGGATTAAACTGCAGCTGCGGTTCAAATTCAGTGTCAAAGAACGCATTTAAGAGAATTTGCTCCAATCACCATATCTGTGAAAAAAAAGAAGAGAGAAAAGAGAAACCCTGGTGACAGTAGCGACGTAATCCTGACTGACTGACTCGAGGTCAACCTCGTACACGTCACTCAGAAAACGCCTCCGAAAAAAAGAAAGAAAGAAAGAAAGAAAGAAAGAAAGAAAGAAAGAAAGAAAGAAAAAAGAAAGAAAGGAAAAGCAGCTGTACTGTGATGAGGGATGCAGTTTAAGAGAACAGCAGGAGCAGCCGTGGCCCTGAAGGAGGGAGGAGAGGAGGAGAGGAGGAGAGGAGGAGAGGAGGAGAGGAGAAAACAAAGACATGGTGCATCCTTGCTCTGGTTGAACCTCCACCTCTACAGAGTTAGACAGAGTCCCTGAACATCAAGAGGAGAACAGGGAGCTGCTGGCCTTCAGAGGGAGGAGAGCAAACAAGCCTGGTCACCTAACTGCTCCTCTCTTCTCCTCCTCTCCTCTGCTCTCTTTTCCTCTCTTCTCTTCTGTTTTTTCTCCCCTCTCCTCTCCTCTCCTCCCCTCTCCTCTTCTCTCATCTCTCCTCTCCTCCCCTCCTCCTTCTCCACTTCTTTCTCTGCTTGTTCTCCTCCCATCTCCTCTTCTTTCATCTCTCCTCTCCCCTCTCGTCCCCTCCCCTCTCCTCTCCTCCCTCCCCTCCTCCTCTCCTCTCATCTCCTCTCCTCTCCTCCTCCTCTCTCCTCTCCTCTCCTCTCATCTCCTTTCCTCCCCTCCTCTCTCCTCTCCTCTCCTCTCCTCTCCTCTCCTCTCCTCTCCTCTCATCTCCTTTCCTCCCCTCCTCTCTCCTCTCCTCTCCTCTCCTCTCCTCTCCTCTCCTCTCCTCTCCTCTCCTCTCCTCTCCTCTCATCTCCTTTCCTCCCCTCCTCCTCTCCCCTCTCCTCTCCTCTCCCCTCCTCTCCTCTCCTCCCCTCTCTCTCTCTCTCTCTCTGCTCCTCCTCCTCCCTCCTCTCCTCCTCTCCTCCCCTCCTCTCCTCTCCTGTCTCTCTCTCCCTCCCCCATTCTCCTCCTCCTCAGTGATCGTGGTGCTGTTTGCCGCCCTGAGGAGGCAGAGGAAGAAGGAGCCTCTGATCATCTCCAAGGAGGACGTGAGAGACAACGTGGTCAGCTACAACGACGAGGGCGGCGGCGAGGAGGACACGCAGGCCTTCGACATCGGGACGTTGCGCAACCCGGAGGCCATGGAGGAGAGCAAGCAGCGGCGGGACATCGTCCCCGAGAGCTTCTACCCGCCGGTGCGCCGCCCCCCGCTGCCGCCCCCCGCTGGCCGGCCGGGGGACGGCGGCAACGGAGACGTGCGGGACTTCATCACCCAGCGGCTGCAGGACAACGACGCGGACCCCACGGCGCCGCCCTACGACTCGCTGGCCACCTACGCCTACGAGGGCGACGGCTCGGTGGCCGAGTCGCTCAGCTCGCTGGAGTCGGCCACCACCGAGGGCGACCAGGACTACAACTACCTGAGCGAGTGGGGGCCCCGCTTCAAGAAGCTGGCGGACATGTACGGGGGCGACGACAGCGACAGGGATTCCTAACGAGAAGCCTCAGACAGACAGACAGACAGACAGACAGACAGACAGACAGACAGACAGACAGACAGACAGACAGAAGGAAAGACTTCTCTACAGGGGCGAGCAGGGGGCCGCCAGCAGGGGCCGCCAGCGCAGCCGGGGCCCTCGCCTCTTCTTCGGTGACCAGACGTAGGCTTTGTGTGTCCAGTCAGTGTTAGATGTTGCGAGGGTGCAGTGAACAGAGAACTTTGTTGTCCAGACTTTTCTTTTTCTTTTCTTTTCTGTGTGTATATGGGGGCGTACACCAGGCCCGACTATATCTATCCCGATATTTTTCTTTTCTTTTCTTTTCTTTTTTGTTTCCAAAGCTGCGTGTGCTGATGACGGACACGTTCTACGAGCAGTTTTGTAAAACCAACAGATATGCCTATGTATTTTTCAGTGTTTCTGGGACAAAAAAAACAAAAAAAACATGCTGCATATTGTGAGTTCTATCTTAGCTTGTGTACGTACGGTACTATGATACAATACGCTGTACAGTCGTTTCTTTTTTTGGTTTTTCTAGGGATTTCTATCGTGCTGAGCGATCCCTCCTCTTCCTCACATCAGCCACTCATTCGTCCACAGTCCTGCTTAAGCCAGAAGTGCCGGAGAGTGTTGGCAAAAAAAAAACAAACAAAAAGTGAGAAACTGCAGAACGTGCAGGACTGGAGAGGGGAGGAAACGTTTTGTAACGCTGACGTTTTCATGGTTTCACAGCTGCAGGATCTGACGTTCATCTGTGGCGGCTTTGGGCATCGAGCTGAAACACCAAATATTTCATTATCCAGCTGAATGTCGTCAGGAGCAATTTCCATATTAAAAAAACAAACAAAACAAAACAAAAACACAGTTTGGTCCTCACGGTAGAAGTCCCGGAGTGTTCGTAGTGGACGGTGTCAGTCAAAGTCACATTAGCTCGCGGCGCGTCATCAAATTCAACGTCCTGCGGGACGCTTCGCAGTAAAAGTTCATCACGCTTCATTCTCGTCGCCCGTCTGAGTTTATAGGGAACTCATGGAGGAGCGATGAAAGCTGCGACCGCGTGAAGCTCTTAAACTTCACGACGGAGCATCAAAGTCGATGAGTTGCTCAGCGCGAGCACAGAGCGGAGGACGATGCGAGGATTCCTGCAGACGTGAGCGGCAGCTGTCGGACTTCCTGTGACTCGCCGGGAGTCGTCTGGTTCTGTGGGAGATCACAGACACGATCCGGCCACTTCCAGGAGAGCTCAACACGACTGAGGCCCAGACCCGGAACCATCGCTCCCTGTTATGGCAGGAGTCAGTCAGACTGCGCTCTGCCTTTGTTTTAGCCTTTTATTTGCAGCGCCACCTTCAGGCAGAATCTTCTTCTTTGTTTTTTCTGTGTTTTCATGTTTTCTATGGAAGCGCCCCAGGGCCGCTTTTCTGTTTCAACACATATTAAACACACGGGGCTGGAACCAGGAGGTTCAGGTCTGTCTCCTTGTGGAAACGTGTTGAACCCGGGCGTGGTCCTGACATGAATGTATGATAATAATGATGATGATGATGATCCTGTGGAGCAGCTCAGTGATGGAAATGTGCCAAAAAAAACAACAACAAAGGTCACCGGTGTTTTTCCCTTCTGAAAGACGACCCCCCCCCCTCGTTTCTGCTCTCCGGACCATCACACACACAGTTTATGGTGCAGGGACGTGGAGCCTGGACCAGAGCTTCACCCAGCTGATTTCCTGAGGGACCAGCCGCCGTCTTCCCATAAAGCGGCTCATCGAGGAGCAGCTGACCTTTCCACGCCGAGCAATCAGGTCCTCGGACCCAGATGTGGCGTCGTCCTTCCTCGCCTCCTGGAGAAGGTCAGAACATTATCCTGGGGTGGGTGGGTGGGTGGGCGGACACCCCCCTCCACCCCCCCACCCCAGGTCCTGCTCCTT
>CM055208.1:2103805-2125682 GCA_029224185.1 Karalla daura | reverse complement strand
CTTTACTTTACAAAAGCATATGTGTGTGTGTGTGTGTGTGTGTGTGTTGTGTGTGTGCGTGTGTGTGTGTGTGTATACACAGATGTGTATATCCTGCTGCGAGCAGACTTAAATGCAGCTGCTGTGTCGCCTGGTCGCAGACTCCTCCTCCTCCTCCTCCTCCTCCTCCTCCTCTCGTAGCAAAGTGATATTTCCATAACACAATTTACGTCAAATCGATAGGGAATCGATTCGTTTTCATTCTGCATAATGTCTCTCCCGATAGAACAGGCCAACGAGAGCTTAATTGCTATAATAAACACCATCGATGGAGCCAGCGCCTCCCTCACCTCGGCCCTTTGCCACAGCCGATCCGCTCGCCTTTGAAGTAGACGGCCCACCGTGTAGGTACGGGCGTGAGACGGCCCCACGGTCTGCAGGGTCCTGGAGAGAGAGAGGGAGAGAGAGAGAGAGGGATGAGTGGGGGGGGTGGGAGAACGAGAGGAGAAACACAGGCAAAGGGGGAGAAAGAGATATACAGTAAATGAGTAAAGAGGGAGAGAGAGGGCCTGAGAGAGAAGGACTGAGTTTGAGAAAGAGTGTATGAGTGACAGAGAGAAGAGAGAAAAAGATAGACAGACAGAGACGGGGAGAGAGGGGAGAATAGAGGGGAGAGAGAGAGAGAAAGAAAACGAGGAGAGATAAGTAGAGAAAGGAGATAGGGAGAGAATTTCAGAGAAAAACAGAGAGAGGAGATATAGACGGGAAAGAGAGAGAAGAGAGGGGGACAGAGGGAGAGGATAGAAAAGGATAGAGAGCAAGAGATACAGAGGAGATATATATATATATATATATCTATATATATATCTATACAAAGAGAGAGAGAGAGGGAGAGAGAGAGAGATAACGACTCCCTGCAGAGGTGTGAGGACGCTGGGACATTGTCCTTCAGGGAAATAACAGACATAAAAATGGAGAGAAAGGTTAATCAAATAAAAACAAAAAGTTTCTGGAAAACAAAAAACACACGCTGAAGGGACCAATCAGAGTATTGATCCGCGTTTTAATATCTTGATTAGTAACTAAAACAAAGAGTTTGAAACTGTTTTAAAATGCAATTCGTGTCCATGTTTTATAGAAATACCTTCACTTTTTATGCCAGCTCGTCTTTTACATTGTTTTTAGCTTTTAATCAAAATGTAGGTGTGTGTCCAAACCACAACAATCAACAAATAGTTTAGTTTTTAAGTTTTACACACACACACACACACCACACACACACACAAATAAAATCTGAAAAAAAAGAGTAGAATTGAAACGAAAGAATGACAATGGAGAGTTTTGGAAGGCTAAACAATGAGAGAGAATGAGGCATGTTGCAGGAGAATATCGCTCCACTCGTTTACAGCTTCACCTCGTTTAAAAAAAGAAAAGAAAAGAAAGAAAAGAAAAAGAAAAGAAGAGAAAAGAAAAGAAAAGAAAAGAAGAGAAAAGAGAAGAAAAGAAAGAAAAGAAAGCTGTCACTTCATGCTCGGTTCCAGCAGGGACACGCCAACATGACAGCAGACAAAAGTTGGGAGATGTTTGAAATGTTAACATTTGCATAAAACATCTCTCAGAACGCGAGCTGCGAGTCGCCTGAATTATTCACAGACAATTTACTTATTTCAGGAGAGCGATCCATTTTTAATGTGCTGTGGTCACTTATGACGCCCGATCAATAATTCAGCCTGCTTTCTCACTTACAAGCCGAGGAGCACGGAGCGTGTGTGCGGCAAATAAGACTCACACTCACACACACACACACACACACACACACACACACACACACACAGGGACGAGAGCCCGTCACCTGGACGGGATGGAGGAGTCAGGGGGAGGCGGGAGCTGCTCTGGGGAAGATGGAAGCAGCGTTGTCTGTCCTCTAAATTGTCTTTATATTTATTTGATTCATCATTTGATTTGATTTATTTTTATTTTATTTTTATTTTAAATATTTAATTAAAATGTATTTTTTTTATCTAAAATGTATTTTAACTAATAAGATTATTTATTTAAACATTTTTATTTAAATAATTTCCTTTTCTTTTTATTGTATTGATTTGTCTATATGTAAAATAAAATCTTTTATTTTTACTTTCTGATGTACTCTGGAGTTGTAATTAAAAACATTTTTAAAAATATACATATTTAAAAAAAAATAATAAAATCGACTTTTCTTACACCAAGAATATGAAAACTAAATAAATAAAACTGCTACTGCCACAAATACCATGAAAAAGTGGTGAATTGCTTTGAAATTTGCAATGTCCGATGCCCATAAGGAATGTCTGGAAGAGGAAATATGAATATACAGTTAATGTTATCTATACTCCTGATAAAAATCAATGTTTCTGCAATACGAAAATGTGATTTTCATGACAAAAGTTAAAAAAGCTAATAGCATTTTAACAGCTAAAAGTTGACTCGTTTTAGCTTGACCCACATCACATGAGGCAGCATGTTTTGTCCTCTGCTACATTTCACTTCCTGAATCTGTCCTTCCCTCTCCTCTTAAACTCTTTCTCTCAATTCATCCTCCGCTTTATCTTCTACATCTGACACCTGCAGCACCCGCATCAAATGCCACGGACGAGCTGGAATTACACTTGTCCACTCCTCTGTGTGTGTGTGTGTGTGTGTGTGTGTGTGTGTGTGTGTGTGTGTGTGGCTTCGTTTGTTTTCTCATTCACGTTCAAGTCGGAGGGAAGCGTCGATTGTTGTGTCACAGTTGTGTTGTGTCAAAAAAAAAAAACAGACAAAAAAAAGCGTTTTGTCCAAAGGGCAAATGGAATAATAAAACGGGGGTGGCGCCGAGAAACACTCAAAAGAAGACAGAAAGGAGAAAGGAGAAAGAGAGAGGGAGAGAGAGAGAGAGAGAGAGAGAGAGAGAGAGAGAGAGAGAAAAAAGAGTGGAAGGAACTCATTCAATGCTGTATTGTGGAGTTCATTGTACGAGAAAACTGCTCTGACTCCAGCTGCCCTTGCACGTCCGGCTCACCCCTTCTCTCTCTCTCTCTCTTTTGTGGATTGATAGAGAGACACAGAGAGAGAGAGAGAGAGATAGAGAGAGAGGCAGCGGTGTTTGTTCAGTTGCCGTGGCGACGGATGCGGGCGGCTCAGTCAGACGAGGCGTGCTCCCCGGCCTGTGGTCAAACAGGAGCGTCTCTCTGGCCGTGTTTATTTATCGCGGCGGCCGAGACCTTTCCTCGGCCGGGGACCAGGCCGCTACTTCCTGTTTGTGCCGCCCCGCTCCCTCTCGCTGTGCATCGGCGGGCCCCGTGTGACGCCCGACTGAGCCCATCTCCCACCTCGATCACGTCGCCCTCACATTCAGGGTCCGTCTAATTCCTGATCTACATCTGGAACTGATTACGGATCGTGGTGGGATTTGGGTTTTTTATCCCGAGGCACCTTCTTTGGTCTGGAGCAGACCAGGTGGAGGCGGGTGCCAGGGGGTTGTATGGGTGTGGGGGGGGGGGGGGGGGGGGGGGGGGGGGGTGGGATTGTGTATTGTGTCAGAAATTAGCCAAGCCTCTCAGCTCGGCGGGGACCTGCAATCACAGGCGGCGAGCCCGTGAAAGCTGGTTATCAGCTGTGTGAAGCGGGACGAGGGTGAAGGACGAGGAAGAGGAGGGACCCAGGCCGCTGAAGGTCACGGGACGGCTCAGACTGCTGGGGAGCAGTGTAGCTAAACATGCTAACAGGTTAGCATGTTTAGCATGTTTGGTCCACTACCAGCCAACACAACATTGAGCATCTCTTTAAACACACGCAGGTTTGTTCTCATATGTCCAGGGTCTACGTCTCCATGAACAGATTCTCTAGTTATATGTGGGGCTTTAGCAGTGGACGGTTGTGATGGAGCACAATTATTTTGTTGTGTTTATTTGTGCTTCTGTGGGTCACACTTGGTAAGAAGCCAGTTTATTGTTATTTTGGTCACATTTATCACACACTGGATGTGATAAATGTGATAAGAAAAACCCTAATCTTAAAAGGGTTTTCTTCTCTTCTTCCTCTCTTCCTGAGCTTTTATCATTTGCATTTCTAGATGTTTTGTTGTGTTTCTATTTATTACAGTGCATTGTGGATTGATTTTCTCATCTAACACACCTCAGAACTGACAAATCCTCAAACAACAAATCATCTAAAAGCTCCTCTGAGTTACGGCACTGTAACAGCCTCCTCGTGATGGTATTCTACTGCTTCTACATCCTGTCGACCTACAAGAAAACATTTCTACTGTTGGAAGTTGAAACTCGCCTTTCAAAGGTGTTTTTTTTTATCTTTACTCGCTCGTCTCTTACTTGTACAGCGGGATGTCGGGCTCCTTGCCCTCAGTCCTCAGGGTCAAACAGCACTGCTGCAGCTGAGACTTGGGGTCATTCCAGTCCTGGTTCAGGATGAACTCCTGCAACACACACACACACACGCGCACACACACACACACACGCACACACACACACACACGCACACACGTGATCCTTCGAGCAGCCTCTCTCAGAAACATATGAAATAAAAATCAGCCGCAGCTGCAGCAAACTCTCTCGTGCTTTTATTTCATCGGGCTGTGACCCCCCCCACCCTCCACCCCCCCCCCCCCTGCACCATTTACCCGGTCTTTTTGCACTCGCTCCCCCCCCCCCCCCCCCCCCCCCCCCTCCTCCTCCTCCTCCTCCTCCTGACTCTCTCGCTCTCCATCTCGGTCTTTGGCGGTGAGTACAAATCACGGGCTACTTAAGACAAAAGCCAATCCGCGGGCAGATGTGGAAGAGCGTCTGGGAGCGTCCCAGGTGTGCAGGCCTGATACGTGCCTCCCGTCCAGGGGGGACTTCTAAAAGCCCTTCCATTAACAGGGAAGCAGCCCCCGTCATAAAAAGGCAGACTTTGAATCCAGAACTGTCTGCTCCTATTAATTTTCTACAAAGAGTGCCTTCTGCTTCTGTCGCTCTCCCACCCCCCTCCACCTCCTCCATCTCTGGTGTTCCTGCTTTTACTTCTTCCTCCTCCTTTCTCCCTCTCTCCCTCTCTGGGGGGGGGTCTCTACATCTCTGCTTCAGCCCCAGAGCTGAAAAATTAGTCTGTTTTCCAAAAAGAGTTCAGCAGGTACAGTAAAAGTATGAAAAAAGGCCTGAATGCCAGCAAAGCAGCGTTCATGTCCCCGTTTTTTTTTTTTTTGCTTCTCTATTTCCACCCAAATTGGATGAAACAGCACAGTGTGCAAGACTGTGGTTTCCAGAAGGGCTGTGTGAGGAGACGTGCTGGCTGTTTCACAACTTTTTCTCTTGGAAGTGGAAATGAGGTGCTTCTCTCTCTCTCTAGCTCGCTCTCTCTCTCTCTCTCTCTCTGGCTCTCTCTGGCTCTCTCGAAGCAACCATGACGCAAAAGCTGAGCTCCTCCAAGAGCTGGGGGAATCTCCCTGGAGAGGCACACCAAGACAGCAATTAGCATGGCACATCAGACCACTGCAGCATCTTCACAAGGAGAGGTCCGCGCCACAATGTGGCTGCCCGCACACACTCTGTGTGAGTGTGTGTGTGAGAGAGAGAGAGAGAGAGGGAGAGAGAGAGAGAGAGAGCACAGGTATGAGAGCGGTGCTTGAGAATAAAAACTCCTGCCCTTCCTCACTCATGTCTGACCACGGGCGTCTTACTCAATTTGCCCTCCTCCTGGAACTCCCCCAGAAGTGGACGCCATTAGCGGCTCCTCAGAACAAAAAAGAAAAAAAAGAAAAAGAAAAAGAGAGAAAAATGGCGGCAGCACATTTCTTCAGTGCTCCCTCCTAGAAGACGAGCGGCCGGGCGATCAAAGCCGACGTGGTTGAGAGGCATCGAGCCGGCGAGCACCACTCCAGCCCCGCGTCGATGCCGCCGCCATTACAGCTGCAGCCATTAACCCCCCCCCCCCCCCTCCTCCTCCTCCTCCTCCTCCTCCTCCTCCTCGCCTCATTGATCAGGTGTGAGTGGTGCGGGGGGCTCACCTTCAGCCGGGGGAAGAAGCAGACGTTCATGAAGGTGTGCACGTACTCCAGGTCCTTGTCGATGTAGAGAGCGGCGATGAAGGCTGCAGGACGGAGGAGAGACGGCTGTCACTGTCACAGCTCAGCTGCACACACACACACACACACACACACACACACCTCCCAGCATGTGGGGGGGTCTACCCGACTCTACCTCTGAGATACCATGTCAATATGTTCTCCATCTCCTCCATAGACACCACTATGAGACTCCACACCTTCCCAGGAGCCATCTCTGCTTTCTTCTCCATCCCTTGCTGCCTGCTCGGTGCAGGAAGTGCAGCTTGGCTCCGTGCTAAACGCATGTTGTGTGTGTGGAGCTGTGTCGGCTGTAACCGGAGTAATGAGCCGTGCCGCTCTCTGATCCACAGGGATAAATAAAGTTTTATCAACCTGAATCTGACTTCAGATGTTTGTGGAGCAGAGCAGGTGCCTCCTGGCTGCACAGTTCTGCTGGAACACTATTTAACTGAAGTATTCGCTACAAAAGTTGTAGATACGTTAGAAATATACCAAATAAAACAACAACATGACCATAGTAGGGTAGCCAAGAAGAGCGTCTCTGTACTAAGGCGTGGATTTATTTTGTCACGGACTAACAAGTTGTTATCATAAGAGAATGGTCACAGTTATACGATGAAGAGTTTAGCTCATTCGGACTTTATATTTCCACTTTTGAGACGGTCTGATCACGATCAACAAGCTCCATCCTGACACATACACAAACAATACTGCACGTACATATCGTTTACATGTCCTATATTACAGTGTGTTCATCTTTAGGGTCCATTCTCCTCTGTCCCGTCTCTATCTACTGTAGATCTACTGGAATAAACAGACACGTCTAATTATTCGAGTGTGACAACATAATTGTATTTTTTCACTTTTATATTCCATTTAAATCCTCTCCGTCTGCACTCGGACAAGCAAGGACAGTAAAGCCTCTTGAACCGGGGAGGTTTACGTCCTTCCTTTTTCTTTTTCTCCTGTGACACGGAGCGTTTGATTAAAGTGCGAGGCCACTGGGAGTTCAGAGGGACGAGGAGTAACACGGGAGATAAACCTGCCCGGGCGGCTGGGGAGGCGGACTGAACACAGTCACTGTTCCCAGCGCTCGCTGTCCCTGTGACTAGCACTACGACCAGGATGGGGGGGGGGGGTGGTATTCCAGGTTGTAGCTGGGGGTTTGGGGGGGGGGGGGGGGTCTGGCCTGCTCATGCCCAGTCTGGCCCTGGGCCCCAGGCTGTGTCATCTGCCTCCATTCAGCAGCATTGGAGAGGAGGGTGAGGTGGAGCGGCCGGACTAAAGCTTTAGTAAAGGCTGGGCTGGAACGCTAGGCCGGAACGCTAGGCCGGAACGCCACTAGGCCGGAACGCCACTAGGCCGGAACGCTAGGCCGGAACGCCACTAGGCCGGAACGCCACTAGGCCGGAACGCTAGGCCGGAACGCTAGGCCGGAACGCCACTAGGCCGGAACGCTAGGCTGGAATGCTAGGCCGGAACGCCACTAGGCCGGAACGGCACTAGGCCGGAACGCTAGGCCGGAACGCCACTAGGCCGGAACGGCACTAGGCCGGAACGCTAGGCCGGAACGCCACTAGGCCGGAACGCTAGGCCGGAACGCTAGGCCGGAACGCCGCTAGGCCGGAACGCCGCTATGCCGGAACGCCGCTATGCCGGAACGCCGCTAGGCCGGAACGCCGCTAGGCCGGAACGCCGCTATGCTGGAACGCCACTAGGCCGGAACGCCGCTAGGCCGGAACACTAGGCCACAAACAGCTGGGTTCACTCAGCTTATTCCAGCTAAAGCGTCTCAGCTCTGTGCAGGCTTTGAATACACACATTATAAGATATATCTCAATATATCTTTGATTTATATGAGTGAATATGATTATATTGGATTACATATTTCTATGTTGTTGTATAATATATTTATGTAATATTTACTCTCTCTTTCTCTCTCTACTCATATACATGCGTTTGTATATACTATTTATTCATTATTTTTCCTCCACTAAGGCAACGTCAGCGTTTGAGATTCTAACTCGACCGTTTAACCTTCTTTATCGTGTAGGTTTTGTGTCTGTTGTGTCTGTTACGGATCCTTATTGATGACGTATTTGCATCATCTCTGTTGTGATTGTTTAGAAAAACAACACGATCGATTAAGACGTAAAGGAATAAAATCTATGAAGCTGCATGAACACTATCAGCAGCTTCTTAATTGGGCGGTGGGTCTGTGTCTGGTGGAATGGAGAGAGAGAGAGAGAGAGAGAGAGAGAGAGAGAGAGAGAGAGAGAGAGAGAGAGAGAGAGAGAGAGAGGGCTAACTGCTGCGGTCATACTAAGCACACGCGGGTGCGTCTCGGGTGTTTTGAGCGGAGAAGTGACTGTTTGACATCGAACACAAAAGGAACAAAAGCGATCGATGGGAGCACTTCACGCCGCCGCCTTAAACTGCACATTCTGGAGAGAGAGGCTTCAGAGGGGGTCTAGCAAAAAAGAAAAAGAAAGAAAAAGGAGGTCTTTCTATGGATTTTCTCTCTTTTCATTCAGCTAACGAAACAGGGAGAAAGGAGGAGGAGGAGAGGTCGGGGGGGGGGGGGACGCACACTCCAGCAGGTCGGCCAGGGTCTTGGTCCTCAGCGCCACCGGCCGCTTGGTTTTATCGTTGGTGATGGCGAACTCCTGCATGCCCAGCTCCTCCGCCACCTTGGCCTGGGTCCGGTTATTCACCAGGGAGCTGCGCAGCAGCTGTGGACCAGAGCACAGAGGGTTACCAGTCACAGGTTACCAGTTACCAGAATAGAGGTCACCAGTCACAGTGGAGAGTCACCAGTCACCAGAGGAGAGTCCACCAGTCACAGTGGAGTCACCAGTTACCAGTGGAGAGTCACCAATCACCAGTGGAGGGTCACCAGTCACCAGTGGAGAGTCACCAATCACCAGTGGAGGGTCACCAGTCACAGTGGAGGGTCACCAGTTACCAGAGGAGAGTCCACCAGTCACAGTGGAGAGTCACCAGTTACCAGTGGAGAGTCACCAATCACCAGTGGAGGGTCACCAGTCACAGTGGAGGGTCACCAGTTACCAGAACAGAGGTCACCAGTCACAGTGGAGGGTCACCAGTCACAGTGGAGGGTCACCAGTCACCAGTGGAGGGTCACCAGTCACCAGAGGAGGGTCACCAGTCACAGTGGAGGGTCACCAGTCACAGTGGAGAGTCACCAATCACCAGTGGAGGGTCACCAGTCACAGTGGAGGGTCACCAGTTACCAGAGGAGGGTCACCAGTCACAGTGGAGGGTCACCAGTCACCAGAGGAGAGGTCACCAGTCACAGTGGAGAGTCACCAGTCACCAGTGGAGAGTCACCAGTCACAGTGGAGAGGTCACCAGTCACAGTGGAGAGTCACCAGTCACAGTGGAGAGGTCACCAGTCACAGTGGAGAGGTCACCAGTCACAGTGGAGGGTCACCAGTCACAGTGGAGGGTCACCAGTCACCAGTGGAGGGTCACCAGTCACAGTGGAGAGTCACCAGTCACCAGTGAAGAGGTCACCAGTCACCAGTGAAGAGGTCACCAGTCACCAGTCACCAGAGGAGAGGTCACCAGTCACAGTGGAGAGTCACCAGTCACCAGTGAAGAGGTCACCAGTCACCAGTGGAGAGGTCACCAGATCATCCACACAGACACGTCCCATACTGTAGAGATGGAGCACATAGAGCACTAGCCCCTCCCCCTCCCTCAACGAGCAGCCAATCACCTGCCTGGGCACAGCTGAACAGGGAACGTTGGGACCGGGTCGTGTTGTTGAGTCACCGTGTTGGTCTGTGTCGGGGACGTTCCCGATCCGACCATGTGATCAGAAACCAGGAACGATCGGAATCAGCAGGAAAAGATCAGGATCACTGATCCATCCTGAACGGTGGTCAAAGTTCCAATGGTCCCTGAACGCACCTGGTGTATTAGCACACTCTATCTGTCTATCCACCATCTATCCATGTATCTATCCATCCATCTGCCTATCGATCTATCCATCTATCATGCTCCTTTTTTCTCTTTCTTTCTTCCTTCCTCCCTTTCTTTTTTCATCATCCTACCTTCTTCATTTGTATTTATCTAACGAGCTGTCTGTCTATCATCTATTCTTTCTTTCCTTCTTCATTCCTCCTCTCGTTTCTTTCTTTATATCTCTACATCATCCATCCATCTATCCATCCATCCATCCATCCATCCATCCATCCATCCATCCATCCATCCATCCACTCATCTCTCCATCCGTCCAAAAGCAGCTGTGATTCTCCCATTCACAGCTAGATAGGCCTCATTGTTTCTCTCAGTTAGTTCCCCTTCTTTCATCACTCTACAGACCATTTGCAGACCAAATAAATAAGTGGTCAGACAGGAAAAGAAAACAACAAAAAAAATAAATCAATTATTTTCTTTCATTAGCGCGGGCCCAGTTTACAGGAAAGCACAGAGGAATGCGTGGAAGCATCCGGAGCGCGCCTGCAATAATTCATCGAAGACGGAGAAGCTAATGCAGAGTAAATGTTTCAGGGATGTTTCTGTTGAATATTACATGGCGGCTCGGAGCTGGGAGGCCGGCTACATGCTAGCCCGGCCACGCTCGCTAAAAGCAACAACAGCTAAACACGGTAAATATAGCCACGAGACGCGCAAAAGAGCAAATAGAATCCAATATGACTGTCTCAATCTGTCTCGCTGTGATGTGCCCTCCTTAGCACACACACACGCACACACACACACACACGCACACACACACACACACACACACACGCAGGGAGACAAACACACTGGTTGAATGAGCACTTTTTCTTTCTTTCCGGCCCGATTTGAAACCATTTCAGATGCAGCCCGTCCGGACTCTTGGGCATAGAGGCGCTGCTGTGGCTTTCAGTCTGTGGGAGAGGAGCCGGAGGCTTTTAAAGTGATGACGTCACAGCTTCCATCCATCGAGAGAAACGTCCACAAATAAATATCCGACTGTCTGCGCAGGCTGCTCGCTCCAGCTCCATCATCAGCTCCACCCGAGCGGTCCAGTTCACCCGCACCCCCGTCTAAAAGTGAAAACCTGGGTCGGAGTCGTGAGTTCAGTGACTAAGGCAGGTGTTAGATAAACCGATCCAGGGTGAAAGTCAAATCTTTCTTTCTTTCTTTCTTTTAAGTGCATTGAATTTAGAATTTGCACACGACTTTGAGAGGAATAAAAAGAAGAAGTTGACAAGTAGGTGATCATCACGGGACGTGCAGTGGAAAACCAGTGGAACCATAGAAAAGGAGGTGAATACCAGTATGATACTCTGGTTCAGAGACTGACAGGGAAAGGAAGGAAGGAAGGGAGGGAGGAAGCAAGAAAGAAAAGCAGAGGGTTAAGAAGCCACCTCCAGGGTGGAGCACAAAAGCACAGCTGTGACTCCGTCTCAGGTAAAGTGGAGCAGGGATGGAGGAGCAGACAGGTGCAGAGGAGCGAAAAAGAAAAGAAAAGAAAAGAAAAGAAAAGAAAGGAGAAGAAAGGAGAAGGAAGGAGAAGGAAGGAGAAGGAAGGAGAAGGAAGGATGACGTCATGTGGAGGTGGTCTTACTGTTAAGTGGCCCTCGTGGTGGTCGGGGAAGTGGATGAACAGGTACTCTGTGGCCACCAGCTGCATGATGGAGTCCCCCAGGAACTCCATCCTCTGGTTGTGACCCCTGGAGGATGGAGAGAGGAGGAGGAGGAGGAGGAGGAGGAGGAGGAGGAGGAGGAGGTAATGAGAGGAAGTTACAGATCTGACTTTATTATCACTGCACAGAGAACAGGTGTGAAGGCAGGATGGCATGTTGGCAGCTTATGTGACTGCTCGGACGTGAAAGCTCTACACGACTCTATGTGACTATGTTCCTCTATGCTGACTATGTGACTCTACGTTGGCCCTATGTTAGTATATGTTGACTATGTTACTCTACATTTACTCTATGTGACTTTATGTTACTCTATGTTACTATTACGTTGACTATGTTACTCTATGTGACTTTACTCGACTGTGAGACTTGACGTGGTTTACATGATGCAAAAAGCAGAAAGTGACGGTTTCACATCTAGTGAAGTAGTGAAATATGAAGAGCACACAGATTATGTGTTGCAGTAGAATATAGAACTATGAAAATCAGATCTGAACTGATGTGATATACTGTAGAGGACATGACAACCATTCAGTTCATCCCACTGGGTAAAGCTACAGCATCGTGCAGCATCACTTTACTGTGGAGATGATATAAACATTAGCAGCTGAGAGCGAGCTTTTAACCTGAAAGATCTCAAAAAAAGAAAAGAGAGAGAGAGAGAAAAGACAAAGAGCACATTTATAACCCCCAACGACAGTGCTCATGGTAATTAGTGCACAGTCAGCATCTCAGTGAGGGGAGACTGTAGAAGTACAACATGTAGAAGAGAGGAGGACACGTAGTATGGACCACACACCCTGCTCCTCCTCGCTCTCTCTCTCTCTCTCTCTCTCTCTCTCTGCACAGATCCACCAGGCTTTAGTCTTTAGTTTGAGACAACTCTCTGCCTGGAGAAGACGAGGCAGAGGCAGCAGAAGATGAAGAAGATGAAGAAGAAACCCTTCAGAAGAAAAACGCCCTTATTGCTCCCTTTGATTGCAATTCAAATGGGGAGAAAAAAGAGGGAGGAGAAAAAAAAAGACATGGCATAAATAAAGAAAAAAACCCTCTTCTTCTTCTTCTACACCTGCAGGAGTGCTGCTTGTCAAAGCCCCGAGCCCACACACACACACACACACACACACACACACACACACACACACACAGAGGTTATGAGAAGCACTCTGAGCTCTCTAACAATTTCTGGAGCAGCGATACTGTACACCCGGCTCTCACTGATGTCATTAATTAAACAGAATTATAGATTAGCATTGCAGATGTGGGCTGGTGCCGTGCCAGGGAAGCTGGGAGGGAGCTAGGGGAGGCAGAGCTGGGGGAGGGGGAGGCGGAGGCTGCGGGTGAGACCTATGTATACGCATCCATCTATAGAGCCCGGCGCCCCACAGGAGGGCGGAGGAGGATGGAGAGACAGCAGAGGTGGGAGAGGGGCTGAGCAGGGAGCCCACATCAAAGACTGCAGAGGGAGAAAAGTAAAAGGGTCAGCGTTTACGGCTCCGTTTGGGAGCAGGTCTATCTCTTCATCTCTGGGCGACAATTAAAACGGATTAATTTCACTCGGCGTCGATTGCGGAACAGATTGGAGGAGAAAATCTGTTTCCTCCGACCGAAAACGAGACAAAAAAAACGACAAAAAAACCCCGAAAAAATGAGGAAAACGTTCTGCCAACAACACCAGAAACGTCCGCGTGCCAGGAGAAAGGGAGTAAAAATATCCGGGAGTGTCGCAGCCCGCAGAGTAGAAGTGGAGCGGCAGAACGTGGAAGTCCTGGCGTGGAGATCACACGCCTGCAAAGTTCCTGGGTGGTGATAATTCCTGTAACTCGGAGCGTTTCCTGTTAATCTCATTACGGCAGACGAGCCCAGATACTTCACCCCTCACCTCCGCACAGCAGATCGAAGCCCAGATTGCTCCCGAGCTTTAAGAAAAGAGGCCAAACAATGAATTGATTATCAATTACCCTTCTCCCAATCAGCCAATCAGATAATTGGCTGAGCTCTAATCTTTGCACCAGCAGCAGACTCTGGTTTCTATCAGGAAGTCAGGAGAGAAAACAACAGCACTCACTGCCACCACTTCCTCTCATCAGTCACTCCCCTCAGAGATCCAGCTCCTGACACACACACACACACACACACACACACACACACACACACACACACACACACACACACACACACACACACACACACTAATGGTTGAGTTTATGACACAGCATCACAAACTTTCAAACCCAACAAGCCATATGTATTTAAATGTCACTTTTTGCATTGAAATGTGTTTCATGTTTTTCAGAAAGAGTCACGATCCTCTGATCTCAGCTCCTTTAGTCTATGACAGACAGAAAACTGAGCGTTGTTGAGATTTCTACTGGTTTCAGATCATTATGTAAAACCAAACACCTAATCAATCAATCAATAGAGAAGTGATAGACTGCAAACACAATGGTCTGTTGCAGCTCTACCTGACTACAGGTCAAGTTTTGTGGTTGTGATGAGCAGATTTCTGATTCAGATTCAGAGCTACAACAACAAACTTCTAATCAAGAAACAACTTTTAAAACTTTTAAAATGACCTGTCTTCAGCTTCTCAAATGTGCCTAAACATGTTATATGAACATAAGGTAATTCCAGTACTCAGGTACTGCTGAACTGCATATGAGATAGAAAAGAGGCTACAAAGTAAGACCTGAACCAGTCTTATGAATTCAAACCAACAAGTCCAAGGCTGCTTGGATGACACAGCAAACACATGGCGTCTCACAGAGAGACGGACACACTCACCTGAGCACAAACCGCTCGACAAAACTGGAAAACCTCACGTGTAAGCTGCGGCTCGGAGAAGGTCAAACCTCACAGCTTAACATGTGGAAAACAACCTGAACAGACCACGGGTTGGTCTCCGTTTGAAAGCTAAACAAAGGTTTTAAGTGTAAGTGTGGCGTTTTGTTCAGCTCTGCCCGTTCATTGTTAGGGGGATTGGGCCGGCCCGTTTTGATATGAAATGTATCTAGGATACGAAATAAGAAGGAGGAATCTAGTGAATAATGGACCCGGGGTCCAGTGGCTCTAATGAAGAAGGTGTTCTTCATGAAAAAGGAGAGAGAAGAGCAGAGTGTGTGTGTGTGTGTGTGAGTGTGTGTGGGGTGACAGGAGCAGGAAATGGGAGGTAGAGAGAAAACTCCTTGCTCATCCCACAGACTTCAGATGCTGTACAAGCCCGGCACGTCAGCGAGCGTTCTGGGGGAAACCAGGAGCTTTATTTCATGTCCAAGAGGAGCCGGGACGAGAGAGAGAGAGAGAGAGAGACAGAGAGAGAGAGAGAGAGAGAGGGAGAGAGAGAGAGAGAGGGAACATCGCTGGAGTGACAGCGAGAGACGAGGGCAGACGGGGGGAGGAAAGAAGGGGAGAAGGAGGCAGAGATTGAGCGGCACAAAGAGCCGTCCCCTGTTCAGTGCAGCAGCACAATGCAGGGCGAGGTGGGGGAAATGGAACTGGATTGAAGTGCAGAGTCGAGGTCTTTATTCCCCTCTGACTTTGATCTAAAACACCTTTAACAGCCCCTGTGAAGAGGCTGCAGCGCCGGGGAGCAGCCAGCCCGCTCCTACACTCTCATTCCATTTGGCTTTATATGATTTTATTTCATTTTAAAAGCCACGAACGTTCTTGTTTCTGAAGTTGCGTGTGCGGCTCGTCAGGAGGAGACGGTCAGGAACCCTGGTGGGCTTCACGAGGGGAAAAAAGCCTTTTCACAGCATCAAAAAGAGCCAGCGTCACTTCAGAATAATGAAATCTCAGGGTCAAAAAAAAGCTGCACTAAACACAAAATGGATTAAAGTGAGTTTTTGCTGCAGAAGGTAAAATATTACCTTGGATTTAAGGGAACAGCACAAATGACATAAAAACCTTGGCAGATAAGTTAATGGACTGCTTCGTCCTCAATCTGCCTCCCTCAAGGAGCAAATCTGGTTTCATACCCTGACACACTTTCTCACCGCTTTGGTTTCTATCTGCCTGATTTCCTTAAAGACGTCGAGCTGTAAACCTGGCTGCGGTTTATCGAGCTAATCACAGCAGTTAGGCGTCACTTTCTGCTTTGAGCTCTCTCAACATGCTGGAGCCGGACATGTTGAGCTTTAATTTGCCTCTGCTCTCAATTCTGAGCCCGTTCAGTCAAATAACAGTTTGTAAAAACAGTTCAGATCTCGTCAACTCCTCTCAGAGCCGCAGAGTAATGGACTGCTTGAATGTGGTATCAATCCTCATTCTCTGGTATTCAAATAGAAGCTGTGGGCCCCTGGTCTCATCAAACAGCCTGGATCTATACACTCCCTCTTACCATCCTCGTTCTTTCAGCGTCAGATCAGAAATGACAGAACTGAGTGTAATATTACACTCAGTTTCTGTCACTTATCATCTGCGGCCCTCTCCTGCTTATCTTAACCAGAGCCTGAGGAAGAACCTGAGGAGGAACCAGAGCCTGAGGAGGAACCTGAGGAGGAACCAGAGACTGAGGAGGAACCTGAGGAGGAACCTGAGGAGGAACCTGAGGAGGAACCTGAGGAGGAACCAGAGCCTGAGGAAGAACCTGAGGAGGAACCAGAGCCTGAGGAGGAACCTGAGGAGGAACCAGAGACTGAGGAGGAACCTGAGGAGGAACCAGAGACTGAGGAGGGACCTGAGGAGGAACCAGAGACTGAGGAGGAACCTGAGGAGGTTCCACTGGTATTGCACCACAAACTGTAAACCAAAGTGCTGCAGGTCGACACTCGTCATTCTGGAAGCTGAAAGTCGGTATTTCATGTCACCTTCTGCTTCATACCGACGCATGAACCAGGATTTGAGAGGAGGCAGAAGTATTTCTGAACTAGAGGAGAGTCCTGCTACACTCTCCTCGGGTCACATCCCAGACTTCCTCTCTCCTCCTCCTCCTCCTCCTCTAGGTCGGAGCATCCTCTCCTCTGTAAAGCGTGGGGCCAGAAGGGCCCAGCTTCCTGGTCTGGCGTCCACCTCCAGGGCCTGACCTTCCTCCTGGTCCTCGGCCCTCGCTGTGCTCCGGGCCGCCGCAGACACCAGCAGCCTGACCCACTTACAGCCTCACCTTTGGTCCTCGTGGGCTGCCGTAGCTGGGCTGCGGCTGAATCCAGGTCAGCCGGGCCGCCGGCCACTAATGAGCCAGCACAGATTAGCCTGAAAAAACCCACAAACGTGTTCCCTGGCTCGCCCGCCCCCGGAAAACCAACAACAGCTCCTCTGCATAAAGTGTACAAAGCAGCATCAGCACTGCCTGCTCCTCACTGCCACACACACACACACACACACACACACACACACACACACACACACACACACACACACACACACACTGTTGCACTAGGTATTAAAGCAGCTCAGCTACTTTACATCCTGAGTCACTTTTCACTTTTACAAACCTGCTTTGAAACCTCCAGTAATCATGGACCATACAGAGCCCACTCACTGGGTTGTAGTTCAGCCTAAACCTGAAACCTCGCTCGATCGGCTTCTAGCAGGACGTGGACAAGCGTGCGTGGAGGCCGGCACCCTCGCTGGTGTGAGGAGGCGTTCCCTAACGAGAGCGGCCGCTCCGGAAGCGTCCAGCGGGCCTCCCACTGGGAGACGAGTGTTTGCGATGGGAGCTTAACTCACCTCCCAGCTCCACGACCCAACACAACAGTGTGTCTGACAGCCAAAGCAAGTTAGCCCCTGGCAGCGCACCTCTGATATGCTATTGGCAGCCTGCACTCTGTAATTGCTTGCTTGGGTTTGCCACAAGGACATTGTAGTGTGTGTGTGTGTGTGTGTGTGTGTGTGTGTGTGTGTGTGTGTGTGTGTGTCTACCATGTACAGTACAGGCTGTGGATCTTCTAATCCATCATTAAATGTCAAAGCTCCCTCCACTCGTGGCCAGTCAAGTCGATTAGAGGTCCAGAGGTTCGTCTCCCACCGAGCTTCACTTTGAGGACTTTCCAGCTCAAGGTTGAAACCTGCCTTGTTCTACAACTTGGTGGCATCGCGTCCCAAAAGCTCGACCCCCCCCCCCAGTGTGTGTGTGTGTGTGTGTGTGTGTGTGTGTGTGTGTGGTGTGTTTTATTAGGGTAAGACGAGCTTTATTTGTCCCAGAGAAGGGATGTCCATATGAGCATCGCTGACACACATATGTAACAACAAAATGGTACAAAAACGACTTCACTTCAGTCTGTTCTACTTTACAGACTAAATAAAACATACTAAATCAAAGGACGACTCAGTCACTGCTTCTCTAATGTTGCAGAGATTTCAGAAGAGCTGCAGCAGCTAATTGGTTAATTGACATTAATCAACAAATAAGATAATTAACAACTATTTTACTCAGTAACTTATGGATTTTCGCATTAAAAAAGGGTGAAACACTTAAGGAACATATGAGCTTTGATCTCAGCTTCTTAAATTTCAATGTTTTGTTTTGTTTGGTCTGCTCGATGAACATTCCCTCTTTGTTTGGTGATAATTGCGTTTCACCTAACGAGCGACTGTGTGTCTGCGTGTTCACTGCAGGAACAGAGGAGAGCGAGACCACTGAGAGGAGGGAGGACCACGTCTGAGGCGAGAACACTCAGAGCTCTCGCTCGCACGTCAATTCGGTGTTTGCAACCAGGACGGCTATTGGAGAAATGTCACGCAGGAGGCTGAGCCCAGCCAGGAAACAAACATCTCCGACGCTGCAGCCTCGCTGCCAAACGCTGCAATTAGCCAGAGAGAAGGAGGCCGGCAAGCCTCCATCAGCGCGCTCCGCTCCAGGAGCGGGCCCCGGGGTTAAGAAGTATGAGCGCATGTGAGAGCGACATTAAGTCTGAATGAAGAAGAAAAAAAATTTAAGCGGGAATCCAGGAACTCAGCAAGGTGGACTGAAGCAGGACGATAAGAGGAAATAATCTGATTATCTGTCAGATAAGAGAGGCGAGCCGAGACCATGAATCTGAAACCTGACTCGCTGAATCAAAACCGCATTTCCCATGAGGCCGTGGGGGTGAGGGGCCTCCCAGGGGCCAGATCCAGGTGGATTAGGCAGCGGACCATAGCACCAAAGTGAGAGAAACCATCTTCCACCGAGGTCTTTGAACACAACATCACTGCCAGGCTGCCAGGAGGGCATAATGATGATGTGGGAGGAGGAGGAGGAGGAGGAGGAGGAGGAGGAGGAGGGTGGAGGGAGGAGGAGGAGGAGGAGGAGGCTGCTGCATTCAGGCCAGATACAACAATTTAAGATGCCGGATGTATGAGGAAACTCCCAGCCACTCAGATCATGTTATATATTATTATGCATCATGCCTCATCACCTCTGAGGGGAGCAGCAGACACAGGCTGGCTCGCTCCAGCAGCATCCTCTGCAAATTACATCTGGCCGAGCCCGGCGCCTCGCTCCGCATCCTAATTGGCCGTGACTCCATTATCAACAAACAAACACTTACAGGGTGAGGTGGTTGAAGCCCACGGTCCTCAGGGTGAAGGCCCGGGCCAGCAGACGCACGTGTGTGAACAGGATGCCGATGGAGTCCTCGAAGGTGGTGAGCTTCTGCAGGACGGGGGACGTCTCGATCAGCTGACGGTCCGTCTGAGGCTCCTGCACCTGAGAGCACACAGAGGTCCTGTCACAGAGCTGGAGAGCATAGAGCAGACCTGCACAAAGAGAGGCCTTCACCTCAGACCCACCCCTCACAGAGACACATTAATTTCTCCTTCTGTGACATGGTTCCTTGATATCTCAATCACGTTGGTAACATGTTTTGGTCATAAAAGCAGAGGATTGAGCACAGTCGAGCTCTCTAAACACCAGTTTCAATGCTCGGTTTTAGCGCCTTTCCCTTTAAATGCTTATGAGCTCTTTCATGGCCACTCCCATTTCCTGACAACAGTTGACAAAACTGATGCTGAAGGGGTCTGGAGGCACTCCAGATAGGAAAATGTACACTCTGAAGCAATGGAAAAGTCAGTTTTGCATAATATGAATGAGTTGAGTGTATGCAGCTTAACTTTATTATGTATTTTATCCAGTCAGAGCCAAATATGGTCAGATCAGGGACATCCCTGCTACTTATGCACACACACATAACTACATAAAGAACACAAAGCCCAACATATCCCCCATATGAGCAAGTAAGAGCATGCTACTAGGGAGCAGCGCTAACCAGCTCCAGTAGAAGCCTCTGAGAAGCACAGTGCATGCTGGGTAACGGCCGGCCCGGCCGCCCTGGGGCTCCTCCGGCCCGGGCGACCAAACAGCCCGGCCTCGCTCCCGCCTGCTCCAGCGAGCCGTTCCGCCTTAAGAGCGTCAAAAAAATAAAAAAAAACCCCTTCAATGAAATGAGATTCAGCAGCGCGCGGCGCTCCGGGCCTGTTTAGAGTGTGTGTTTTTAACCCGCCTCAAAACAAACTGGGACGAGCCGCGGCAGATGGAGTCTCATCGTCGTTAGGTTTTAAGTCAAACACACTCGTTTCTCTGCCTCGTTTCTCTGCCTCGTTTTTTTCTCCTCGTTCTCCCTCTCGACTCGACTTGTGGCGGCGCAGGGTAAATCGCAGGCTGCCGGCCTCGTGACTGTGATGAGTCTGGATAGAATGGCTCTCAGTGGAGAAAAGAGCTGTGGATATCTATCTATTGTCTATCTATCTGTTAGCTTCAGGGGGAGGCCTCGGCCTGCTCAGAGCTGGACGGCTGCAGCACAAACAGCTCTGACTGCAGCGTCTGCTCATGTCTGAGGCCATCAGAGAGACGCAGAGGGAAGCGAAAACCCCGGAACATACGTACATGCATGTTTGCTGAATCAAGAGGCATCCTTATGGGCGTGTTAATTAGGGCTGCCAGAAACGCCTGACTGCTCTGCCTGCGTGTCAGAGCTGCGAGTTCCACCGATACCAAACATAAAAACACATTTCACGCAAACGCTCAATGTGCAGTTCAACTGGCCACTTTGCTTTAGCCTCGATGTCTGAGGCGCTCTCCAGGAACAAGAAAGAAACAAGAGAAAAAGATGGGCATTCCCCTGGTTTCTCGAGCGTCCTCTCCTTTGTGCAGCTCTAATGGAGAGATGACACGTAAACAGCTCTCAGAGGCTGCGTGTCGGGCCAGAGATGTATTTTTAAACTCAGTGTTTTAATTAGAGCGCCGGCAGTAATGTCATGGCTCCATCTTCCAATATGTCCTAAGAAACATTTCACTTCTGCCTCTTTCTTCCCCCCCCCCCCCCCCCCCCCCCCCCCCCCCTCCCCTTTCCTCTGTTAATTAAGGAGAGGCGTTTAAATGTCCATGCATCACAACTACGGGCATGTGAGGAGTGGAGCAGGCCCAGTGATCCTTCAGGGGAACGGCCGGCAGCG
Source organism: Karalla daura (assembly GCA_029224185.1). Taxonomy (NCBI): domain Eukaryota; kingdom Metazoa; phylum Chordata; class Actinopteri; order Chaetodontiformes; family Leiognathidae; genus Karalla; species Karalla daura. Next base: position 2,104,589 of record CM055208.1, on the reverse strand, counting down.
AGGCTTCAAACGAGGCCAGGAGAGGAGGAGGGAAAATAAAACACCAGCAGCAGTTATGAAAGGCAGGAAAACACACACACTTTTGAAATGGCTTCAAAGCATCACTTTCAGCTGGGTCCAGGCAGAGAGCAGAATCAGAGCCCGGGTCTTCTGAGGCCCGGAAATAGAAGAGAAGAAAGAAAAGACAGAGCCTGGAAACTCATGGAAGTCCCCAGAACAACCAGAGGAGGGATTCTGGGGGGGGGGGCTGATGGCTGCGCCGGTGCGGATCGGCCCAACATGGAGGACGAGGCGCCGCTCCTGGGAGCACCACTCCTGGCTCCTGGGAGCACCACTCCTGGCTCCTGGGAGCGCCGCTCCTCGCTCCTGGGAGCGCCGCTCCTCGCTCCTGGCTCCTGGGAGCGCCGCTCCTCGCTCCTGGGAGCGGCGCTCCTCGCTCCAGAGGCCACGGCGCCCGGGGAGGCTGATGGCTGCCTGGACGTAGAGGAAGGAACGCCGAGGGTACGCACAGTTTACCCACGCCCTGACCAGCTGCCACCACCATCCACTCAGATCTCATTAAGGCTGCTCCTCGCCCTGCTCCTCGCCCTGCTCCTCACTCTGCCCCAGGTACCCCAGAGTCCCCAGGAACCGTAGAACACCTCCTTCAGGTTCTCATCCCTCTGGTCCAGCAGCTGATTCTGGACGCGTTAATGTTTCACTTTTGCTCCAGTTTTTGGTCCAATTCTGGAAATGTGATGTTCTTTGGTGTTTACACCGGGAATTGATTGTGGTTTTCTTTAGG
>CM055208.1:2081611-2103705 GCA_029224185.1 Karalla daura | reverse complement strand
GTAGCGCCCACACCCCCACACTGTGAGGACAGACACCTGAGAGACAGACAGACACCTGAGAGACAGACAGGCAGGCAGACAGACAGACAGGGCCACTGTCACATACAGGGGTGTATCCAACAGGATGGGCCAGTGGCTCTGGGATTATTCAGATTAAATACTCAACTTTTTTCATACTTTTGGAGGGCCTTCATTTACACAATACTGATTCATCAGCTTCCAATAGCTTAGCAGAGCTAGCGAGCTTAGAGCTGCACTTAAAGATGCCGCATCATCCATTAAACGTCCTTCCAACAGTACTAAAAAAAACCTTAAACAGCATCAGTTTGGCCCCTGTACTCTTGTACACTTACACTGGACAAATGGTCAAATTTGGGGTCAATTTTTGGACGTGGACTGTAATGTGAGGACAAACTGTATGTCAGGGTTAGGAATGAACAGGACTGGAGGCTCAACTTCATCTGTGGTTGGAGAATCTCCACCCCCCCCCCACCTCCCACCCCCCCGCTTCCCACTTCCAGAGACAGAGCAGCTCTGTTTCCCAACATTAAGAATCAATTTAACACTTAATGAAGTTTAATTATTTATGATTCCAGTGCGGATGAAATAAAAAATGGAGATTGTGATGATGTCGAGGACGCTCGTCCCTCAGGTTAAGTGCTTTCAGGTGCCATCGGGGGGGGGGGGGGGGGGGGGGGGGGGGGGGCGGTGGAATAACAGCAAATGGGTCAGCATCTCATTTCAGACTGGGGTATCGACCACCCACCAAGGACTGAGGTGTGGTGAGTGTGTGCGTGTGTGTGTGTGTGCGTGCGTGTGTGTGTGTGTGTGTGGTGGGTGGAAGGTCGGTGGGATTTGGCTCTGAGAGGTGTGCGGTCTCTGGAGACAGAGAGCCGGACTCTTCGTGCCTCCACCCTGCCTGCGGAGAGAAATATGTGCAAGATCAACACGTTTCCTCAACGCCACTCTGAGGGAAGATCAAGTGGTGGCGAGAGAGAGAAGAGAGAGAGAGAGAGAGAGAGAGAGAGAGAGAGAGAGAGAGAGAGAGAGAGAGAGAGAGAGAGAGAGAGAGAGAGAGAGAGAGAGGGAGGGAGGATAAGCTTTGGCTCAAGCTGTTGCCAAGGACAACGCCAGTCAGAAGCTGTTTTGGGCCTGGGGTCTAATGTTGGGTGAGTCATAGCAGTGATAGAGACGTGGCAAGGACCTCTAAAGTACAGTATCACTCAGGTGTTTAAGAGGTTCAAGGAGATAAACCTTTAAAATGCGCCGTTGGCCTGGGGGGGGGTTGTATGTGTGTGTGTATGTGTGTGTGTGTGTGTGTGTGTGTGTGTGGTCAGCGGCACGGAATGGGCGCCTCTTCATCTTCTCAGCCCGGCCCAGCTGGCAACCCCCATCGCCTTGAGCAGCCGATGAAAAATTCATGAAAGTGGTCAATACGTTTGAGCAAATGCTTCCCTTTCAGCTGGGCCGTCTCAGCCTGGAACCGGGGGAAGTTGAAAGGCACTAAAAGAACATCGCAGGTTATCGAGTCAACACGCAGTCAACACCCGCCCGACACCCAAACACAACATGGAAACGTCGATAGCCGGGCCGGATAATGGGTCGCCCTGACGCAGCCAGGTTTGGAAATTGAAGAAGGAAAAAAAAAAGAGCGTAAAAGCATGGACGCGCGTGATCTTGGAAAATGCGAAGAGGGGAAAGAAAGGAAGAAGGGCAGAAACACAGAGAGAGGAGGTGAAGTACACACAAGTTGCTTGAGATTGCGATGGAGGCTTATGATTAAAATCCATCCACAGGGCGCATGCGATCCGCCCACTCGCTGCATATAGACCCGAACAGCTAATGTTTCAATTACAGCCATCGCTAAGACAAGGCAGACAATGATTAAGCCAGCATCGAGTGGGGATTTAAGAATAACAACAGGCTTTTTTCTACTCCCTCTCCCTCTCTCTCTCTCTCTCCCTCTCTCTCTCTCTCTCTCTCTCTCGGCACGGGAAGGTATAATTACTGGGGGCACAAATCATCATGTGCAGCAGCTGAATCACAGCCATTTGGAGGATGGAGCTCTTGTGTGAGACAAACAAAAAAAAGAAAGAAAGAAAGAAAAGAAAAGACGGAAAAAAAACATATGCAAACATGTTTATTTGAATGTCAGCAGCCTGTCCACTGAATAGTTAGAATTAAAAAGCTACAGAGAAAATGAAAAGCAACTTGGAGATGGCATCTCTGATCTCTTAGCTCCTTTTTTTTTTAAGGTGGACTTCAATCAGACCCTGCTCGGCCCCTCAGGGGAGAACAGACGCAGGCTGCACACACTCGCAAGCCAACCGTGAATAGGCAACATCACTATACCTCTACCCACACACACACACACACACACACACACAGCATAATGGTGCTCCTCTCTGACAAGGTCCAATGCTCCTTGACAAATTGGTCTCTAGCTACAGTCTGCCAATCAATCCATCAAACGTAGTAGTGCAGCGGAGAAATCGATCAGCGAGAGCGTCACTGATCAATACGAACATAAAAGCAGCCCTGACTCCAAAACGGAGGCTTGTTTCACTGGATAGTGAAGGTGATCTCCTCGTATGAGGGAGTCTGTGTGGGGGGGAGGGGGGAGGAAACTAATGTCCACTCTAAAGTCCATCACGCGATCTACGGTGGAGCTGGAGAACTTGTGCGGGTCCTTTTCGAGCAGTGTGGGCAGGTGGGGGGGGGGGGGGGGGGGGGAATAAAAAGGCCTCCGACTGTGTCCGTGAATCCATTCTCCGAGTCGTCGCTTAAATCAAGGACACGCTAAAGACGTACGGCCGGGCTCATTTAAAACGCAGCTGCAGCTGTGGCATGGAGAGCAGATGGATACTGAGCTGCTGAGGAGAGAATAAAAATAAGAGAAACTCATTCACAGTGACACGTACGTGTACGTGTGTGTGTGTGTGTGTGTGTGTGTGTGTTCTAAAGATGGGAACACATATAAGTGTGTGTGGCGTGAGACGGAGCGGGCTGCAGCGAGGTGGCCTCAGCAGGCAGGGAGCTGCCAGCCAGCAGCATGTAGGCCTAGCACACTCTGCTGGCCTACCAGAGGACCAGAGCACACCACAGCAGGCAGGGCTAGCACACGCTCCCCACGCTAAGCAGAGCTACTCTACTCTACTATGATCTACGTCGACCTAGAATGAAATAAACACAAAACAAAAACAAATAACTTCACTTTGGATAACGACAGTCTAAACCCGGACAAAGATGCAGAGCAAGTACATGCTCACATCCTCAGTTACACATAATGAGATAATGAGTCAATATCCTGTGATCAATAATCTAATATTGGAATGGCTCAGACATATAATGTGCTTTGGAGCTGTTTCACTCCTAATTATCATGTACTAAATATAGTAACTGCCATGTTACGTCATGTGACCATTCATTTGAGTGGCAGGAAAGGCAGCCAATCAGAGCTAAGCCTACCTGTAGCTGCCAGATAAGCATGAAAAGGGCGCCAGACCAAAAACAGGTCGGAGTAGTACAGGAAAAAGTTGCTCAGGTTTAGTCACATGCTCATAACGAGCCATCGTACATGTGTGGTTGCCAGATAAGCATGAAAAGGCATCAGATCTGTGCACATTTCAGGATCATGAACTAAATATGGAGTAGTAGAAGTAGTTTCCTGTGAAACCATAGCTTCTATGTGAACAAGGAGAAACGCTCCTTGCTCTAGCCACTCCGGGTCGCATTTAAGGCGGAATGAAAAGGGTTAAAAAAAAAAAAAAGTCTCGGATCATTTGCCCTCTCTGAGGCTGAGGCAGTTAAAAGCAAGCTGCTCTAAAAGCTCGTCTGGCTCTGGACCCAGGAGGTGCAGGAGGCAGAGGCGGCGATGCCAAAACCACCGAAGGCGCCGGAGACGGTGACCGTCCCGGTTACCACGGCGACCTGCATCACGCCCGGCGCTCCGTGGTGCGGCGCCGCTAATAGATGCTAACGGAGCAGGCCGCGGGCTGAGCGGTGACATCATCGCTATGCCGATGGCGGCTCTGAGGAGGCGCCGTCCTCCAGGACAACCGAGAGAAGAGAGGGAAAGAAACGAGCCTCCTGCTCCGCACTGACGCTCTAATACCCTCCACAGTAATGTCATTAGCAAATTAGCATCTATTGTCTCCTCTGGGCGCCTGTGTGCAGCGGAGCTGGATCCCGTCCTGGGCGAGAGCCCCGCAGTCTGGGAGGCCGTGCCAGGCAAAGGTGACGTGAGGAGAGGAAAACAAGTGGATGGAAATAACTGTTGCACTCCAGCCATGAATGCCATACCAATTAGGGAATAACAACGAGAGCGGGAGGGGAGAGGAGCGGAGTGAAGAATAAACGGGGCTGCTTTTGTCTGGCGAGGTCTCGAGGTGGAGAATTACACGCGCGCTTTGTTTTAGGTAGTCGACTCTTGAATTCCGCCTCCGGAGTCGCAGAGCCTTTGTCTTGACTTGTCATAAGAGGACCGGAGCGAAACATCTGCGGGGGTAATGACATCCTGGGGTGCTGGAGAGCAGGGCGATGGAGGGGGGGGGGGTGGAGAGGGAAGAGAAGGAGAAAACAAGAGAGAGGGCTTCCTGTTGTTAAGACAGAAAGAGAGAGAGGGAGAGGGAGAGAGGGACTGATCAACCATGTGTGAATGGAATACCATCCCGACAAATAGCGAAACCTTCCAGGGTGTAGGAGACAAATGCAGAGTCCTTCACTCCTGCAATGCATCTCATTAGTTTGGTAATGTGCTGTGTGAAGAGCCATTCCGACGTGTTAGGCTAGAAATACAGAGCCATTCAGCAGACCACTGAAGTCTCCCTCTCTCTCTCTCTCTCTCTCTGCGTCTCTGGTCTCTCTCTCTCCTCTCCCTCACTCCCCTCCATCGTAGCGGCCGGCTGGTGTTTAGCTCTCTGCTCCGTGTCCATCTGTCTCCTCTCGGCTCTGTGTGACAGAGCAGCCATCAGGAGGATTCAGCAGGGGAGAGGGTGACGAGCCCGGCTATTTCCAACCCCTCGTCTGTAGCGTCTGGAGAAAGTTTCACACCAAAGTTTGAGTCGCGCCGGACGCCAGTTTCCAACGCTTCTCTCGCCGTGAAACTGCAGGACTCCGTGACCCTTTGAGTGTTTTAGCTTTAGCACAAACTTCTTTTTATTTCCCTTCCCAGAAACTCCACTCTGTCTATACTCAGGCTTATTTTGTCATCCTACATCGCTGTGTGAGGGTAATTCAGCTCAAATGCGGAAATCTGAAGGTGATTTTTTTTTAAACTCTGCTCACTCTTGTGGGCGACTTGTATCGGTGCTTGAAACAGGTTTTTCTTAGCTCCACAGAAGTAGAAGAACATATGAATAAAAAATATAGATAAGTGTAGAGACATCATCATTATTCAGCCATGAAAGGGACTGAAGGATTACATGTGTACTGGATGTATTATAATAACATGTGTATTGCTTATCAGGCTGCAAAGAAGGAAATAAATCAATAGTAAGAAATGCAAAAAAAAAAAAAGAATCTGCAAGGACTGATCACATGGTCAGTGGCCAGTGTTACTTTGAAAAGAAAGTTACGGCTGTAAAAAAAGACATTACATTACATTACTTTCTAAGAAAAGTAACAACATGTTCTAGTTAACCTGTCAAAGACATTAAAAAAGAAACTTTAAGACTTCATTGTCATTTCAAGCTTTTAAGTTATCAGCAACACATTTTTGACTTTGAATGTCTTCATTTTATCTGAATTGACTGATCTACTTGTAACTAACCCTAACCCATCCCTAACCCTTACCCACCCCTAACCCTAACCCATCCCTAACCCATCCCTAACCCTTCCTAACCCTTACCCATCCCTAACCCTCACCCTAACCCATCCCTAACCCATCCCTAACCCAAACCCTAACCCATCCCTAACCCTTACCCACCCCTAACCCTAACCCACCCCTAACCCTTACCCATCCCTAGCCCTAACCCTAACCCACCCCTAACCCTAACCCTAACCCATCCCTAACCCTTACCCACCCCTAACCCCAACCCTTACCCATCCCTAACCCATCCCTAACCCTAACCCATCCCTAACCCATCCCTAACCCTTCCTAACCCTTACCCATCCCTAACCCTCACCCTAACCCATCCCTAACCCTTACCCACCCCTAACCCTAACCCATCCCTAACCCTAACCCATCCCTAACCCTTACCCATCCCTAGCCCTGACCCTAACCCACCCCTAACCCTAACCCTAACCCTAACCCATCCCTAACCCCTTACCCACCCCTAACCCCAACCCTTACCCATCCCTAACCCATCCCTAACCCTAACCCATCCCTAACCCATCCCTAACCCTGACCCATCCCTAACCCTGACCCATCCCTAACCCATCCCTAACCCTAACCCTGACCCATCCCTAACCCTAACCCATCCCTAACCCTTACCCATCCCTAACCCCTACCCATCCCTAACCCTGACCCATCCCTAACCCATCCCTAACCCTAACCCATCCCTAACCCTTACTCATCCCTAACCCATCCCTAACCCTGACCCATCCCTAACCCTGACCCATCCCTAACCCTAACCCATCCCTAACCCATCCCTAACCCTAACCCATCCCTAACCTATCCCTAACCCATCCCTAACCCTAACCCATCCCTAACCTATCCCTAACCCATCCCTAACCCATCCCTAACCCATCCCTAACCCTAACCCATCCCTAACCTATCCCTAACCCTAACCCTAACCCATCCCTAACCCTAACCCTAACCCATCCCTAACCCTGACCCATCCCGTCTCGTCCCTACCAGCCCTTCCTTGACCTCCACTGAGTTTCTAGACTACGTTCTTCCACGTCGTCCTGCTCTCGGTCTGACGAGCTCCACGTCTGTCTCCTCTGGTTTTGATGTCAGCTTTCAGCTTTTGTTGCAGCTTTATTTGGTCTTTAATTATCTGAGTAAGATATTACAGCATCTTACAGGGATGTCATTACTGCTTCGGAAGAACTCCATCGCTGGGACTGAAACTTCCCGAATTACGACGCTCTTTGATCAGAGCGGATGAGCACAGCGCTGCTTTGTCTGAGTCAGTCTGCTCTCCAGTCTGACTGAAGTCCAGGCCCGCTACTTCACAGATCTGACGGAAGATTTCTCTCAGACCAAATATGAAAACTTTGGGTTTTCTCTTTCTATTTTGTCAGCAAGCTGAAAGCAAACGACCAGTTTACACGTTCTAAAAAATCATTACACAGCTTCACTCCTTCAGACGGTTCTATCAAGTCATGTTCAGTGGAGTTCCACAGGGATAGAAGCTGGGGCCTAATCTGTTTTTTCTGTGCCATTTAACTCCATATATTATGGCACCTGTTTCTATAGAGAGACATGTTTTCACCCCTATTTAACTTTAAAGGTCAAGCACAAACAGCTACCAAACAATGGTCTTTATCTCTTCAATCTGTGGCGTGTTTCCAGTTATTTCGCATTGACCGCTTCTTCTTCTGCTTCTTTTACGCCCGTCACCAGCAGCTCCAAAACCCTCAGAAACGCTTTTAAAGAACAAAGACTATAGATTCACACATTCGGCCGTCCCTGCACAACGCTCCCGTCAGGTTTCAGAATCGATGCTGAGATTACTGAAAGATGAAAGATCTGGAGTGCTTTTCTGAAAAATGAATGTGCTTATTGTTATTGTTGCGTACATCCAGCACAGCCTGACTCCCTCCCAGATCGGCAGCAGCTTGGTAAAGTCTGCATCTGATAGCGTGCTCCTGGTTTCTCTCCTGGTTTCCTCTCCTTCCTCCCTCCATGAAAGCTGCTCGCAGCACCAGCAGCACCACAGCCTTTGTCTCCTCTCCGCTCGGTCTTCACTGCTCCTCCATCTGGAGACTCTGCCATCAACACGTCCGACTTGCCTCTCATCTGCTGTCTCCCCGAGTGATGAAACAAACACTCTCCATATCGCCTCACAAATGAGACTATCATGGAGACGTACAACAGCAGGTATCTTCTGTTGTCAGGGGATATCAATGTGTTTGTGGGATGTCAGGAGACCTCTCTGTTTGCGTGCTTGTCTCTGTGTTTTCCACATTTTTTAATCACAGTCTCGATGGTGGCGACAGCACAACCTCCATGTCCTCAAACTGAAAAAACAGTCGCATGTATTTACGTACCGTACGCGTCCCCACTGCTGAAAGGAGACTAGCTTTTTTTTTTTATTTTGGAGGTCTCTTAGCGAACAAAGGCGTCTGGCTCTCAGGAACATGGTAACTGATTTCAACTGTACAGCAAAAACATAACCAAGGACAGCCAGCTGTCACACACACACACACACACACACACACACACACACACACACACACACACACACACACACACACACACACACACACACACACACACACACACACACACACACACACACACACACACACACACACACACAGGGGCTGGCCACAGAGAGACGAGGCTTACAGTAGATCTGACAAACCAAGGGCAAACATCTTTGTCGGTTAAAGAGGTAAAAAAAAAAAAAAAGAAAACAGGGAATGAAAGACGACGAATATGAAAGAGAACATGAATTCATTGGTCTTGAACCCCAAGGAGTTGTGTAAATACTGCACACGCTGGTTCTCTTCTTTCTTTATGTGGGACCATAACACGGATCTCGAAACGAGTGCTGAAGCGTGTGTGTGTGTGTGTGAGTGTGTGTGTGTGTGTGTGTGTGTGTGTATGTGTGTGTGTGTGCGTGTGTGTGTGTGTGTGTGTGTGTGTGTGTGTGTGTGTGTGTGGGAGACCGCCTGATTCTCAGACAAACAGCCTCAACGGCCAATTAGAAACGAGCCAGCTGCTCCATACAAGGCGAGCTGCAAGTCATTTAATTGATTCATGACATTTCTTGCCAACATAAATGCAAATACTGATTCATTCATCAATTATTCATGGCTGCTGATCTCACACACACACACACACACACACAGACAAACAATAGCAGGTGTCCTGCCCGAGACTGGCAAACCACTCTGTTCCACACCTCCAGTTCAGTGTGCGACATGTTCGAGCCAAACCGTGGCTGCGTCCAGATCTGCTCTGCCTCCCTCGCTCTCATCGTGGAGCACGACGCACAACAGGCCATGAGCAGCTACTCAGAGAGGCGAGCAGGCGAACTGCGAAACATCGAGCTACCTCAAGGTTCAGAGGCTGGCGAGGCCTCCACGCTGAGCAGACTGGCGTGTGTGTGTGTGTGTGTGTGTGTGTGTGTGTGTTGGAACAGTTGGGTCTTCCAATGGTCGAAGGAGGAAGATCACGTCTAGCATCAGCTCATCTCTATGACTGACGAGGCCAGCGGTACAGTGGGTGAAATTCTAGCTCCTTTAAAGCTCTCTAATTCCAAACACTTCCAAGGTTTTGAGATTTTCTTGTCACCATTGCTCCCTCCCCCTACCTGTGTCAACCCTGAGAGGCCGAGAGCACTCCTGGAGATACACCTGGAGAAACGCCCTGCGTGTAGCTTCAGACAGGCGGAGGGCAGGGGTCAGGGGTCCTGGAAATGAGACGTGTCAGTTACCTCGCTGTTGAAGAGCAGCCTCCCGAAGAGCTGGCGGGCCTCCTCCAGACCTCCCTCCAGGTACACGGCTCCTGCAGGAGAGACGGGAGCAGAGACTCAGTCAGAGCCGGCACAGAGCCGCTGTCTGCTTCCAGAGAGCTCAGCCAGAGGAGAACAGCTCGTTCAACGCCACAATACATTCCAGTCGTTCGGAGGTAATTTCAGACTTCGCTTCTAATGGAAAACTTTAAATTAATTGAACTCGGCAATGAGTTATAATTGCTTTATTAAAAGTAGGAGTGCATTTTTATTGCTTTTTGGCGGTGGAATGACCTCAGGGTTCCTGTGCAGATCCACCTCCTCCTCCTCCTCCTCCTGCTCCTTGACAGAGTGTAGGAAAAGGAAGAGGAGGAGGAGGAGGAGGAAGGACAGCTGCGTCACAGACACTGAAATGGAACTGGCCAAGGTCACGTAAACATCAAACTCTTTCGTCACACTGCAGGTATGAACAGCCCACATACGCCAGCGCTCCACATGCAAGGAGCGTTGTTCAGATTATGAGAAAGGAGGGAGAAATAAACCAACACAAATACACGTGAAAAAGCACAAATGTGACAGAGGAGGATGGAGAGCTGCTGAGTTATCTTAAATCTGTCTCTGTGGGAATGACAGGTACCCTCAGTCGCCTCCTCTCTGCTTTTGTTGGGATTTCTCCTTTGTTTTGTTTTTTTTGTTGCTCCTCTCCTGTTTCTCCTAAAAACCAGTGGCGCTATCATGCTGCCTCTAAGCTCCGCACAACTTGGAACCATCACACTTAGGGTGGCTCATTCAATTTAGAAAGCAATAACCACCTGGCAAATTGGGTATACAATCGAGCAGCGGTTTTTATTATGTGCATAAATGAGGCGGTAGGAAATGGGGCGCGGTGCGGCTGCAAGTGGAAATGTGCAAACTGCTTCCATGGACGACATCAACAACATATGAGGGATTCATCATCTAGGGAGGGAAACTGCTTTCAGATGGCTAACAGGCCATTTACACACACACACACACACACACACACACACACACACACACACACACACACACACACACACACACACACACACACACACACACACACACACACACACACACACACACACACACACACACACACACACACACAGTGGAGATGAAGCCTACATAACCGAAACCATAAAAAAAAAAAAAAAAAAAAAAACACCTCGCACAAAGAGGAGCGCACGCCCGCTCCGTCTGCCTCGCTCGGCCTTTACTTCTAAACAGAGAGTGTGTGTGTGTGTGTGTGTGTGTGTGTGTGCGTGTGTGTGTGTGGAGGGGGGGTATTACTACCAGCAATTGGCCAAATGTTCCTAAAATTTGATTAAGCCTGACAACTTTGTCTCACCCTAGCAGGCACTTTGGCACGTAACAAGTGTTCATATGGAGGTCTCTTCTTCTTCTTCTTCTTCTTTTTTGCTAATGTTAGAATCCAGTTGAGTGTCGGTGTAATGAAAGGAGCCTGTGGATTTCAAAGGCGTTTTTTGGGGCTTTTTAAACAAAAAAAAGAAGAAAAAAAAGTCATTTCCTGGAGATCCCAGAGCTGCCACGCCTGTAAATCAATCTCTATAAATCTTAGCTCCTCTTGAAGTTGTCCGCGAAGAACGCACTGTGCCACCAAAGCTCTTGCAGATGTGAAGGAAGGAGGGATGGAGGGAGGGAGGGAGGGAGGGAGGGAGGGAGGGAGGGAGGGAGGGAGGGAGGGAGGGAGGGAGGGAGGGAGACCTCTAATCTGGTGGTGGAGCAGCCTCTCTGAGGTTGACCGCGAGGAGGGAGGGATAGAGATGAGAGATGGAGGGATGGAGGGAGGGAGGAGTGGGGGGGCGTCTCCTCACAGGATGTTGTGTCAGCACTGAGATTTGTGGTTTCACCACAACGTGGACCTGGGCCCTCGAAGCAGATGTTTCCTCTGGAGACCAACTGTGGGAGGATGAGAGCTCCCTCCCAGGACCCCCCAGCTCTGAACGTCTTTCAACGATCACTCAGAACGCCTCTGCCTGCATGTGTGTGTGTGTGTGTGTGTGTGTGTTGAGGTGAGATGGGAGTGTTGGGTGGGACCGGGAGGCTCTTTGCTTCTTGTATTGATGACAAAGCTGATTCTGAAAAGTTCCACAAACGGAGGCCCTCAAAGTCGCTGAAAACTCAAGTTTTTCTTTTCTTTTTTTCCCTTATTATTAGATTTTCTAAACTTCTTCTGAGAGGGAGATGAGGGGTTGGGGTAGGCAGGGAGAGGGGAATAACCAAGGGAGTCTCCAGAGATTTAGAAGAAGGTATTAAAAATCTCAAAGCAACACCTTTGGTGTCAATCAAAGGCCCCGTGGATGAAGAAGGCGAGATGTGCAGTTAAGTCTGGCGAGAAACGCTCCTGACAAGACGGCTGTCCGTGCTAAAAGTGTGCCCCACAGCAATCCAATCAATCGCACAACTTGCCGCAGTCATTAAACGGAGATCTGTGCTTCACAGTGCAAAAAAGCCCATCAGCCGGCCCAGCTGCAGCTGCAGCTCCACGGCCTGAATCCAAACCGAGCAGCCAGACGTCTCCTCCTGCAGCTCCTCCTGCAGTAGCATCACACCCACCTCTGAAAAAACAGAAACCTTCAAACCATGGAGCTGTCCAGCCATCTATAGATAGTGCATCTACATTTTACGTTGCGTCTTATTCCAAAAATCAATCAAAGTCTTTATTTTCCGCCTGAATCTACACAAAAAACCCTCTAGTGACAAAGTGGACGAGGACTGAAAGACATATTTGCAAATGTCTTTAAAATAATAGAGACAAACAGTTGAGTTATTGCTTCAGACTGAGGAACACAATCAGTCAATTAGCTGCTTATTAACACGTTAGTCAGATCTCAGAGTGGAAAAGAGCTCCTTCTTCTGCATGATTTGATCATGAATGATGTATGATGATGAGTCTCCCTCCTGATTACAGCTTATTGATAGCGAGTCAAGAAGTGATGGATTCACAGAGCGAAGAGGAGGCCGTTCTAAAATGAAGAGCATCCACTGGTTACAGGAGTAAACTGACAGAAAGGAAGACTTCAGAGTGCAAAACAACCTGAGAAGACTGGATTTAGAGTCCTTCAAACACTTCTATTTTTTTTTTGAACCTCGTTTATCAGGGAGAACGACTTCAGCTAAAACTTTATTGACGTCACAAGTGCAATTAGAGGTAAAACTCAAGTCTATCCATCAGTGATTGTTGCATATAATCATGTATAATAAAAGGTTAACATGTCATTTCTAATGACAAAGACTGTGTGTGACTAGAGGTTAGTAAAAGGTGACTATATGTTCCCTTATCTAAACTGTTGGGTAAGTGTCCCAGGACGGCCTGGAACCCTGGGAATGTGCCAGTGGATGGAGTAGAAGCTCTCCAGATCCTCTGGAAGCTTCCGACCACACACTCTTAGTCAAACGCCTTTTCATCCCGATGTTTCTGGTGGATTTCTCATGTCGTTTTTAATGACCAACTTTTGAAACATCCACATGTAAAGAGAGCTGAGAGTTCAGAACACCTCCCTGTTTCCTCAGATGCTCAGCTTAATGACTTCCTCTTTTTTGGGCCTCTTTCTTCCAGGAAGTAGATTTGCGTCTGACTTATAAACGCGACTGGGGTCGACGTGGAGCAGAGTTTACAAACTCGGGCGAAGTTTGCGCCCTGAGTATGCGTCCGACACTAATGAATCTGCTCGCCTGGTTCACACGCTCCACTGTTATGTTTAGGAATGGAATTCCAATGTCTGTGGGCTTTCAGTGGCCAATACAGAGCCGGAGTCAGGGGCATATGAAACACCGGCGGCTGACAGTCACATTAATAACCTGGGATGAATTATTCAGAAACGCTCAGGCTCTAATCCATCAAATCGTATATGAAGCCGCTCCCCCCTCAGCTGGACGGGGGGGGGGGGGGGGGGCGCCGCAGACGGACACATTAAAAAAGAGCAAAAAAACAAGAAAACAAAACAAAACAGGGAAACAGAATCTTTCACCATGCTGGTGACAAAGGAAGTGAGCGCACTGTAGCATCAGACATCTCACTTTGCTAAATAAATATATAAATAAAGAGGCTGGGAGGAAGAGGAGGAGGAAGAGGAAGAGGAAGAGGACTCCGGCTCTGCAACCACGGCAGTCGCCGGTGAGGCCATTGTGCAGGAATGTGATATTCAGCAAGTGAGAGATAATCCCTCCTCTCTGGGTCTTTTAATAGGACGGGCTTAGAGAGGGCCCTCACAGAGGTTCACCAGCTGGATCCCCCATGGCTGCATCATCCACACATCAACTGCACAAGGAAATTAGGGCCATAAAAACAGAGTGGGGCCCCTGTTCTTCTTCTCCCTCCTCGTCTCCGTCTCTCCATTTCTTTTCAAACAGTCGCAGGAAAAGGAAGGAAGCGACTCGGCTGATCGGGACCCGAGAGAGAGAGAGAGAGAGAGAGAGAGAGAGAGAGAGAGAGAGAGAGATGGAGGAGGGCAACAGGCGGTAAAGTAGGTAAGAGAGGAAGAAGGAGCAGGGAGGGAGAGAGGGAGGAGTGGTACAGAATGGGAGGTGTGCAGGCCAAAAGAGCCCAAATGAGAATGGCCCACTCTGGCAGAAGTTAATGACAGGGGATCAGAAAAGCAAGATTTCCATTCAACACTTTGAATTATTCAGGGTTGCAGGGCAGCCATTTGCATTGCAGATGCTTCGTTGCTTTCCATTCCTCCACCGCTCTCCACATTCTTCCTCTCTCTTCTTTTCTTTCCCCTCCTCTCGAGCGAGGGAATGGCCCTGCCTCGGGGTGAAGAGATAGAGACGCGTTCTCCGCTCCTCGTGCGTTTGAGGATGGGGAGGTGGGGGGAGCTTCTCTCCATGCAAAGCAGGAGATTATCTGCCATTTCTCAACAAAGGCCGGGGTCAACGGTCACCGTGGCAGAGAAACAAATAAAGCAGAGGTCAGAAAACATGCACAGGAAGCGCTGCAGCTATCACGCCGGCCTTGGAGAAATATTACGAGCGTGTCATATTCCATCACTGCCTCTGCAAGAGGAGAGCGTCGGAATTCTATGTGAACGCTGGAGGGAGAAGCAAAAACACGCATAAAACGGGAAAAAGAAACAAAGAAAGGAACGACGGTGCCTTTAGACAACGAGACGGCAGGGTGTGTGTGTGTGTGTGCGTGCGTGTGTGTGTGTGTGCGTGTGTTGACGTGTCACCTGCTGCTTTTTGGGGGGAAAGTGGCGGTTTGACGTCTGTCAGGCGAAAGAGAAGAAGAAGGCGAAAGAAATGACAAGTAAAAGCGCGTGTGCCCCGTGTCGCATCCCGAGGCACGTGGCAGCGATCTGAGTTTGTCTTGTAAGGAGAAAACACTCGGCTGGAGGGTGAGGAAGAGGAGGAAGAGGAGGAGGAGGAGGGGGGAAGAGGCAGCATGGAGGAAGAGGAGGAGACTGGGGGATATGACAAGAGTGACAGCATGACTCATCACATCTTTCACCTAATAACACCCAAACTCTAGATCACAGAGGGGGAGAATAGAGATGTAAAAGAGCATAAGGAGAGAGAGAGAAAGAGGGAGGAAGAGAGAGAGAGAGATAGACAGGGTCTTAAAGGAAGCGTTTGAGCTAAAAGAAAAAAAAAGTGAAATGAAGATGACAAAAGTCTCTGCGAGAGAAGAAAGGCAACATCAGACGGCATTCTCAATGTAGGGGACTTTGTGCATCTTCTGTGTGTGTGTGTGTGAGAGCATGTTCTGCCCCTCAGCCTGAGGAGAGAATAAGAAGAAGAAGAAGAGGAGGAGGAGGAGGAGGAGGAGGAGGAGGAGGAGGAGGAGGAGGAGGAGGAGGAGGAGGAGGAGTGGGGTGATATTTTTGAGTTAGTAATCCAAAGCCCGTCACCACAGGGTGCGGGAGACTGTGACAGCGGTGTGCTCGCAGGTTCCTTTTAGAACCGCAGCCCTGTTTATTCATCACTTTTATTAAGTTCAAGTTTCAGATGAGAGGCGGAGGAGGAGGAGGAGGAGGAGGAGGAGAGGGGAGGGAGAGGAGGAGGAGAGGGGAGGGAGAGGAGGAGGAGGGGAGGGGAGGGGAGACACAGGCATCCAGTGTCATGGCTTCTTGTGATGAGATGGTGACAGCCACAGGACAGAGTAGATTACGTCTCTAGCAATAATGAACCCGTAACAACAAGAGCCTCGGGGCCCCGGGGCCCAGAGAGCCAGTCAGCACTTTTTAAACCCTACCCTGCCCCCCCTCACTCCCCTCCCTCCCCCACCCCCTCCACCGCTCCCCCACCCCTCCATCACACAATGTAATGAAAGTATCACTCCGGTATAAAGAATGTGAAGCTGCAGCACTTCAGGTATGCGTGTACAGTAAATGAAGGACAGAACTGAGTGGTTCCTCCTCAGTCTCTGGTTCTTCCTCAGGTTCCTCCTCAGGTTCTTCCTCAGTCTCTGGTTCCTCCTCAGGTTCTTCCTCATCCTCTAGTTCCCCCTCAGCTTCTTCTTCAGTCTCTGGTTCCTCCTCAGTCTCTGGTTCCTCCTCAGGTTCTTCTTCAGTCACTGGTTCCTCCTCAGGATCTTTCTCAGTCCTCCTCTGATTCTTCCTCAGCCTTCTTAAGCATTATAGTATCACACAAAGTCATTTGATTCATATGAGCGCAAGGCAGGTGGTTGCCAGATCAGCATGAACAAGAGAGATTCTGCTGCAGAAACAGAGCGACAGAGTTCCATAGATTCCAGGTTAACACCAGAGAAGAAGAGAGAGGCATTCTGGGTTTTCTTCTGAAGCCACACACTTTCTGTCTCTACCATCGGGGGGGCTTGAACTGGTCAGTCAAGATGCTGATAAGAGGGGGAAAAGCTGCCGACTCCGCAGCTCTCCTAGACCAGGCTGGGGGGGCGCGCACACACACACGCACACACACACACACACACACACACACACACACACACACACATCACTAGATCTATCTGTGAGTGTGGGTGTGTGTGTGTGTGGTTTCCAGCATCGAGTCCTAATCACAGCACAAACTCCATCAGTGAAGTGCGAGCGAGATGAAGCTTATGTGTGTGTGTGTGTGTGTGTGTGTGTGTGTGTGTGTGTGTGTGTATGGAGGAGAAGAGAGAGAAAAGAGAGCAGAGCTCCAGAGAGCGTCCGACGGCCTGTCCAGCCAGAGGTCAAACCACATCTCCTGAGATCAATAAAGCTGTGTAATGTTTCCCAGCTCTAATGGGAGATCCACTGCTGCTATGTACACAGCTCAACACACACACACACACGCACACACACACACACACACACACACTCACACACACACACACACACACAAACAAACACCTGAGCCCTATCTACTATTTAAGGGATTTCATTCAAGCACGTGGGTTCAAAACACTTGTGCATTAGAGTAAAAACAGTCCCCACACAGCAGGGTTTCTCTAAAAACCGACCCGACTAATTTCTGTTGTGTTGTGTTTACGACAGAGAGGGAGGGAGAGAGAGAGAGAGAGAGAGAGAGAGAGAGAGAGAGAGAGAGAGAGAGAGAGAGAGAGAGAGAGAGAGAGAGAGAGAGAGAGAGAGAGAGAGAGAGAGAGAGAGAGAGAGAGAGAGAGAGAGAGGTGAGACAGTTATTTGTTTTCATTGTATGTAAATCTACCCTTTCAGGAACACATTTACATACTGTTTCTGTTATTTACTAGACTTGGAATATATTCCTCTTTTGTTCCACTCCAATGCTGTCGTTCCCGTACACCAACCAAACATGTGTGTAACTAACAGATAAATAAATAAATAATTGTTCAAAACATTTCTTTCATACTGTTAAGTATCAAGTGTAGAACCTGCGGTGTTTTGTTAGTTTTGCATTCATCTCTTATTTTACTGCATAACAAAGGTAACAAAAAAAGGTTAAATTTGGTGAAATTATTGCAGTTTATCAGTGTTTTTCAACACTTTGAACATATTTTAACAATAGCACGCTATATAAAACAAAATTTCCCATTGTGGGACAAATAAAGGCATATTTATTCTTGTCTATTCTATTCTATTGGGTCTATCTATCTATCTATCTATCTGTCTATTCTATGTATTGTGCCATCATGAGCTGAGACCAGACGGTCAGTGTGAGCCACTTGAGGGAGCAGAGGGTGGAGGACCTGGGGTGGCTGTGTGTGTGTGTGTGTGTGTGTGTGTGTGTGTGTGTGTGTGTGGGGGGGGGGGGGGGGCGGAGCCTCTGAGGTGGCAGCAGAGGTCAGGTGTGTGTTTGCGTCTCACCGATCAGCGCCTCGAAGCAGTTGGCCATGGCGTGCCTCAGGTCGGACTCCCGGCACAGGTCGGGCCCGTGAGCGTACAGCATGAAGCGGTCCAGCTCCAGTTTCTGCACCCAGACACACACACAGCTCAGTCTCAGCAGCTCAGGGTTCAGATCAACGCTTTTTTTTAAGGTGTTGCACATGTCTGTGGGGTCTGTCCACAGGGATGAAGAAAAGAGGGTATAAAAGAAGAAAATAAAAAGGGGGCCAAATGAACTCCAGGGAAATGAGAGAGATCGCCTGTCCTTGCTGGAAGAGGTTCTACTTCATGGCACTGACAGATGTGCTCATGTGTTGTCCAGCTGTGGCGTGGGTGGCCACACACACACACACACACACACACACACACACACGGGGCAGACAACCCAGATAGTGTGAGACAGAGCAGCGGTGACCTTCATTCTGCCTGAAGACGGTGGACCTGTTAAAGCGTCTCAACGACGTGTTGTCATGTAGAAAACACTTCAGAAAAACTACAATCAAGTCTCGTTATGTCTCACCTTGTCACTCCACAGGGTCCACAGGAAATCTACAGAAATCTATGTGGCTTCATGTATTATTATCCACTGTTATTGCTGCCATTGTTATTATTGTCATTGCTACAGTTAAAGTAGTAATAATAATATGTAATAACCTATAATTATCCTTATCCTTAATCCTTATTTTATTACACGTTAAGCACAATTTGTTCTCAGACATTCTTACCGACACCTCATTCTGGGATGGGGTGATTATTGGTTATTGATTACAGTCAGGTAGGTGTTCCTGACATGGTCACTGGTGGTTATTGATTATTGGTCGGATACTTAATTGATGAGAAGAAGCAGAGGAACAGAAAAAATAAACACTTTTCTGCGACTTTCTCAACTTTTTTTGTTTTTTTGTTCCTGGTTTTGTTTTATTCTGTTTGTTATTCAGTGGTTTGTTTGTTTGTTTGTTTGTTCTAATAGAAGTTCCAAAAG
Organism: Karalla daura; assembly: GCA_029224185.1. Taxonomy (NCBI): domain Eukaryota; kingdom Metazoa; phylum Chordata; class Actinopteri; order Chaetodontiformes; family Leiognathidae; genus Karalla; species Karalla daura. The sequence continues at coordinate 2,084,866 of CM055208.1, read as the reverse complement.
CCTTGAACAAGTTTATTCACTGTGAACAAGTTTATTCACTGTGAACAAGTTCATTCACTGTGAACAAGTTCATTCACTGTGAACAAGTCGGTTTGATAAGACTTACAGGAAGTAGCCACTCCAGTGTGCTCTGCTGGCATTCCATCCAGGGCTCTCTTGTTTCTTTATTTATTTATTTATTTATTTATGTGTTTTTTCCACTCACTGTGGGTCAGTGAAAACTTTGTGCGACTTTCCGTGGGAGCCAAGTCGCAGAGCAGCTCCACCGTGTCTGCACTGGCAGCCCGCGCAAAACGCTCAGGGTGCCGTTTAATTACGGCTGCTAACCGTTGGTGGTATCCCACCCCCTGCGACCACACACACACGCACACACACACACACACACACACACACACACACATGCACACACACATGAAATCACAGTTCAGACATAGCCCGCCTCAGAGGGAAGCGTGGTGACTTTTAAGCCTTCCAAGTGAAGTGGCGGTGGCGCCCGGCGCCCGCTGCAGATACTTTCTGGGAGATAATTGCGAGCGTTCTCGAGCAGACGGCTCTGGAGGAGGCTGGTAAACAACTTGGCAACGTCGGAGCGCTGTATCACACTCACTTTACCGCGAGCGGCAAATTGAAACAAGCCAAAGTGCCACGCGGCACTAATGCAGATTCGGGCGGCTGCATCTTTGTATTCAGCGGGGAGCGACATGAAAGATTGAAGTTTTTAATTGCTTTCTCCACATCACGGGACGATTATTGTTGTGTTCTTTTACAAACGTGCCAGTGAGCGAGGCTTGGCTGAGAGGGAGGAGGGAGGAGGGGGGAGGAGGGAGGAGGGGGGAGAGGGGAGGAGGGGGGGGGGGGGGGGGGAGGGGGGCGATAACAGGAAGTGTGTGAGAGTGTTTCAGGAAGACCTGGAGGGGTCCACCGGGACCCAGGGCCACACCAGGCGAGTCCTCCAAAACAACAACCTTTTAACTCCAATTACAAACCTGAGGGGCCCAAACAACAACAACAACAACAACAACGAGGAGGAGGGAAAAAAAGAAAAGAAAAGAAAAGAAACGGAAGGAGATGGTAGCGAGACAAAACGACTGCTTTCCCCAGCGGCCCCTCAGAGAGCCGGGCAGAGGCTGAACGCTCAGCCGGGAAAACAAGTCCGGCTCCGACATGCTCAGCTGTCAAGCTCCCACGTACCCTAACACGTGTGTGTGTGTGTGTGTGAGTGTGTGTGTGTGTGTGTGTGTGTGTGTGTGTGTGTGTGTGTGTGTCGTGTGTATAAGGCTGCTCACCTTGGCCAGCATGGCCAGGTGCTGGTTCTGAACAATGCCGTCCTGTATGTGGCCAGGCCGCCCTCCTCCAGACTGGGGAACAGGTAGTACAGGTGCACACTGGATGGAGGTAGAGAGAGATAGAGAGAGAGAGAGAGAGAGAGGGAGAGAGAGAGAGAGAGAGAGAGGGAGAGAGAGAGAGAGAGAGAGAGAGAGAGAGAGAGCAAGACTTGAACCATCAAAGAGGTAGAGAGTGGTTCCAGGCCATGGTACTGGTGGTGTTTGGGTGCTTGGACTTTTCACATTTCCACTTTTAAAAGTGAAAGTAAAACCTGTTTTACCTGTCTGAGTCTTTCAGAATTCACCTTCATTTTCCTCTTTTTCTTCCTTATATTATTATTCAAATATAAACAATATAACCAAAATGTTAAATATTACATTGCTTCAAACATAATATAATCAATATATATGAATAAGGACTACATAAATCATAATATAAAACAATACATAGTGAAATGAAAGCATCTTTCAAACCATGCAAATAAAACAATTAAAATCCCAGATTTTCAAGGATTTCAAGCACCTGCACAAACACCAACACCCCCACCACCCCCCCATGGATAATTCCTCCTCCTCCTCAGAGCTCGTTCCGCTTCCCACCAGATTGTTTTGAGGAGCAGCCCATTAGCTTTGCAGGCGTGTCCAGGCCGTCCAGGCTGAGGGCCGGGGGCCGGGGGCCGGGGGGCCGGGGGCCGGGGGCCGGGGGCCGGGGGCCGGGGGGGGGCCGGGGGCCGGGAACGTCTGCGCTCCACAGCTGGAGTTCCGGGTGAGCGGCCGGCGTTCCCATCACGGCCCCGTCTCCCTGACCGCCGCGTATCATCTGATTTCATCTGAATTACAACAGCCCATTTCATCCAGTCATTTCCAATCAATGCAGAGGCCAGAGAGCAGGTGGCCCTGAACCCCCCCCCCCCCCCCCCCCCCCACCCCCCCCCAAATCCACCAGAGGTCTATCTGTCAGGCTATTGTGATCTGGGTGTGAAAACAAAGCGCTTGGAATGAATAAACCCACTTAGCGTGATGGGAAGTAATGAGAGCCGAGGCGCTGGGGTGGCCCGCTCACACCGAGCCGCTAACCCCGCTACACGTGTTCAAAACCAGTCTGGAACCAGCTGCAGACTGGGAAACCAGGGGGGGCAGGTTTCAGAGCTCAGAAAATAAAGAATAAAAGCTTTAGAAAGACGATCTTCTAGAACAGTGAACCATCAACCTCAACTGAGGCCTGTGACTCGGACGCTCATCTGCGATCCATTCCTCCTCACATCTTTGACCTTTACGGCTGAGGGTGATTTATTCCGTTTTGAAGACTCCTTTTCAATAAAAAGTACCTCTTTTTTTTTAACCTTGTCCATGTGGCTTTTTTTATGTTCTACAAGAAGAATGATGAGGAGAAACAAGCAGCCAACGTCTGTCCAAATGTGAAGGGCCGGTCCAGCTGATGGAGGGAGGACGGAGGTCTGAGACCAGCAGACGGACAAAGACAAAACTCCACATCTGCCTCTGACCACCAGGAGAGCTTTACGATGGAGGTCGACAGGATGTCACTGCCAGAGAACGCACCAGAGGATGAATATTTACATCTGAGGATCTGAGGAGTTTGACTTCTATTTATTAACGATTCTGAAAATCAACCATCGATGTAAGAGTTGTGTTCGAGGTGAAACAAAACTTCAACTGCAAGAATTCCTCTCGAGGAGGATGTTATGATAAAGGGACAGTCCAGAGTGAATTGGCTCTAACACTAGTGAGGTTGAATGAGTTACCTGAGGTTTAACGAGTTACCTGAGGTTTAACGAGTTACCTGAGGTTTAACGAGTTACCTGAGGTTTAACGAGTTACCTTCCACTTCAGCGTGACTGCTGCTGGAATAACTAAACGTGTCCAACACTCCTGCTGCGACTGGACCGCGCCAACTTGTGTGTGTGTGTGT